>PVLA01001583.1:0-342690 GCA_004027455.1 Hydrochoerus hydrochaeris | reverse complement strand
GAGAACAGTGCACAACAAGCAACACAAAGAGGGGCGAAGCTCACGACACTTCAAGGAGACCTCACGACCTTTACACAGACAGACCCACCCCTCCCTCCTCGGCACGCCCCGTGTCTCTTACACGTGGGACACCTTCTGGGACTCTCTAGCTTGTTTGATGCTATATAACCACTTGATGATCCTAGCGTTTCTTTCAATGGCAGAAATGCCATATGGCACCCGGTCATTGGCACTGTCGTCATTCCTAAGGTCACTGTTACTGTCCTGAGACTGTTCGCAGTCCGAGCTGATCATGCTGGCGCTGCGGAAGTTGAGGGATATGATGTCAGAATTAGCCCTGGCGAAGTTTTCCATGCCGAGCTTTTCCAGCTCTTCGGGGTCCAGTCCGCAGTAGTTGAAGAACCTCTCCACGTCGGCGTCCACTCGGAAGTACCTGTCACTCAAGTCTGACTTGGAGCGCTGGAGCGAGGGCCTCCGGCTCACGCCGCAGGCGGGTTCCACCGGGTCGGCTTCGGGGGACCTGGTGGCGGGGACCTTGGGCTTGGGCGGCAGCGGGGGCGCGGAGCTGCTGCAGGGGATGGCTTTGAGGGGCTTCGCGCTGGTCACTTTGCGGATGTCGGAGGAGCTGTGCGACACGTGCAGGAAGGACTCCGCGGCCGGCTCCAGCCGCCGCCGACCCAGGTGGGAGCCGCCCTCCTGCGGGCTGCTGCGGCCCGGCGCGGGGTGCGCCCTGGACTCGGCGAAGGAGTGGCGGTGCGGGTCGGGCGCGTCCGGCCGCGCTGCGGGCCAGTTCCGCGCGCCGTGCTTGTGGCCGGAGCCCGAGCTGGGGCCCTCCGAGCTGTTGATGATGTTCTTCAGAATCTCCAGCTTGAGGCTGTCCCGCTGCACCCCGCTCTCGGTCTTGGCGTGGCTGCCAAACACCTTGAGTGTGGGGCTCCCCAGCGCGCGCTTGGCGCCCGGGCACACGGGCGGCTTGGCCAGCACGGCGGGCTTGACGGGCTCCTGCTTGGCGTTGATCACCTCCTGGCTCTTGACGTACTTGGCCTTGTCGGCCTCCAGCCTCTCCACCGCGCTGAGCCTTTTGGGGTTGGGCTCGGCCTGCCTGCGGAAGTAGTCGGGGCCCTTGTTGAGGATGCGCAGGGGCACGGCCGAGGTGAAGGTGCCCGCGGGGCTGACCGGCTTCACCATGCTCCCGGTCTGCAGCGCCTCGGTGGGCATGCTGGGCGGTCTCTCCCCGGCGGCCGTGGTGGATGCTCTTCTGGGCGCCTCCCGCCGCCGGCCTGAGCAGACACATGTACCCGGGGCAGCGGGGCAGCCAGGGGCCTGCAATCAGGGGTCAGCGGCGGCGGCCGCGGCGGCTCATCTCACGGCTCGCTCACCGCCGGGCTCTGCGCGCCCTTCCCCTCCCGGAGCGGCCCTGCGCCCGGGCCACCGCCAGGCGCCCGCTCCGGGTCGGCCTCGCCGTGCCTTTCTTCTCCCGAAGGCGGTGGGAGTCTCCTCCAGGTCTTTGTGTTCAAGGCAGGCAGAGCTGAAACACAAAACAACCAACCGCGGTTAGGAGGGGCGGGTGACATCACATCGCGGCGGCAGCAGCCGAGCAGCCCCAGCGCAGCCTCCGCCCCGCCTCCGCGCGGGAGCCCTTCCCGGTTAACCGCGCCGGCCGGGCCCCTGCAGCTGGCACCGCGGCCAGATGGGGGATCGGCCGGAAAGGAAGGGGCCGGGGTCTCCCACGCGGGAGCCGCCTGCGTCCCCACTGGAGGGAACCGCCTCCTGAACACACCAGGTTGGCACTGCTGGAGCGAAGACCCAGGAAATGCTAGAGAATGGGGAGAGGGGGTCACCCAATCCGCCACCCCGGCTGTTCCCCAGCGCGTTAAACGTTAACGCTTCTCAGGGATCACTCATGGGCTTTAGGCTGCAACGAAACGTGGTGACTTAGGCTGTCTCTTTGCCATGAAGCAAAACTTGTGCCTCCTTATTATCAATCCGTCAGCATCCTTTCTCCTGTCACTTCTGAATGCTTGAAAACCTGTGACGGCAGCTGAGACGGGACTGGCAAGGCACAGAACAAAGCTTAGCGAAAAGAGCAGCCTGTTTCGGTTGGTTGTCTTGCTTTGTGCCAGCCCACAGGTAAAGACCTTCTCCTGAAAAACCAAGAATGTCTATGAAACTCATGCCATTCAATGCTAGCTTACTTTTCAGTATTAAGAAAACCAGAAATACGTTCAGGGAAGCCGTATAAGCAGATGATTTGATTATACAGTCTCCATAATGTCTCACACTCAATGAGCAGGTCTCAAAACTTTCTTTGTGGTACATGTATTCCCACGTTCCTTAGATTATTAGGAGCAAAGTCTTAATGTCACTGATACCTCTATATGCTAGTTTATGATATGCACAATTTACGTAACACTTAAGTCTTCATGGGACCTACATTTTTTTTAACCTGAACCGTCAAAAACCAACCAAACAAAAACCACTATAATTTAAGATTAATACTCCCAATATAATCGTGAGTCTTTCTACTTCATACACAATAAATTAACATTTATCCATGCAATAACTCTCATATCTGTTGCTATAGACAGTGACCATTTATCAACTCATCCCACATTCCAAAGCAACTAGTTAATGAACTCATCAGTATTTTTGGTTATAACCGGGAATATTAAGAGAGCAATATGCTCAAATAAGATTCAAAGTAATGATTTACAAGATACAAAAGGTGACCTTACTATAAAACTATCTGCTCTCTAATAAGAAAATGAAGATTGAAAAAAAAAACCCTGTATTTTCCTTTACATAATTTTCTGAAACTCTTCACCTCTAAATACATCATATTTTGTTGGAAACAATTTTAGTAATCTGCAAATAGTTTTGTTCCAATAAAAATACATTCCTGTGCAAAACTTAAGAAATTTTAAGTCAATTCCTACATAATCATTTCTTTCCTTTAATTCTGCAGTTCTAGTTTAATACCTCAATTTAGTTTACGAAAACTACCTCCTCTCATAAAGATTAAATGAGATTGCTCCTTTGAATGTATATTTTGGATGAAATTGCAGGAGGGAGTCCCCAATTGCTTTGCGAAGTTTGTGTCTGCTCATTAACCAACCTGGGTCCACCTCAATGGAAAGACAACCCCAGGTAGCTCTTGGGGGTCATGCTTCTAAGGAGGAGGCCATCTTGGAGCTCAGAAAATGATACCCAAAGTGAAAGTCTCAGAAACAATTTTCTCATGGCTCTCTTAGCATCCTCTTACCCGCCATTTTCCAAGATAAAACTTAGAAAGTAGAAACTAGAATCCCCGTCCCCAAGCAGCTGATAGAAATCAGACCTCCTCCCTGAGCAGCCATAAAACCTCTATCTCTTCCTTTAATCTTCCTGTCTTTCTGCTAAGAGTTGGCCATAAAGAAATGCTTTGATCTACCTTGCTTGATTGTAGGTCCTAAGACTCTCATTCCAGAAAGGAATATCCAGAAGGAAAGTGTTACACAGAGTAGCCAAGAAGAATCTGGACAGACAGGTCTTGTATTTCGCAGTCTACAGCCACGAGTCCAAGTCATAGCTCCATGTGGCCGTCCATGCTTCAGAAAGTCTAAGCGTAAACATAGGCAGTTTGCCCTGGGTCTTTGGATCTTCAATCTGAAGGCTCCAATGTCATGTAAAACTATGACGAAATCAATTTGTTAGGCTTTTGTTTTCTTTTTTAACCTCCCATAGCAATGTTAGTCATGGCTCTGTAGGGTGAGGGGGAAAGGGACCAGCTCCCTGTATGACCCTGTAGCAGTACCATCGCCACCAATTACTTCCAGGTTCCAAAGTGTCTGCATGGAGGGAACAGCAAGAGAAGGTTTGAGGGCAGAGTGAAAGAGGATAGAGATCCTTACCTGTCAGTCTTGTGCCTAAGGACCAAAGCCAACCTCCAGGTCACGCAAAAGTGGCCCAGTGGGTAGCAGGAAACACAGTTTATATCCCGGGGCATCATTGTGAACGAAATTCCTGTAATCCCTTCTTGCATTAAAACCGTTTGGCTCTAAGTAGCTAAGATGAGGGAGTTACTTCCCATTTAGGAAGTATGTTAGATTATTGGCAAATGACTGGCACCTGCTTTTGCTCTTTGGAAGGCGACCTGCTGTAGTTAGGAGGTATACAAGTCCTCACTGGCCTATGCCAGAGTCATCATACTGTGATCAGAGATCCAATATATCATTACTACCAGTCTGGCTTTCCTACACTCCTGTCTATATGTCAAGGAAGGTTTTGGTATCCCTCCTAAAACTGAAAAAACAAATCACTACTTTCAACTCGCAAGATTGAGGAATATCAATCTACTCAAAGCATTTGCTAGAAACCCCTTTTCACATTGCTTTCTTTATTCATGAGACTGACACCCTGGAGACAGCTCCTCCAAGTCCTCCTGCTCTCTTCAAGCCAGGAAGCAATTACTACACATAAAACTAGTGTGAAAGGATTACATTAAAAATAGCAATTATTTGTAACCACTTCACACTTCATTTCCTTTTTGTTCCCAAATCTTCCCTCTCTTCTGTGGCCATTTCTAATTCCCCTAATAATTTTTACCATAGCAATGCAAACAACAACACAGCAACAACAACAAAAACATCCTATGGGAAGACTCAGAAGCAGGAGGAAAGGCTGCAGAAATGTTTGGTGCTAGGATAATAATAGATATTTAAAAGGTTTTCTACCTGTTTTAGCCAACAAACTAAACCTACTTCAAAAATAACAGAGGTGCCTTAGGTTACTCTTTCTCTTACTACGTATTTAATCCTTAGCTCCTAGTCTTTTACCTTGAGTGGGGAATCAGTGCTGGCAAGAACATGGCTGTACAGCTGGGAGAAACATTATGACTTCTGCAGCACAGACTTCGTAGTATAGAATGAACTTGATGCAGATCACGTACATTTGGCAAGATTAGTCAAACACACAGATAACCCAGTAACCCAGAGCTAATTTCCATGAACAAGGTAACCATGAGGCCAGTCAGGAACTGTGGCGCATGAGCCCTTGGCATCCTGTGTAGGTTCTCCACAGCGGCAGGGCACTGACAGGAGAGTCCAGCTGCATGTGGGGCCAGAAGGGGAGGAAAATTTGCTTTTGGTCCCTGAAGGTTCCATTAGTAAAACTAATTATAGAGCCCTAAGCACACACTCTAGCACTGAGCTCAACCTCCAATCTCTATACAGCCCCGCATGACCCCTATTTGTGGCTTACAATGCCGGACACAAGCCTGAGGAAGGCAGAACTTCATGTTGGTTAACTTTTACCTCACTTAAAGTCCATTTCAAAATGTTACGAAAGAGTAAAAAGTGGTAAAGAAACCTGGTAAAGCAAAGGCACAAAATGGCTTACTGTATCTGGGCAGATGTAAACTAGAAAGCAGTCTGGCTGGGTTGATGGGGCAGGAGTCCTGTCATGTGGGAGGGCTTCTGTCACCTAGAGCCAGCTGGGGAACAGGGGACAGACACAAGGATGACAGGTGTCTCTATCACTCTAATGGGCTTCTCAAACTTTAACCTGCTGGCCTGTGGCAAAGATCTTCTGCAAAGGCCGCCTGATCAGCAGATTAGAGAGAAGCCCCCAACTCCGCATGTCTGAGAAGATTCCAAGTGGTGCCTCTGCCTTTGTGGAACGGTGGGAGGGAAGAGGGCACCACGTGGGAACCAGAGGGCACCCGGAAGAACCTAACAGCCTTCAGCGCACAGTGGACTGGACAGTTTACTTGTCTCTTTGGTAAAGAATCCGGGCTGTTTAGGCACCAAAATAGCCATCTCAATGTTTTAAAGCCACAGTGGACTTAATCTGTCTTTCAAATTCCTGATTTTGCCAGCTGCTTACAGGGGTGAGGAGGCAAAGACCAAGAACCACAGCTGATACAGGAGCCAGGGAGACACTTACAAGCCTAGAGTGGTAAGGGGTACAAAATGATCCTCTGTGCATCTGATCTAGTAGCAAAACTGCCACACCCCACTTTAACTGGGAAAGGCGTGCCTCCCTGTGGCTGTAAGGCCAGACAGATGACGGGAGTGTCTTTCCAGCCTGCGTAGGGGGCCCCCCATCTAGGGACTACCAAGGGATGGGGCTCCCTACTGCTCAGAAGCAAATTCAGAATGCTGCAGACGTGCAGAATGTGCTTGACACAGCTCTTGATTTTAAACTCTCCTGATTCTAAACTTCAGTGCTGTAGAACACTGTGGATCAGCATTAGTCTGCTGACACTTCTTTACCTGGTGTTTCCGGTACATAAAAAGGTAATTAGTCTTTAAGTTTCAGGGCGAGCAGAAGGCCAGTGGAGCTGCAGCAAAGCAGTGGGAACTGAACGCTTCCAGCCACGTTCGTTCTAAGCACATGGATGGGTCACTCCTTCTGTCATGGCAGGAACGGGAGTGAGGCTGCTTTAAGGAGCAAGCCTGACTAATTCAATTAGAACTCACTAACACTTCGGTATCTTCATTTTCTTAGGTATAAAAACAAACATTTTGGGTCTGATAAACAGAGATGTCTAACTCTTTGGGGGTAAAAAGCAATTCACCTTTGAAGTTAATGAGATTCTAGAGCAATTAATTAATTTGCAAATGTGTCAGCTCCTAAAACTTTTACAATACAAGTAAAACTGTCCACTGGGACATTATGTTTTGATTTCTTTTGGTCATAGTATTTGTGCTTAGCAACTTTAGACTCAACATTCCAATGCAACTAGGGATCTCTTTCCTAGCTACATTCTTGGCTTTTCTCACTGAAGAACAGAATCACAGAATCAGCTTCCCATGACAATGCTAACCTTTCAAATTATGTAAGGAACATGGGCTCGAAAAGGAGTAGTACTCAACTACGGGCTGCCTTCTATCAACAGATTGGCATTACTGGCTGAGGGATTATGTGTAAGATATTAGAAGTAGAAAAGTCACATTATTTAGGAAAAGACTCAAAACACTGGATGAATATCAACCATTGAATAACGCAGATGACAAATGTGGTGGAGTCGTCACAGAGACTGGAAGACGAAGCTATGTGAGGAAGATACAAGCTCTACTGAAGGCACAGGGGGGACACTCATCACAGGGCAGCTTTCCACCGAGCTCACTGTGCACTGAAGAAGTCTGGAGACAGGACCAGCAGCAGGGTGCTGGAGGGTAATGAAGCATTAGAGATACGGTCAGAAGGCCCTGGTATTTTACAGAAGGCCCTGGTATCAGAGTGGGGACAGCATGAGGAGAGTGTGTGTGACCACAGATGCAGGGCAGAGCTGTCTGAGAGAGCTCAGGTGACTGTCGCCTTCTACCACACTGCCTAGAGGTTCGATTCCTGCCTCTGCCCTGTAAAGGCTGACAGCCTTGGGCAAGTTACTTCACCTTCCTATGCCTCAGGCTTCCCATCTGGAAAATGGGGATAAGAGTACAGTCAACACTCCTTATCTGTCAGTTCCACACCAAAAGGTTTGACCAAACAGATGAAAAATACTTACAAAATATTATTTAAAAAAGTTTCCCAAAATCAAATGAGTTTGCCATATGGAAAGCACTATGCTGAAACTACTTCAGTAAAGTGCTGTGCAGGGTTACTCTGCTGCACCCACAAGGCCTCATCTCTCAGTGCTGTGACTCCATACCTGGGCCTACGACAGCCATGTCTATACCCAAGTGTTCAGATTTGTTTCCCAGTCGTTTTCTTGACAATACAGTTTATAAAAGACATTCATTTATACTGCATTAGGCATTACAACTAATTTAGAGATGATGTGAAGTATATAAAAGGGCTGTTCCATACAAACCCTGTATCGTTTCATATAAAGACCTGAGCATCCATGGACTTTGGTATTTCAGAAGCATCCTGTGGATACCCAGACAAGTAAGTGCACTTGCCTCTCCTGGGTTAAACAAGAGCACGCACTTTTCTTTGACAGCATCAGCCTCATGAGAAGCCTGTCTCTGGGAGAAGGGAAGATGGACAGGTTTTAGTGTTTTCCTGTTTAGGGTTTGTTTTCTGAGATAGTGCTTCGCCATTTGTTCGGCAGGCATTGAACCCACTCTCCGCAGCCCAGGTTGGCCTCAAACTCCCCACCCTCCTGCCACAGGCTCCCAAGTGCTGGGATCACTGGCCTGTGCCACCACACCTGGTTGGACAGTTCTAAGGGATGTTTATGAAGTGCGCTGGGCCAAACCTGGAGGGCGACAGTGAGGAGGGTGAGGACGCCTGAACCGAGGGTGACTCTGGGTTCCCATCTGGACCAGGAAGAAGTAGCCTGTGGGAAGGAAACTTTCCACTCCGGTCTCCTCTCTCTGCCCGCTGCAAACCCCAGGCTTAGGCAAAACGGAACAATGGATCCCCAGTAAACCAGCGGTGTTACTCTCACTTCTGCCTTCCTCTCCTGGAGGTGCTTTTAATCAACAGGGCTTCACAAGCATATCCCTTTAATACAGACCACGAACACCTACATGGCGGGTATCGCAGAAATAGACATATTTAAAGTGTATTCACAAACCAAGGCTTGTTTCTGAGGGTTAAAGGAAGCACCGCCATTCCATGTGGAGGATTTGTATTTATCCATTTTGATGGTTAAATACATTTTCCCTTTCCTTTTCCTTCTCTTCTAAGCACATAATCACTTTTATTCATCTCTTTTATACTTTGAACAACTTGAATGCAGAAGCAAAGGAGAGTTTAAAAAAAAATTAAAAGAAAAAGGGAGAGTAAAATGCATGTAGCAAAGACTGAACCGACAGTCTACAAGCCGGGCAGACAGGAGGCAGAGGACCGGGCATCTGGAAACGTTGAGTCAAAACACCCCCATCCTTTCAGGACCTGTACTTCTTCAGTTACTGAGTGATGTGTTTCCTTCTTTCTCATCTCCTTGGTGGAATCCCTCACCATCTGTAATTCTGATGGCTAAATCTTCTCCTTCTGACCTGTGTTGCCATCAGCAATTAGCACAATTTTTTTTTTTTTGCCAACAATACTATCACTTTATATATTCTTTGAAACCACAGATTTTTCCTAATGGTATTTTGCCTTATGACTTACAGTATTCTAAACATCCTTTAGTCGTTCTTTTGTTTATCTATGATAATAAAATGGTCTCTAGTCCTGGGTTTTCATTATTTTGTTTTAGGTAGATGGTTTAAATTCCCACAGAAAATCATCCCTGCATTTTCCAGCAATCCTTTCATGTACTTTATATGACTAGAGGGCAGAAAGGAAATGCTAGGATAGTGTTTAGATGTCTGGGACATCAACTGTCACCTTCTGATGTTTTTATGGATACGGATTTGGGTTAAGGAATGTTCATCCCCACGGCACACAGAGCACACTGGAGCACACTACACCAGTGCAAAACTTTCATGGACGTGCTGATCGTTGTCAGAAATCATTTGGACATAATTGAGAGTACACATTTTTGGTATCCTTAATCTGGAAATGCTCTAATATCTAAAATTTGTTTAGTGCTGCTATGACCAGGGATCCCACTTGACTTGAAAATTGTATACTTGACCTTACGTGATGCTCAGGCAAAACACAGTTTCAGTAAAAATAATGTATAAAATTACCTTCATCTGGATGTGTAGGATGTACAGACACATGACGAATTTCCTGTTTAGACTGTAAGCCTCCCTAAGAGCTCTCACTTTCTATATGCAAATACGCCACAAATATCTGAAATAGGAAACACTCTTAGTTTCAAGCATTTTAGATGAGTGACACTTAATTTGTGTGTCAATTTACTGCAATATCCTCCAGGTGGCACTTGGAACTGAGCAACTCTGGAGGGAGGAATGGACATGGACATATGCTACCCATACGTTTCTCACATCATGTCAGGTGGGCAAAGACGGCAAGTTTCTGGAGCAGGGACAATTCAGCCTCAGGAGGACAGCACCAGGGCAGTCTAAAGCTCTTCGCTCAGTGCCTGGGTGTAGTGCTGGGCCCTCCCAACCTGGCCCCAGGAACCTGGTTCCTTGGTGTTCTGCAGTCTGGGGACCAGTTTACCGCTAAAGTCTGAGTGATCAAAGGCACAACTGGTGCAGGACTCTCCAACCAACATGTGGCAAGTAGAAGCTGAATTTCTATATGCACCAGAGGGAGGGTCTTCTGAGCCTTCACACTGCCAGGGAAAAGTAGTCTAGGGTTTCCTCAACCCCTCCCACCCTCAAGAAGCCAGCAGATATATTAACCGCTTGAGGTCCTCTGTGCAGGGAAGGCTATAAGCTGCCAACAGCTAGGGAGACACAGCTGCCTGCCTCCAATTAGGGGAGCCCCCCTCCCCCAGAAGCCCTGAAATACATGTCATACCCAGGAAAGAGCAGATCCCTAGGGTAAGAGTCAAGAAGAATCTTGTCACTTTCCCCTTCACACTCTGCCTGAACCCTACACATCACATACCCACACAAGGCCTGCCCTTGAGAAGCTGGAAGTGACACCTCATAATGAGTGGGAGGAGCAGAGAGAAGGAGGGGTTGGCTGACTTCCCTGCTCTACAGGGCTTTTCCAAGTTGACTCAGGATGGAGCTGGGAGAGGGAAAAGGTAATTTAACCTGGAGGTAAGGATGGAGCTTTGATCTTAACAACGGGAATGATTTTTCATGCCTAAAGCTGATTTGAGAACTCAAAATTATTTAAGAACTGTAAATGTTGAGTCCTGTTTTGAGGTGGTATCCAAGAAAGGAACAGGGAATCTCCAGGAGCAAAGTTTTAGGGCATAGGAAAAAAGAACATACTCTCTGTATACTCCTGGGTGAAGCCAGCTCAGAAAATAAAACAGACCCACACATTGTCCTCAGGTTTTCAGCTGCCTGCCTGTTGACTTGGTGCTTGCATTGTGGCTTCTGAGGAGACTGTTCCATGTCTACGGCCTGAGCTGCTCCTTCTCATTCAGAATTAGGTTCAGGGGTCAAATATACTTACTCCCTGGCCTGGGCACTTACAGCTCTATGACCCTGGACAAGTTACTGAAGTTTGCTACACCTCAACCTCTGCCCTTGCGAAACAGTGGTAATTCTGATTCCTCAGCTCACAGGGCTGGTGTGTGACCATTCCAAGTGCGTGGCACGGACCTGGGCCTGCTGAGTAAATGTGTTTTTCATTAAATGTTGTCCTGAGAGTTCACAACTTGGCACCCATAATCACCATCATTAGATTTCAAGTTCTGCGATAACTGAATAATCTTTTGTCTTAAAATGACTCCATTACTCCCAAGTGATATAACCCATGTTATTTTTGTGAAAGTGGATTGACCACATGGTTTGTGGCTAAAAGGTCATTCCTGTGACCCTATTTTTACTTGAGTTCCAAAGAAAATACGTGGCTTCAAATTTCAAAGCAAACAGTTATGTGAGCGGAACAACTAGAGTAAACAATAAAGCCATTCTTAAAAATGAAATCAGACCTAAAAGTTAGTAGGAGAAAAACCACAGGTCATATCTCAATCCCTGACGGATTCTTTATATTACTCTATCCTCCAAGGTCATGTGGGAAACTTGTTCACATGCTTCATTTTCGCTTGTAGGTAAATCACTATAAAAATGGGTTTCTCTTAAAACGTTTCTTCTCCTACTTATGACAATTAAAATGCAATAGGAGAATCAGAAACAAAGAATCTCATTTCTAGATCAACTTTCTTCCTTGGCCTAAGCTAAAAAATGTGTTTTTACCACTTGATCAACTTGCATTGATGTGGGGACTCCTGACTTTTACCTGAAATTACAGAAATCCACGCTGCGTGCAGCCAGTGCCAAAAGTTGTCTGGAAATATAATGAAGAAACTTATTATTAATTAATTACAGAGCGGGGCTACGAAAAGTCCTGATGAAAACCCAACTGGACCGCCAGACTCAGCCAAACACAAAATGAACGCGCCGTCTGCCAGCTCTGTTGCCTCCTGGAACGACAATGTGTGAAATGGTGACCAGACTCTAAAGGAAGGTGGAGCCCAGAGATCATCGTCCTTTGCTGTAGACTAGTCCACTCGACTCCCAGTTTCGGGAGACTTGGTGGCGACTGCGGACGGAGAGTCAGTCAGTCTCCCCCACTGGGTGGAGAAAAAGCAGCAGCAGCAATAACAGCTCCATGGACTCGGAGTTAGGAACTCTACACGTAACTCACAGAGTTCCCGCACTGAAGGTTCCACTTGTGAGCTCACCCAGCTCCTTAACAGACGGTCTGACCCCCTCACATAACAAGAACGTAAGCTCTGGTGCAGAGGACACAAAGCCCAGCCCAGGACCGTGGCTGTACGGACATGGGAGCCCAGGCCCAGTTCTTCCGTCAGCAGCGACCTTCAGCATGTGCACTTTGCATACTATTGCTCTTTCCTTTAGCCGCATAAACTTGTACCTGAAGGCCACGGTAGCAATGCAGGAAGAAAGATTACTATGGCAATACGGAAAGGATATTTCTGAAAAAACTTAATTTTTAATGAATGGAGCAAAGGATAACATTTGCTCTCAAATACATATTATATCATAATAAAACTGTGACAAATTTAAACTGGAGAGGAGAAAAGCAGCATTTGGGGGACACTGAATCTGCTGAGTGTTTTAGATAAATTTTACAGGGGTAACCTTTAAAATTTACCAATTGATAAGGACCATTTCTTTTCATGCACGCATGGTATCCCCAGAACTATACTAATGCCTTTCACATGTTTTTAACTTTAATCCCTTTAACACAGATGTTCCTCGTCTCACCATGCGATTTTATCCTGAAAAACCCACTGTAAACTGAAACATCACAAGTGGAAAATGCATGTGACCCACCTAAAAGACCAAGCATCTTAACAATGCAGCAGCGTGCGGTGCGGTGCAGCGTTGGTTGTTGCCCATTGTGTCTGCACGGAAGTCGTCACATGCTTTTTGTTGCTATTTTTATTAGTCCTTAGCTATTCACACAGTAGGCACTCGATAAAATCCTCAAAGGATACCAAAGTGGTAAAGAGTTTGTGGAGTGTCAGTCTGCCTTTTTGTGCTGAAAAAGCCCAGGGAAGATGTCAGACGAAACCCTTGGGAAACACACAGAGATTAAATGATACCTTATTGGAAAACAGAACAAATCGGGGAAAAAATAAAGTTGCTTGGATCAAATGGCACTGTAAACATAACGTACCTAAACGTGTGGGACACAGTAACAGTCCCAGGAGAGAAGGTGGTAGTCGTACACCCACATTCAAAAAAAGAGTATCACCAAGTTGAAGCTCATGGTTCTAGAAAGAAGAATAATCCAAATGTGGAACTAATAGAAGGAATGAAAGTATAAAATCAGAATGACAATTAATGAACTTGTGACTAAATAACCAATAGGAAGGATCAATGAATCCAAATTGGTTCTCTGAAACAACAGGAAAGAGCTGGGTGTGGGGGAACCTGGGGAGGAGAAGGGAGGGGAAGAGAAAGCAGAAAGGACCTGATTAGATACGGGCATGTGAGCAATCCTCCCGTGATAATGCATTTACTGTGCATCACAAAAAGAAATTTAAAATATTAACAAAACTTTTCAAAAGGATGTTTATAAATTTGTAATACTCAAAATATTGCCTTCTGACTGGAGATTATGATGTGATAGCTCCCAACTGCACACAAACTGTTTATTCACAACTTAACACATTAGCACTGCATTGTGCTTATCAGAACACAAATAAGATGCAAAAGGTCATTAATGCATAGTATAATTGCAGAACCAGTAGGTTTACTAAAAAATGCTGCATACAACCAATCCTCATTTATCAAGCAACACCTAGAATTATTCTCCATCTCTTGAAAAGGTTTTGGAAAAACAGTTGTTGGAACGACTGGTTCTGTGCCTTGCTTGGGTATACTCTGGAAAGACAGTTTCTTTTTTTAAATATTTTTTGTATTTTAAGGATTCAGACTGAACTGTGAGATAAATAATAATTTTCAAAAATAAGATGTGTAAGAGGACAGACACCTATTTCTGCAGCACATTCTTTTAATCTCTTTAGCACTTCACACATTTTACATAAAATTATTTTCAAGCCCAAAATGGGACAAGGAAAAGCTTCACCACATTTTGCACTTGAAATACTATTTTTGGGTACAAGTGACAAGGAAGCTGAGGAATAACTGGTAAGCTCACCCCACCTTGAGCAGGCCCCTTCCAGCTGGCCTCTGAGGCCCCTGAAGTGAAAGCAGCAGGCAGCAGGCTGCCTTGGAGGCTGTGTGCGGCAGTGTGGTTTGGTGTAGAGAGAAGACACACAGAAGGGGTCCGTGGTCACTGCCCCCTCCCTCCTCTGGTCTCTCCTACCACCAGGAAGCCCTCCTGCTTCTCCATCCTGCTCCCCCAGGTATCTCCTTGCCCTCCTAAGAGTCTCTCAAGGCGAAGAAAGTCACCAAACCCAGTGGGAAGTCCTTGTGACCCGTCCTTCCTCCAGGAACTTCCCTCACTCTCACTATTCCCGAGTGGAGCTCAGAATCCTCCTACCCCACAAGAGGCACTCAGGTCGCCAACTGCTTGGCAGCTAATGCCGGTGAGAGCAGAGTTTACACTGCTGGTAGGGGCTTCTGTCTGATGTGTATTCATTTCAGGACGTGTCTTTGCCTTCTGATAACTAAACATCTCTAAAATCTTCACTTAATGTATTAGCAAGATGACTCTGCTCAGTCCCTCCTTCAGATCTCTGCTGACAGAGGGAGGAAACAAAAAAGAAGCGAGCTCAGGTGGCTCCCTGAGGATTATGATCATCTAAAACCTACATTAAGAGTAATCTAGTACATATATAAAGGGAAAATACAGACATCGCTGGGAGGACAAACCCATCTTTCACTAGATCCCAAAACGCTGCCTTCAACATACATTCAAGCAGAAATGAACATTTTACCCTCTTCCTCTTCCACGCTTTTATTTTGAAAGGATACTACCTGCCTCTGGCTAGACTCACTTTTAAGCCTCTCATTCCTATGTACTAAAAAAAGAAAACAATTCTCAAAGTGAAAAGGGGGAGAGGGGAGGTGGTTTTTAAAAAATTCACTCTAGCATTGTTGCTGTTCTTCAACGAGACATGGAATTTTCTGATGTAATTTACCAAAAGTCGGAAAAACTCTGCTTATGGTAAAAGGCAACTGTGCAGTGCCTCAGGTCTTTCACGTTTTTGATTCTGGGCACCATCACCTTAGTCTGGCGGTGGTGAACCGCCATGAGCCTCAGCTGTCGGCTAGCACTGAGAGCTGCAGAAGGTTTGCATCACCGCCTTAGCCTACCAAGAGAAATGCCTTGGTGACCAAGCACTGGCTCTTCTGCCTCGCAGAACTCACGCCAGGCTGAGCACACGCCCTGCCCTGCATGTGTTCCTGGGGCAGAGGAAACAAACCAGGAATCAAGGACCCAGGAGGTAGCTAAGCGGCACAGCACCTGCCTGGCAAGCACAAGGTTGTGAGTTTGATTCCCGGTACCAAAAAAAAAACAAAACAACTCAAGTGCTGAGAAAAGAGAATGGCAACTCTGAGCCCAGTTTTGGCAACTTAGTGACTTAAGGAGATTCTGTTTCAAAAAAAAGGGCTGAGCCATAGGTCAGTGGGGAAAGGCCCTGGGTTCAGGGAAAGTACCCTCATGGCTACACCCTCCCCTGGGGGAAAAGGAGGAGCCTGCTTTGAATACAGTGACACCCTTGTCACCATCTAAGTCCCCAAGATGCTGGGCTACTTTCAGGAAGAGGAAAGCACCCCTCCCCGTGGAAAGGCCTGCACACCCATCACAGGTGGAGGCTGGCACGACAGCACATGCTTTGCCAGAGGATAGAGAAGCAAGGTGGTAAGAGTCATGACAATGTCCTGAAAACCTAGTAAGCACAGACTGTCCTAAAATACCAAAATAAACCGAAGAATCCAGTATGAGGCAGTGACAACACAAGCTCCTTGTTTACTGGGGTTTTCCTAGGGGCTCTCAAAACGTCAGGACAGTTTCCTTGGTGGAAAACAAATATTACAGTATCTGGCTAAGGAAATTAAAGTGTCTTCGAAGCAAAAGAAAGTAACAATGTAGTCACAACACAATTGGATAAAACTTAGACCATCTTTATGGAGTCTGAGTCTAACCCTCGGTGGGTCTACAGGACATGGCTCCTTCAATCAAAGAGAGCACACAACAGGACAGAGACAACTTCTCAGCAGCGCTGCCTTCAGCAGAAGGACCTCAGGAGCACCTGCTTGTTCAAGTTCATACAGACAGAAGCACCAGAAGGCAGGAAAACACCACGTGTGAGTCTGTTCATCCACGAATGTTTACTGAGCACCTGCTATGTACAGTCAAAGAACAAAATGAGCACTATATGAACCTCACGTATATGACAATAAATAAATAAAAATACGCGTAATAGCCATTGACAATGAATAAAAAATTAGAATAACGATTTACTAAAGTGGCAATCACTTCTGACTCCCCTAAGAAGCGTTTGGCAAAGTTACTGAAGGCATTATCAAAGGCTGGTAAGCAGTCAAGAGAGGGTGTTTGTTTTAGGACAGTAGAAACGTTCATATTTAGGAAATAACTCATTGTAAAGAAAAATGTACACGATGTAGGAGAGAATTTATACTCATGCACTTAGGATAGGTGAATAAAAACATGAATCAAAAATTTGAAGACTGGAGAAAACAATGGCTCACAGGTTTCAGAAGGCGGAGTGGGATTTTTCCTAACTGGCTTGTGACACGGCGGGGGCGGGGGGGGGAACCTCTCTGAATGGTACCGGCTCTGCTGGAACGCTAAGCAGAGTCCTGCAGAGGGTCCAGGGATGCATCTACGCCAGCTCGGTGAGCACAGGGCAGGCACATGGTAGGGAGCAGGTGGCCAAGGCCAGAAGAGGAAACCACGGTGGTGCTGTGGGACTGCTGCTGGGTGGGGACGGATCGGCAGTTATGCTCTGGTGCAGACTGCGGATCGTCAGAGACAGAATCTAACAGCATAAGCTTCAGCTCTCTATTTGCAGGAGTCTCCTTCTGCCAAAAGCAAATCAGCTGATGAGTAATTTTATTGTCTACAGGACACAGAGAGCATTGCTTCTGAAAATTTAGTTTACTAATGAGAAATCAAGAGACTCTGGGGAAATGCAGTTAAGAATTTAGAGGATATAATACCTAAGAAATGGATTCGACCATTTGACTGAAACTAATAAAGTGATACTATACCAGGTCCAAATGGAAGAGCTGCGTTCCTTACCGTCTTGGCACAGGTGGTCACTCACACCCATTCCAGGAAACAATGCACAGTTCAGAGTGGAAGCACTCAGAGTTCATGGCTGCATTCTAAGGGCACACATGGACTGTACCCATAAAGACAAGGGCTGGTTAGGTCTCGTGAAAGAGGATCTAGGGTCAGGCAATAAGACTTCCTGTCTCCCCATCTACTACCACGTGACCTTGACAATCATCTGTGTGCTTCCAGTTTCTAGTCTGTGCCATGGGAATAACACTAGGACTCACCTTGGCACAAGGCGAGCAGTTGTTCTTTCTAATGAACTGGAGAAATATCACTGGGTGAATATTATTTGCAGATTAATGTAATAAGAATTTCTGAGTAATTAAAGCTGTCCCAAACTGCTTCGTGAAGCAGTTTCTCATTCTACGAAAAGATTCACACACAAAGCTGGTCAGCTTTATCCTCTGTGCAGGAAACTTTGGAGGAGCCTCCTATAACCAGTGGGAAGATATGACAGGTGAATGCCAAGTTCCTTTCCAAAGAGGTCTAGATTCTTTAAACCCATTCCCACTGCCTACTACTTTCAAAGCAAGAAGAAAGAAATACAAATAGTGAATTATGCAAACAGAGGGAAGCTGAAAGTATAGAAAGTAATTAAGTATGAAAAGAATCATCACAATGAAATTTATTACAGAAGAGGTTAGAATATCTCTGATAAGTGATCATGCGTATGAAGAAACCGTGAGGACAGTTAAAGGCAGAAGGGCTGGACACGGTGCAGGCTCTCTCAGAGACCCTGGGATCTGCCCGCTTTCCTTCCTCTCTGCTTCAGCAGTCACGGATCTGTGCCCATGAAGAGAAGGGCTGGTTTCCCGCTGCATCCTGTATGGAACTAATCTCATGTACTTGCAGAGCTTGTCCACATGTACAGACTGTGTCCAGCGTGTCCAGCAGTGCCATCTTGAACTACCCAACAGTAACCTAGGGGCTCATCCAGGAAACCTCAGGTGGGAGCCGTTTTTTGATTAGGACGATCTCCAGGGGCAGCGAAGGCAAGGGCAGATGCCTGGAGGACAGGGGCAGCATCTACTGTCTGTCACCCAGCGCTAAACGGTTCCTCCTCAGTCAACTGTGCTAAAATGCTGCGTTCCGTGTGCACCTGTAATGTGTTAACTTACTTTAGAGGTCACGCAGTACCAAATTTGTTGGGACACATTCACCCAGCCGCAGTAGGTTAGTATCAAGTTGAATCTTTCAGTCAGGACCTGGAACACTGGCTCAGATCTGAGATGCCAATGGAGACCACAGGGCACTACTGCCCTGTCTCCAGCTGTGGTTCCTATCATTTCCTTCCATTAATTTAGAGAGACTGAACTCTTCTGTGACATTCTTTTTATTTACTGACGACTAGAGGGAAAATATTGGTTTTTTTGAGTTTGTGGAACAGCCTTAAAGACAGATGGAGCCTTCTGTACAGCTATCCAGTTGCCTTGTTAAGGGATTCTGCACCACTGCAAGAGGTTAGGATCAGAATGCAAGAAGGCGAGTCTTCCTGTGTTTTCAAGTACACACAGAAAAACGTTTCAATAAATGAAGCAAATGCATCTATGAAGGCTCAATGACCTCCCTTTATCAAGTCATAATTGATGGTCAAAATGAAATTTATCCTAGGAAAACAATGGAAAAAGTATCTATAACAAAGTTGTTATCTAACACTGAAGGTATTTCACTAGTCCTTTTCTAGTCTTTGGATAAAGAACTATTCAATATTCAACTTCTCATTTTTCAATGCCAGCTTTTTCAAACATCACGACAAACAGCACAAAGTGACCTACTTCTGCTGACGTCCAAGAAAAGTGATGTGTCATTCCAAAACTTTATTTCTCTCATTTTTTCAGGGCAAAAGACAAATACTTTTATAGGTATCCTTCTCTGACACATAGGAAAGGCTCTTAAATAAAAATTCTCAAAAAACTTCATGTTTTGGGGAACAGTATCTAGAACACGTTTCCTTATGGTTATACATTTAATATAAACTTCGGGTTCAGCTTTCTAGCCAGAAGGGAAACCTTACAGTAGAATGGGAATACTCAACAATGCCTTGCAGGACTGGACAATGAAGTGATACAAGGACTACAGTGCTGGCTGAAACAGCAGTTTTCTCTGCAAGAGCTTTGAGTGTGGAACCGAGGACACCAAGACCCGCCAGTGGTTATGAGGAGGGGTGAGCAACCCTGAGTCCGGAGCGGACACCGACCTCACATTGCTCGCCTTGAGTGCTGTTCTCTGTCCTGTAGCTCTGTGACCTGGAACAAGGAAATTTTCTCTGTGCTTCCGATTTCCATCTAGTGTATGGGGAGATTAGTAACAGCTCCCTTGCAAGGTAACTGTGAAGGTTACAAGACACATAAGCTGGAAGCACCTTCCACACCAAAGGTGTGCTTGGCAATGTTTCAACAAAAAAGTTGTATTTCACTGCAAGAACTCAAAGTACGTGGTACTGTGAGAAAAGTATCCCCTCGATCAATCTATCATTTGCAAAAACATGGAAATTCTAGATTTCCTTATGAACATGAAATACATAAAAAGAAAATCTATTATCTACAAAAATCTTTCTGGGATTCTGAAAGGCACACATTTATCAATACAAGGTCCATTTACATCTTTACTAGATCAGTATTCCAGTCCATCAATACAATTATAACTGTATTTTACTTTTTTAAATCAGTATTTTGCAATTTTTAGTATATAAGTCCTACACGTGTTTTGTTAGATACATATACAGTAAGTCTCCAACTTATGAGCATTTGAGTTGCAAACTTTCCCAGGTGTACTGTATAAGACTCACTTTATAGACTTATGAAAGAATCTGACTTAAAAATAATTCTCCCAGAATGGAAATTGTTTGCAAGTCGGGGACTTACCATAACATTAACTTGGTCATTTTTGGAAACACTGTAATTGGTATTATGTTTTTAATGTCAGTTTCCATATACTTATGCTTGGTATAAGGAATGCAATTAACTTTTTTCCCTGTTGATCTTGTATTCTGTGACTTTGCTGAACTTCACATTTTGTATATAGGTGTGTGTGTGTGTGTGTGTGTGTGTATGTATGTATATATGTTTTGCAGATCCTTGAGACTTTTGGTGTATGTAGTCACCATTCTTGTAGACAAGATAGACAAGAATGAGGTGGGATAAGAAAAGGAGGCTAAATGAATATGAGAGCAATGAAAGAAAAATGAACATCAAGCATTTTCATCACATATTAGCAAACAGACCAAAATTATTCCGAATTTGTACAAAATGACAAAAACTACAACTAAAGGCTTCTGAAAAGGAAGAATAAAATGAGAGGACTTGACAGGATTTCAAGACTTACAACAAAGTTACAGTAATTAAGGCTGTGTGGGCCAGAGGAAGGAGAACACATGGATCCACGGCTCAGAATACAGAGCTCTAAAACCCTTCCATACCAGTAAACTTGATTTGTTTCTGATAAGAGTACAAAAGCAAGTCAACAGAGCTGAACAGACTTTTCGACCAATGGCGTTGGAATAACTGGATATTGATTAGTAAAACTATGATCTTGGCCTCATACCTTATGATTCATACTTCAAAAATTAACTCAGAAAAGATCACAGAGTTTACTGTGCAACATGAAACTAGAGAATTTTTAGAACACGGGAGAAGCGTTTCATGACCTGGTGTTTGTGTCCTTAGACATGACAACAGAAGTGTGACTCACAAAAGAAAAATTGGCCACTTTGCCACCAAGGATTCAACTTTTGCTTTTAGAACAGAAAAGTGGGACCACACCCTAACTTGCTCCACAATTCTATAATGAAAACGTTTTAAAAAAAATAAACAAATAAAAACAAATCATTTTCTTTCACTGTTTGAGGATTTTGAATATCTTGAAATATGTAATTTAAATAAGTACTAAATCCAAAACAATAGTATGAATTACTCATGTCTAGAAGTTGTAAGTAGGTAAATCAAGATTAGAAACAAAAGGAATTTAATACAGACATAATGTTCTTTGAAGCAATTTCTCACTAATAATTTATATAAAAATCTTACAATTTGTTATGGTTTGGATTTTAAAAATGTCCCTTTTTATGCATCACATGTAAGGTTTGGAAGGGCACTAATTTCAGCAAATCTCCCGAGGAGGAGTTCAAAGCTGAATGGGCTGTTAGGAGACTGGACCTACCACCTGGAGCAAGTAGGTCACTTGGTATGTTACCTGGAAAAGTGTCCCCTGTGCCCAGGCCCGCCTCTTCCTTCCTTCCTTCTCTCTCTTCTTTCTTTTTTTCTTTCTCTCTCTCTCCCTCCCTCCCTCCCTGCCTCTCTCTCTCTCTGTCTCTCTGCTTCCTGACCACAATTAAGTGAGCAGTTCTACCCAAGGCTTCTGCCCCACCAAAGGATTAAAACAATGCAGTGAGCCTATAACCTTGGACTGAACCTCTGAAATTGTGAGCCCATGTAAAATTTTCTTCCATTCAGTTGTCATTCCAAAGTATTTTATCACAGTTATGCAAAGCTATCATATAATCTAAGTAGAACAACTCCAGGCTTCAGTGATTGCTTATTCCAAATTGAATTGCTTTATTTAAGAGTTGTTTTGATAAGACATTACAAAAATACTCATCAAAGAAAAAAAGATTTTGGGAAGAACTGACATCTTGGCTTACCAAACTCAAAAGGAATTAATCATTTTTCTTTCTACATTCCCCAGTACTTTTGTAACCTACTTAGAAAAACAAAGTAACCAATATCTTATTGGACATTTTCTAATCTTCCTTGTTAATTTTGTTTTTAAATAACCATGTCACTAGAAGATGCATATAGAGTGGTGACATTTTAAAAATGATAAATACTCTGCAAGTTTTATTTAAATGTTAAAGTCTATTCTAACAGTGACATAAAACTGATACCTGTTCTGTTTTGAGGTAACAAAAGAAATGTATTTCTTATCCTATAACAAATCTCAAAAATGCACCAGGCAAGTTAAAGACTTATTTTCCTACATTCTACCTCCCTTCACACACATGATTTGGGTGTGGATTTAAGGACTGTTAACAAAGAGAATAACAATGAAAGAAGTTATATATGTAATGTGACATGGAATCTCAATCTCTATTTACATGTATTTGGCTTGAGGCTGAAATATTTTTGGTAGACGCTGATACCCGAGAATGGTTCCTAGACCTCCTCTTAGCTTCAGTCCACTGTGCTTGGCTACCAGGAAATTGATGATTTCACAAATTCATAGGACCAAGGGGGTTTAAGAGCTCCATCTACATCAATACAGTTTACTTTTGGCTGATTCAGTGTCCCAGAGAATCCAGGAGCGAAGGTTCTGCCAGTATGGCCTCCAATGAGGAGAACAGAGGCCAATCCTAGTTATTTATCCTAGTGAGCAAAAGGTGACCATGGGGATTCTACATTCCCCACTTTGTCTCCTCCATTAGGTCAGCAGGCACTATCACTTAGTAACCAAAGGCCTCCTGACAAAAAAAGAAATGTAATAGATACAAGGGAGATAAGATAAG
This sequence comes from Hydrochoerus hydrochaeris, assembly GCA_004027455.1. Lineage (NCBI taxonomy): Eukaryota > Metazoa > Chordata > Mammalia > Rodentia > Hydrochaeridae > Hydrochoerus > Hydrochoerus hydrochaeris. The sequence continues at coordinate 319,970 of PVLA01001583.1, read as the reverse complement.
GTAGTTCAGCAGATATATAAAAGACACAAAAATTTCCTATACATGTAGTTTAGCCTCTTTATCTCTAAAGAATCAAAAAAATTTTCTATATAAATAGAACAAAATTGAATCTCCATCACAAACACTCATAATTAACTTAGAAATCTGCTTTCACTCTGTCTTCTAAAGAAAATTTGCATAGCAAGAAACAGTATCAGAATCCACAATCAGGACAGCTTACAAAAACAAGTCTGGCGGAACTGACAGATTCCTTCACAGTTACTATTTATAGAGCAGAAGCCACAATTAATTGAATAATTTATAATATCAGTGCATCAAATGTTTACCATATTAGGCTCACATAGAAAATCTAACGTTTTCTGTGCAATGGATTCTATAGCATCATACCCAGAATATCAGCTAAGGAGCCTGACTGCTGTCATTTGAGTAATGTGAAATACATATTATTCAAGACCCTAATATAAAAGACTTTTGTTTTAAAAAAAGACACAAATGCTATCTTTCAAAATGGTGGCATGAAAACTCCCTGTTAAGATGAGAATATAATAATAAAAAGGTCAGAAAGAGTAAGGGGTTACCAAGTGGATGAATAAGTTGTAAATGAAAGCATGATGAGGGATACAGGATAAAGCTCTGTGGGAAGGTCTCAGTGAAAACCGAGGTGGCTGCTTGGCGCCGGCCGTAGCAGGAGAGGTTCAGGGTGCAGCGTTAGGAACGCCGCTGAAAACACGAGGCTGCGAGGCTTTCGGTACAGCAGCTGTGGGCCTGAGACCCCAACCCTAGCAGGGCAAACGAGGCAAGCCCCACGCCGCGTACCAGACCAGCAGCTCGGGTTCCAGGGCCTGTCAGAGCCCGGAGGCAGGAGCAAGGCTAAAGCCCATTGGTGCAGCGGCAGGACCTTCAGCCGCTTCTCTACTGAGCTCTCACAAGACTGGAAACCGGAGCAAATGGGAGCGCTGAGAACTTGCCACAGAGGAGCTGTGTCCCTCTAAGGAGACTCAGCGGCCGTGGGAGGCATGTTTTTAAAAATTTTAGGGGGCGGTGGTTCATCTACTGAAGCCGTCGGTCCAGTCTGGAAAAGGTAAGTTGTTGGAGCTTCTGATTTCACACAGTACCTGTGCTGTCAATAGCTCCCACCTTTACATTCTGAGATCCCAATCGATTCTCAGGAGCTCCCTAAAAAAGTGTTAATGGGCTGCTGAGCTTCTAACATGAAGAGCCGGAGGCCTCTATAATCAAACAGAAGAAAGAGGACCTGCCGGAAACCAGATATTCCAAGGACATCTGAAGAGAACTTCAAAAGACCCAGGAAAACTGTCAAGAGAAACGAGTGAAGCCATGGCAGCCCTGAAATAAAAATCAAATGCTCTTTAAATAAAGCAAAAATCAGCTTTGGAAATTAAATATATACTTGAAGTAAAAACTCAACAAAACAGTTTGAAGAAAAATCAAGGAAATCTTTCAGAAAATAGAACAAATGAGGACAATGAAAACCAGGCAAGAGGCCAGGTGTGGTGGCAGAGACCTGTGAGTCCCATACTCTGGAAGGCTCAGGCATGAGGATCGCAAGCCTGAGACCATCCCTGGCAACCTGAAGCCTTAGTGTGACCCTGCCAATAAAAAACGAAACAAATGATGACAAAAATTCAGAGGTCCATCTAGCAGGCCCAATAGCCAAGAAACAAAAATTCTACACTTTTCTGGTAAGAGAACAAAGAACACTCAAAGTGAGAAATTGCTTAAATAATAGTAAAATGTCAAAATGACCCAAATATCTAGAACTGATAAACAAAGAAACAAACAAAAATCCACAGCAATGCAGGTCCCTGTACAATTGCAGAACATCAGAATTAACATATTTAAAAAGATCTCCAAAAAGAAGTTTTCTTTCAGAAATGAGACATGGATGCACAACACGAGGTAGGAAGTATAGCTGTGCTACACGGTCAAGAGATTAATTTAAAATTAGCCCGGTGTGGTGGCAGCATGCACCTGTAACCCAGCACTCTGGGAGGCTGAGGGAGTACGATTCCAAGTTCCACCCTAGTCTGGGCAATTTAGCGAGTTAATAAGACCTTGTCTCATATAAAAAGAGGATTGGAGATATTCCCCAGCTCCACAAAATAAAAGTTAACTACAGATAACCTAAATTTTGCTTCATTTCTGTCGTCTTGCATGTTTACTGGGCTATTCAAGGGGAAAACTAAAAAACGAATTCAAGCGTGAATACAGATTTTGCATAAGGTACAGATTAAATTTTTCAGATTTGAAACTTTAGTCTCAGATGGACGCTTGGAGCCTGGGAAGGGAATATTAACTAACACTCACATGCTTTCCTTATTCTGGTGAACTCTCCCAGACTTTTCAGACCCACATGAGAATACATCAAAGGCATTCTTGTGCTGTTATATCAGTGACACAATTTCAGATCAGCCAGTGTGTTTGCAATCTGAACAAAGGAGATCAATGTGCTTCTGGCTTCCCCAGTCCTGGCCCCAGCTCAGATGCTATCTCCTCAGAGGAGCACACTCACCACTCTCCTCTTATTACAGTGATGACTGTCCCTGTAAATTTTCGTCACTAACTGATATCATCTAGGTTAATTATCGCCTGCCCTAGTATATAAACAAGCTCTGAAGGGACATTCTGTGCCTGCACTATTCATCTTTGTACCTTTGTTATATTCAAATATTATATTTAAATGACTACATGAGCACAACTACAAAAAGTGTGTTTTTCTTAATGTCTGTTATGCTCGTATCTAGATGTCCCCCCAGAGCCTCATGTAGTCACAGGTGGGATTCTCTGGAGGTGGCAAAATCTAGAATGTGTGATGCTGGGATTAAGGGTGCCCCACACTGGGTGTGGGTGGCACCAATCAATCTAGAAAGGACAGAAAAGAGGTTTCCTTTTCTGCTGCTCACTGCTTGCCACCTTTTGTTTACTGTGCCCTGTCACCCTGCCTTGGTGCTAGCCAACTATGGATTGAGACTTCTACAAACCGTGAGCTACAATAAACCTTTCCTCCTTTAACTTTGGGTATTTTGTCTGAGCAATGACAGAAGTAGCTAAGACAATGTCCTGAAATCAGTGCTTTTATGGTGGCACATTTATCACTAAGGCACATACTCCCAACTCACTGGAGTGCTGTCTGGCCAGAGAGGGCATGGGCCTCTGCAGAATCTGATTCTAGCCAGCCCCACGCACAGGAATTTGTGACTGTCTGTTCTCTGGGTCTTAGGTCTAGCCCATTTAGTCATTCCTTTTTTTTTTTTTTTTCTCCCCAGTACCAGGGATCAAACTCATGGCCTCATGCTTGCCAGGCAGGTGCTTGTGCCGCTGAGCTCAATCTCCGGCCCCATTAGTGATTCTTGTTTCCACATCTTGCACATTTCATTGCTCCAAGAGACACGAACTTAAAATGCAAGCTGCTTCATATTACAGTTCTTAGGTAATAAATCAAAGCTCTAACAATCCAGGCTGAAGGCTCTGTGCTTGGAGCTCTGACATCCTTATCTGCAGTGGAAGGACAGCTACTTCTGGAATGCAGTCCAGTCATGTGTACACTGGTGTGCTAACACAAAAATAAACCACAGAGGGCACCTTGCTTGGGACCCCCTTCTATCTCTCTTCAGACAGAAGCTTTCTCTCAATAAATACATTCTGTTCTTAATCTCCGTTAAAATCAATCAATCAATCAATCAATCAATCAATCAATCAATCAATCACAGAGGAAGATGTTCATGTGTTGAAACAGTCAAGAGCCCTTCCTGAAATCTCCTGTCATAGACAATGGTTATCAGGAGAGTTCTTTTATTACTATCCTCCCCATTATTCTTCACTATCACACAGACTATAGAATAACTCAGACAACAAATGCTAGATGAGGAAGATGAAAAGGTGACATATAAAGCAGATTTCTCAAGACAATCTCAGTAAAAAAATATGTTATAAACAAGGTGTCTGATCTAATAAATTGTTTATGTGTTGAGGTCACTGTCTGTCATAAACATCATGGTCACCTGGCTTTTATCTCTGATTCACTCTGTTTAGAAGCCACAAGTCATGGGGTAAGGTGTCCTTTGAGTTACTGAGTCAAGGACTGATGTGTATCTTAGATGTGAGGATTTCGCTGATATTTTCACAGACCTACTTCAAAGGTTGTCTGAAAGTATGATGCTTATATCAGAGTCCCTGGCTTAACCCTAGGCTGTGTTGTCCCCAAAGGAAGTTACTTACCAAACCTAAGGCTGAATTTCCTCAGCAGTCAAGGTATAAGGTTCATCACTGACTTTGCTGGGTTGTTAAGGACTTAAATTGAACACACACACTTTTTTTTTTTTTGTCTTTTTGAGACTTGGTCTCGCTATGTAGTTCAGGCTGGCCTCGGGCTCACTTTGTAGGCCAGGCTGGTCTCGAGCTTGCAATGATCCTCCCACCTCAGCCTCCTGAGTGCTGGGATTCTAGGCCTACACCATCATGCCTGGCCACAAAGGACTTAAACTGAGGTAAGGTACATAAGGCATTCAGCGGGATGCTGGCATATTGAGCACCAAAGGATCACACCATCCATGGCAGTCCCGACTCTCCCTCCACAGGGCAGCTGGGGAAATGGTGTCACCCGGAAAATGTCTGCAGCAGGGTGCTGGGAAGAGTTAGAGCTGTCAGTCTGGTCTGCATACTTTCTAAGACTATAGGAATCATAGGAAAGAATAAGGCAATTTTGCAAAATTTGGTAATGAGAAACAAGTTGTTTGGCACTTTCAATCTTTTGTAACTATGTATTATTAATCTCCCTAAGTATGGTCTATGGCGGTGACAGAAAACCTTCTAGAACTTTGGTGCTAACAGCCTGCTGAGGTATGCGTGCCACGGATGCACCATCACTGGTTTATGGTCTAAGTGTTTCTGTCCCAAGTTCATATGATAAAACCTAAATCCAGCACAACGGTACTAGGACGTGGGACACTAGGGATGTGATTAGATCATGAGGGCCCCACCCTCACAGATGACACCAGCACCTTTACCAAAGAGGTTTAAGAGAGCATTTCTGGCCCTTTAGGCCTGTGAGGACACAGCAAGAAGGTGCCACAGGTTCTGAAGAAGAGAACCATCAACTGATAACAGATACCAAGTCTGCTGGCCTCTTGATCTTGCACTCCTCAAGTCTTCAAAATTGTGAGCAATGAGTTTTGGCTGTTTATGAATAATAATCCAGCCTAAGGCATTTTGTTATAGAGGCAGGAACTAGGACACTCCCCATCCCAAAGTGAGAGAAAACAAGAGAAGGGAAGAGAAAGGAGGCTTGGCCACTGTCTTCAGGGGTGCTCCCTACGTCTGAGCGGCTCCATTTTAGATTTTATACCAGCCGCCCTAAGTTAGCACAGGGTAGAGAAGAATTTAAAGTCTGTTTACTTTTTGGTTTCTGAAGGATACCACTGTCCCAGTTTTCAGAAAAATCATGAGTACTAATTCTGAATGTTTAAAGTAACATACAAGAACAATGCCTGTAGGTGATGTTGGAATGCGAATCTAAAAGTGAGACTGTAGGGCTAGAAGCACAAACATGGTTAAGTGGTTTTCTAAATTTATTATCTGGTTATTACTATTTGTTTTAGGGTAGCAAAGAGGAATAGTTCTCTCTACCTGGCCCAAAACCAACATCTGAAGTTATATCTGTAAAATGGAAGCAGTTTTCAAATAGTTTCAAGAGACTGTTTTATTTTTAACCCATACGTGATCTGGGAGGCTTCCAGAACTGAGGCTGCTACAGCGACATCTTGCCAACTAAAAAGATCAGAGTGCTGAGCAAAACCTTGCTCCTCTGCGCAGTCTCCTGGAAGTGGCTCAGCTCTCAGCACCAATGCTTCAGACGTAGTCTCCGGAAGAACTTTCTGCTGGGAAGTGAACACTGGTGATGACGTTTTCTATCTAAACGATGCTCATCAGGCTTCCTGCAATTAATCTTCTGATAAGTACCTCAAACTCACAACTGGTCTTCACCCTCAGGAAGATGATCAGTTTCCTACGGAAAGAGGTGGAAATCTGAGTTCCCTGGGATGCAGCTTGCTCCCCTCATTCTCATGGTCAGTACACGTGCAGAGCTTCATAGTTCACTTTTGTTTCTTTAGACCATGAGAAGCAATTTTTTTTTTTTTTTTGCAGGATCCACTGCAGTGTTCTGAATACAGCAGGGATTTATACAGCCAAGAAGCAGGACTGGGGGCAGTGGATTAACAATTATTGAGCAGATACATCTGTGATGAGGAACTGGCTGAATAAACCCCACTAGGATTTTTGCTAACGGGAGGGTAAGGTCCACAGATACTGAGGTCAGGAGAGAGAAATCTGATGACATATTGAGGATGGTCACATATGGAAGGTAAGAAATTCCATCCAACCGGAGCAGCAAAATGCTTTACTAGGACCGGACACTTAAGGCTATGTGAGGGCACGAAGGTTGAGGCGTGCTTCTTGGTTTTGTCAGTTTGTCTTTCTGACCAGTGGGGAATGGAATTTTTGGAACAAATGTATAAACAGTATGAAAATGATGTCATGAAATAAAGTTGGAAGAGCTGTGGGCCAGGAGAAGAACCAAGACGTCAACCTGCACTTCCTGTGAGCCAGTGGTAGCCATGGGCTGGGAAGACACCAAGAGTCAACCTACTCCTCCCATGAGTCAGTGGGCGCATGGGCTGGGTGGGAGGCAAGAAGACCCCCACCCCTTGCCCCCTCACACAGGCAATCAGTTGACTTGGAGGAATGGAGGCTGGGATGATAGCAACTGAGGTACAACAGCAACTGAATGCTTGTATTGTTTCATTGACTTTGCAGGTCTAAAGCTGGTATTCTGAGCACCTGTTTAGAGGATAACAATATGCAATATAGCAACTATGGGGGATTTCCTTCTGTCTTGTTTTTAAAATCCAATATTGTTTTGTTTTGTTTTGTTGTTTTATGGTTCTGTTTTACTCCCTTCGAAACAAACAAATGAAAAAGAACGTTGAAGAAGAGAAGATGAGATAAAATAGACTAAATTAAATACCTTGGGATTAGGGAAATGGAATTATTATCAATAGAGACAATGTCAACTGCATAAACATTTTAAAAACTTAAAGCTAATAATATTTATATACACAGGATCCATTTTTTCATACATAAAGATCTTAGTTTACAGTCTGATAATATCTGGAAGCCAAGAGATTTCACAGTATTTCACAATTATTTATAAAAATAGTTTTTTTATTTAAATTTAAAAAATGCTACCCTACAGTTTCAAATAAATTTTATATACAAGAAACTATATTTAATTGCTCAGCTTTCTCAAAGAAAGTGAATAGAGAACTCATGTCTCTTGTTCATCAAGTTTAATGCACATTAAATAAAATTACAAAAAATGCCTTCTGGTTTAAAGACAGATGACATTTATTAGTATACATATTCAGTAGGTACATACTACATATTGATTACAGAAATAACACTTCCATGGTGCTACTATATGCCTCAAGTATTATTAAATGCTTCACAGACATTAACTCCTACAATGAATCTGTGAGACTGTGTTTATTACTATCTTTCATTTTACAAATGAAGAAACTGAGGCCCCAAAATGTTGGGATGTTCAATAATTTGCCCCAAAATATGCTGTTGTACCTTTGTTACATAGAAGCAAAACCAGAATTTGAACAATGAAAGCTGGTTCCATTGCTGAAGCGTCTCATGAATACCGTTGGCCAAAGAAGAAACTGAGGTGCAGAGTTAAGAATCCTCCCAAATTTGGCAACCCTATCTTGGCAGCTGTTCTTTGGTTCCATGCTTATATTCAACAACTAAGCCAAGATCTCTGCACTTACCTCTTACCTTTTCTATGACTGTCCCTTGAACAATGTCTCATGGATCTCCGGAGAATAAATATTTTTGAACCAAATCGTCTTTGTTCTTGTATCTGTGTTCAATGGCTACCACGAAAGTATCACACTGAATCTCACCAAGTCATTTTTGGGCATTCATTTACCTGCTGCTCTATCAGACCTGAGAAACAACATTACTTAGATTCTCTAACTGGTTTACCTGCCACTGACCCTCCCATCTCCACTCCCACATGCTTCAGGAATTCTGGACACAGCTGTATAAAAATGCTGTAAGACAGAGCTCCAGCCAGTTTGCTTTCAGTGCAGAGGTCCTGAGCAGTGCACACTGCCTGGCCTTCTCGCTTCTTTTTCTTTAGGACTTAAGGAAGCAGCAGCAGCTAGGCTTAGAAACAGAAGCAGCCCCAATGCTGTGCACCTCCCACTGAGAAGAAGTCTGAGAGGCTTTTGAGTTAACAAAATATTCTTAACACTCTACCATTTGTTCTGTCCTCTGGCCTCCAGAATTGAAAGTTATAAGCCTAAAATAAAATATATTTTCAACAGGAACAAATAAAGTAAATTATTTGTCTTTTCTTACCTCTAAGATGCTACACGTTTATTTATTATCGCTGGGTTTATTATCATGACATCTAAATTTCAGTGTTTGGGAGGAAGATGACTCCTACAGCCTTCAAGATAGACTAATTTATCCCACCAATAGACTGCAGAACTATTAAATGTGCTACAGAATTCATCTGATCTGCATATTTACATGTTAAATTGCCCAGTTCCTTCCACACTCAAGCACTGTTTGGTATACAAGCAAGGAAGGCCTCAGGAAAAAGGGAGGAGGAAAGTTCTCGGGGAGGAAAAGGAGGAATCCTGGAGACGCTGGAAAGAACAAGTGCAGGGGCCTGGAAGCTCATGTGGGGACGGCATGAGGGAAAGAGGTGCCCGGGCTCATGATAAGACCATGAGTACATGGTAAGGACCACGGCCAATTCCAGGCAGACTGGTATTCCACCGCACAAATGAGCCATCAAGAGAGGGCTGGGCTTAACGAAACAGGGAGTTCTCTGGATGGTCTGCTGAGGATATGCTTCTGGGGGCCTCAAAAGAAGCAGAGGCCAGTTAACAACAGGCCAGTACAATGGTCCAAGGAATCTGGCCTGGGAAGGCAGTGGTGAGCTAATGAACTGGTCACTTCCTAGCTACGTCAAAGGTGGAGGCAACTGGATCATCATGTCTTTATTTATGTACTGTCTCTCCTACCAGTGCAGTGTTTTACTGTCTGCATTCCAAGGGCTTAACACAACACTTGGGTACAGAGAATTTACAAATATCTGCTAAATAAGTGAATGAACCTGGTTTAGTTTGAAGTGCTCCCATGTGGCTGAAGCAGGACTCCTATCCAGGCCTTGAGATATATATATATATATCTCAAGAATGTTTTTCCACTGACTAGGTTACACTTATTGTAATGCACTTAATATATGAATAAGACACACTGCCTCACTTAGAAGACACAGAGGGGGGATTTCTTTTCATAGTTCTAAAGCAAATGGGAACGAATTAGGAAAGCACTCTTTAAGGAACTGTACAGGAGAGGGCACAAAGGTGCTCAATAGAGCAAGGTAAGTCACGGATTCTGGGCGAAGTGCATTTGTCTAGAATTTATGGTAGGACAATTACAAAATTAAAGCAATAATAACAATAACAGCATGAGAAACTGCGAACACAGAAGGGTATGCTAGAGACCTCATCTCCTATGCTATCATCATCAGAAGACAGCACGGGCTCGGACAGGCTGGGTTTGAATATCACCTTCATCCCCATGTAACTGGCTAACTGTCCTGTAATTAATCAGTTTTGTGTCTCAGTTTCCTTATCTGTCACAGATAAAACATCATTCACTTGCTAGGCTTGTAGCCAGGATTAAATAGATCAGCACACATGCAAAACTTTCAGAACAACGTCTGACTTATAGTTTACCTTTACCAAAAACATCTAACTTCACCTAAGAATTTGGTGTCTCATTTCTGTGCTAGTAAATACCATGCTTGTAGTCAGCTGAAGTCTATAAATGTTAAATGAAAAACTCCAGATATAAACAATTCCTAAGTTAAATAACTTTTATTATAGTACATTATTATTACTTCATTTTAATATTAGTTATTAGTAATATAGTTATTACTATAATCTCATATTATGCCATATTTCTAAATTAAACTATCACAGATATGGAATGTCTAGGAAAATATACAGCAAACACAGTGTTCAGTGTAATCTGCAGGCCCAGCCATCCATGGGGGTACTTGGAATGCATTCTCCACGAATAAGAGGGGATTTTTAACATGTGTCTACAAAGCCTCCCCAACTTCTTCAGGTCATGGAGAAAGGAAAATCCTTTAGAGTGTTTCAGTCCAGTAGAAGTCTTGTATTACATGCCCACATTCAAGAGTGTAACTTGGAGGAGTATTATCAAGAACATAAAGCTAAGAAGCCAGTATGACACTGGCTGTGCTGATGAAAGCTGCAAGGTTGAGATGAATGCCCTTAGGAATGCTGATACATATGTTTGCCTGTTATATGTAACTAAAGCTTTTAGAGACAATTCTGAGACTTTTCAGAAATATATACTCATTCTTGTATCATTACCGTTATAAATAATTATGAAGTATAACTCTATTTGATTCCTAAAGAACAGTATCTCTGGATTATACATGCAACCCCATCAGATTAATAAAACCCTCTTGGTAGTTAAGGGACAAGTCACAGATGGGCTCTATTACAATATTTTCCTTTTGTGTCACATCCTAGCAATAAGATAGGACAATATAGTCTCCCTTTGCAAATACAGATCTTCTGAGTTCTTAGCCATTCTCGTGCTAAAAACCCAGAGGTTACCTAGAGCAAACTTATTAAGTGTGCAGGTAATATTACTAACAGTGTAGCTGTGAGTTACTTTAGAACACAAAATGCTAAAATAAAGGGACAAAGGGCTACAATGGACCACAAGGCTCCTAAAAACACAATGTGACATGAAGAAGTCATTTATGATCTTTAACATTTATCTTGTTTCTTTGTTTTTGAAGTTAGTTACCACATAAATCATTAATAACGTAGGAAATGTATAATAACATAGGAAATGCTATGAAAGATTTGCAGCAGATGCCTCTTAATTAATGAATCATTCCTCATTAGAGATTTGTTTCTTATTGTAATGTCTGAATATGTTCTGCTAAAATTCATAGGTTGAAACCAAACCAGTAATGCAATGGTATTAAAAGGTTAAGTCTTTGCAAGGTGATTATGTCAGGAAAGGCTGCTCTTACAAAATCAGTTTATTTATCAGGATCTGAAGACAGGAAAACTTTTTCCTTCTACATTGTGAGGATCCAGTAAAAATATGTCCATTTATGAGCCAGGAAATGAGCCCTCATCAGATGCTAAATCTGCTGGTATATTGATCTTGAGATTCCCAGTGGCCAGAGCCATTGGGGAGTACAGTTCTGTGGTTGAAGCTACTCAGTCTATGCTATTTTGTTATGGCAACTCAAATGGACCAAGGCACTCATTCTGCATGAACATTCTTAAAGATCCCTTAAAAATCATAAAGCCAGATATTATTTCACTTGGGATTGCTGCCGGGAACACACTGTAGGATTATTCCTAAGGTTAACAGCAACACACATTCTCTGCATTCTCCTGGGTAGGACAGGACCCGACTGGGGCAGCCCGCCAGTGAAATACTGCCACTAATCCCTTACAAGCTCAGGGACTTGGCTCAGGGGCCCTTACCACATCCTGTGGTTCTAGAAGACAGAAGCTTATCTTCTTTTACTTACTCATCAGATGTTCAACTATTGAAACATTAAATCAGCATTTCTGAAGGAATCTTTAAAAAGTTTATGTAACAACTGGATGTGTATGTAGTCAACCAACTGCAAAGAAAAAAACCTGCATCTGTACTAAATACTGTATATATATTCTCTTTCATTATTTGCTAAACAATACAGATTAAGACTATTTACATATCATTTACATTAGGAACATAAGACATCTTGAGATGACTTAAAGTATACAGGAGAACCTATGTAGGTTATATACAGATATAACAGCACTAAGGGATTTGAGTACCTGTAAATTGTGGTATTTGATGGAACCCTGGAACCAGTGTGTAGAGGACCACTGGACGTCTGTCCATGAATGCAGAGCAGTTACCTCCACCTTAGCTAACCCCGGCCCTGTCTCCCTGTACTGATATGTACAGGGCTGGCTAAGCCATTTCCTTTCCCTTCAACTGGCTCTAGGCAGTGTACATAGGGCTGGCTGAGGTACTGATGATGAGGTACTTTGAAGCCAAGTGACAGCTCGTTCCCTCTCATCAGTGTCTCCCATGAAATGGTTGAGCCAGCGAGCTGGCAGAGCCAATGCTCCAGGACCCTCAGCTGGGTTCCAGCCTCAAGATAAGAGGTCATGACTTCACAGGGCAGAAACAGTTAACGTATCAGCACTGAAGCACCAGCCCTTCAACCTCAAATGCGACCTCAGTTGTGTTCTTCCTGCATATGCTCCTCTCTGCACACTGCACAGGCGCATTCTGGCTCCACACTAGCTCAGCTCACAGTACTCACATAATTCCTGCCATTCCCAACATCACTCACCCTTAGCCGCTCTCTTCCTGAAGAATTAATACATGCTGGGTCGAAGCCTCTGTCCCATGAACCCTCATCTGGACTGGACTCAGGACCTTTCGGCTGCCTGTAACTGTAAATATGTCTTGGTGTCTTTTATTCTCACCATGGGTTGCACTGGAGGTTGTAGATAGGAATTAACTCGCCAGAATTCCAATAACGTTTCTGTGGCATTGCGAATATAAACCTCCCGGTCCACGAGGAGGACAGGAAAAGGGCCTCGATACCAGTTGCCCTTAAAGGTAGTTCTGTATCTCTATTCATTGATAATTTCTGGCTATTATGTTAATTACTACAAAGACATGATGTATTTATGTCTACTGCTTTAGATCACTAGAATCAGGCTGTTAGCTATTAACTGTCATTATTCTATGTCTGGAGTTCCCAACCCTTATGCAATTATTCCTACTTCTAATCTGCTTCACTGAATTTTTTTTTTTTTTTTTTTGTACCGGGGATCAAACTCACAACCTTGAGCTCGGCAGGCAGGCATTTGTGCCACTGAGCTAAATCCCCAGCCCCTTCTAATCTGCTTTATAATTCCTTTGAATCTACCAAATTCACAAACAAATTTTAAATTCATATTAAATATAAACCAATAATAAGTAACTAAGTGAAACTTTAGGATTGAAGAACATACTTCTGTGCAGTAATAGAGTTATCCTGAGCTCAGAATTATTTTTTAAATTTACAAATAACTGAGAGTTGGGGTGGCAGAACAGTAATGTGTGTATTTACAAGGTAGCTCTGGGTTTGCAAGAAGAGATACAGACTTTTACACAAATACAAAACATAATTATTTTTATAAAGATTAATTTGTTCATATTATTCAAACATCTACTATTTTCCTAACAAAATTTATAAATTGCTAAAATCAAGTAACAATATCCAATCAAATCAGTTTTACAGAAGAGTAAATAATGCTATGTTCATGAGTAAAGTTCTGAAATAATCTCAGAAGGTTTTATGTATTACTTATTATAATTTGGAATCTATTCTCCCACAGCGTTTTATACAGATACTTTATTAGAGGAATAATGATGCTCAATGTTTCTTCTATGTCTCTTAAAGTGTTTGACACAATTTAACAGTATTGTTCAAATAAAACTTAAATATCTGACATAGTTGTCTTTCTGTGGAAACGTTCTCAAAAACTAGAAAAAAGCATTAATCTAATTTTCTATAGCCTGTTGATCTGCATTTGAAAGAAAAAGAGAAGTGCAGTACTGGGTCACTAATATGGTTGAAATCAAATTTTGAAGTAATTTTTCAAAATAAAAAGTATTTTTTTTCAAGAGTTCTAAGTCTCCAACAGCACATATGTGCTTTTTCTTAGTTCTATTACACAGTGTGGTAAATACAGCTAATAATAGAGTGCTGTACATTTCAAATGTTTTTACTGCAAAATGGTAAGTATTTGAGGTGACTTAAGTTAGTTCCCATTTATTCATAAATCATGACATTAAACCCTGTTAATTTATACTATTATAAATTATTAATTTTTTTAAAAAAGGAACTATATGAAAAACTGCTACCAGGAAAATTACTCTTCAGATTACTGTTACTTTTACTTAAATTTGAATTAAATTTTCATCACACATAAATCAGTGTAACATTCATTTTGTAATTTCAAGTGTGATCTTAACACATATGTCTGAACCATACATTAGAAAAAATTTAAAAATAAAAATAAATAAAAACAATATTAATCTATATGAAAAATGATGTTGACAGCTTGATATGGGATTGTGTCTTCTGATCCTTATTATTTTCTTTTACTCATTTTTGGTTCCATTCTGTCTTATTTTTAATAAAAAATTAAAACATTGAAAAAAGAAAAAAATTAAATTTTAATTGTTTTAACAAGTTTCTTTCTTTTGGCTCTGTACAATTTATAATATATAATGATGTCATAAGTGAATTGTCTGCATTAACAAGAGTTCTTCTTTTTCTACACACAGCATTTGTTGGTACTTGTTTAGGGCAAGTTAGTCTAATCTAATAGATGCATCTGTCTTAGAAGGTTACGTGAATAAGCAATTCTGAACAAATACTTTTCTAAAGACATTACACAGAACACTGAGCTTCTGCCAGCTCCAACTGGCAGATTCTGTTTTTGGATACAGATTTCTGGTCTTTGAGGTAGCCCCTCTCAATTTTTGAGGGCGTTTTGTGCCCCCAGCATTGATTTGTAGGTGGGGATGGGAGAGAAGAACCAGCACAGGAAACAGAGAGGGCGTGATGTTGTGAATTGTTCACTTGGTCCCACCCCAGAGCCACGTACTACAGCCTCCGAGTAAACTGAGTAAGTCACAGTAAATTGCTGCTCCAGGCTCCCCTTATTCCCATAATGCGTTAGCTGTACAGAAAGCAGGTTAATGATGCAAAGGCAGTGGGTTGTTATTTAGTCTGAGGGTCAAAACCCCAGCAGGCTGACGGCTCTGCCAATATGACTTCCTGTGTTTCTGACGGCATCACAATGCCTGCTGGCTCCTTGGGTCCCCTTCAGTGTGCTGGGGATGCTGTCACTGTCCTGGACTCCTGATCTCATTTCTCTGTCCATCTCCCATGAACTGCAGTGCTGGTAACAGAGCAGGGGGGACTTGAGCTCCCCCAGAGGCCACAACCCTCCTTCCAGCGAGGCGCCAGTGCACCACACTGGAGAGAATGAAACAGAGCTCAGGGTCACTGCGAGAAACAGACACTGCAGCGTTCTTTAAAACCTGTACCTAAATTAAGTCCCGATGTGCTTCAGAGTTCTCTTCAAACAGACTTTCACTATGGCCATGTACAGCAAGAAATTATCCCTGAAAATGTTAACTGTGTCAAATGGAATCTCAATTTGTTTGTTTGGTGTTTTCGTTTTTTGTTTTTTTTTTTTTTCTTTCTGAGACAGGATCCGGCCATGAAGTTTAGACTGGCTTTGAACTCACTGTATACCCCATGCTGGACCCGAGCTCATCCCAGTCCTCCTGCCTCAGCTTCCTAGGTGCTGGGGTTACACGTCTGTACCATCACACCCAGCAGGTTTCAGCCTTTTCCCTTCCTACACTCTTCGTCTGTAGCTGCTTGGGAACTGATCCAAACTTTCAGTCACTCATCTGCCCCTCCGACTGGGGTCCAGGCCTGGGGCCGAGTGTCTGCAGCAGTATGGAAGAGGCAAATGGGTAAGACACAGCAGTATCCCCAGTCTGGTGGGGCAGGTAAAAATGAACCAGGCGGATAACAAGAATGGATGTCTGAGGAGCTAGAATACAGATGAATATATGGGATGAAGAATTTCATTCCAAAGTTCACTATTTAGTATCAGCCATATCCCAGGAAAGATAATTCAAGTTCCTTCCTTTTAGGGTAATAGATTTGAACTGGTTTGTTGGGTGGATTGACCCTACGTTTGTCAAGTGCTTTTTTGCAGGACAGGCACTATGATTTTAAGAATAAATTACTTCCAGAACCCAGGTGAAGCAGTAGTAAAGTTCCTGGGAAGGGTGGGAAAAAATTCATCTGCATTTTAACTGCAGCATTAAATAGCCAAGTGGGGAAAGGATGGACATTCCTGAAAGGTGGAAAAGACAAAGCCGATGATGGTGAAACTTTTAAGAGTTTTCAGTGATACAAAGTAGACACCACTGTGTGACATAAATTCACCATTGGTCTGAGCAAAGTTAGGACTGCAAAAAGGCAGCCCGGGGAAGACAGAGAAGTTACTGCTGCTGAGAAGGGGGAAGAGCGGAAGCCAACGCCTAGAGAGCTGTGGGGAACAGGCTGTGCTCCTGGATCCGCACGAGGCTCAGGCTTTTGGTCGAGAGGCTTGAGCCTTGACATGCATTGGAGTAGTGGACACCAGGCCAGAAGCCCACGGGGGCTGCTCTATGACTTCCAGGCAGGAGCAGCAACAGTTCCATGTTCCGTGATACTCTTTGTCCTGAACAGGACAGCAAGCCCCACACAGGATTCAAGCCAAACGACAGGCTCCAGGTGTTGATTTAGAGCAGGTAAGAGGTTTAAAGCCTGCTGGGAAATGGCATCAGCTGCCCTTCCGTGCACCTACAACCATCGAAGGCCTCACCAGTGCAGGTTCCACTCTCACCTCCGCTCTCTTTTTCCTAATTCTGAAACTGCCCCTGACAATAGATGAAAAGTAAAAACCACCGACGTTTGGGAACCAGCAAACGATCTTCGATGTCAGCATCTCTGACTATTCTGTACTCTCACTTGCGTTTTCTTATTGCTCAATCCTGCCCCACACTCAGCCTCCAATATTACAGGGATCTTTTCTGTGTGTGTGGTGGAGGTGGTTAGATAGAGGAATATGATAAACTATATTTCATGAAAAACCATAAACAAACTCATGTATACAAAGAGAACTGAGCTCTGAAACAATAAAATCGTTTGACTTCTTTGTGCCCTGTGGGCTTACGATGTCCCTATAATAATAAAAAGCTGGCAGAGGCGATGCCAAAAATCCAAGTTCCCACTCTCAGATTTACTGAGTTGTATTTAAGTCAGCGGCTTTCTCTGCACGATTAAAACCATCTTTAAGAGCACAAACATTTCCCAAACAAGGCTTTTCAATTACTGTACGTAACCAAGCATGTTGTGGGTAAGAGGCCTCCTTGGAGCACAGTGTAACAATATGGCATCTGCTTGGAGCATGCCGGGGGTGCTGGAGGGAGCCGTCTGCGTGTAATCGAGGTTCCTTTCTCCTACACAGACCATAGCAAAGGATCTGACGCATTAAAAATAATCCAGGGAAGGGCTCTTTAATTATTCATTATACTAACGTCTTTCAAAACCAACCGATTTTGAGGTTTTAGATTATAGGTACCTATTACAAGGTCGAGTGATACAACAAGTTTTAATAACTTAAGCCTTTTTAAAAATCAAAACATTCTGCACTCACATTATAAAGTAACACCATCAACTGGGTTGTATTGTGACCTAAACTAGCAAATGAGACTACGTTTTTCATTTCCCAGGAGATGAGAACTGTCATTAAAATTTGTTTTAAATAACACAGCAATTTGGCTATTTGCCTACGGAGCACACTAATGAAAACCTTTCTAAAAGGAAAAAGGGAAAATAATCTGTTAGGTTGAAAAAAATATTTTCAGTGAAAATTAGCACAGAAATGGGAGCCTCTGGGCAGTTAATTTTTGAAAAGCCAAAGTAAATATTAGGTGAAATAAGTTCTGTAAACAAGGCATCATTAGCTACAAGGGGCCCTCTGCACCCCCAGTGGAAACCAGCTGCAGGCCAGATCCCGCCTGCCGGCAGAGAGCGTGTGCTGCGGGGTGGGTGGTGCTGGTGGTTCCGGCACTGAGCGAGGACACTTTGCTCTGGTCATCACTCCCCACACAACTAGAACAACTTCACGCAGCATTCGTCATTACGAGTTTCCTAAAGATCATGTAAAGTATGCAGGAAACACAAATATGATGACTTTTAATTGGTGCTGGAGCCTGATTCCTGGGCCTCACATGTGCCACAGCCTCAGTCTTTTAAAATTTTGGGTAAGATCTCCTTAAGTTGCCCTGTCTGGCCTTCAACTTAACGATCAGTACCTTGGCCGCCCCAATAGTGGGGTTCCATGTGCCTCCATGCTCAGAATTCCATGCCCTTTTATATGAAGGCCTTGAGCATCTGAGGATTTTGGTATCCAAGGACCAATGAGAATCGATTACCATACTTACAGATAACATCAGGGAATTGCCTTTAAAAGGCTAAGTACTTGAAAATACCAGTTAATTTGTATGTGTAAATTTATCCGTAGTATAAAATCCAAATGGCACAGCAATTTTCCTATTTTTTAAGCCACTGATTGCTCCTGCTTTGTAATGTTACAGATAAAATAACCATAGAAAGCCATGCAGAACGTACTTAACTAATGGCAGAAATTATGACTTTCGTGACATATAAGAATTTTTTGTCACAAATTCAAAAGTCTTATTTTCAGAACAAACACTATAATTTAAAGTATTATAGTTAACAAACACACGTTTCAAAAAGGTTTGCTTCGGTTTTACTTTTTGCAGTGGTGCTTCTCAATCCACCATATCACATAAAATATGGGGTGAGTTTTTATGCTTTGGGCAATCTGTCCTCTCAAACTCATCATCAGTCTCAACCTAACCTTCTAACTTTCAATGTCATGAGTATCTATTTTTTGCGACTTTCTTTAATGTGAAGTCTGTTGACAGCATCCTATCCTCTGGGACACTTTCATCCTGTCATAACCACGCTCTTCCTTTATGCTGACAAGTCCATTTTCCCCAAGTTCCTTCTGCACATCTAGTGTCTCCAAACAAGAACTAAAAAACAGAAAAAGGCAGATCTATACCCTCACAGTCAGCTACTTGTATGTACGCTTGACTCAAACCCACTTTCAGCGCTACCACTTTTCATTACACTGCGCCATTTCCAGGTAAGGTGGGCAGTTTCCTCTTTTAAACACCCAGTTTTGTAGAACTTGGCATGGTTTAGCACTGTAAGACAATCAGGCAAAACACACACACCTCTTCCTGCCCGTGCAAACTGAATTACAGACACGGCAGTCCCACCTTCACTCACTAGGCAAGGGGTGACATGACGGCCCAGTCATGATGACTAAGCTTCTGCTGTGTACTTACTGCGTGGAACGGAAAGCCAACTATGAAGTTTATACTTTGCGCAAATCACAGTTACCACACTATGGTAACTGAAATTGGAATTGTGGTTTTGGGAGACTGATTATATTGAAATAAATTATGGTCCCTGAGATTCATGCAGATTGGACCCATGTAAAAGAAAGAGTAGTGATTTTAGTTGGAATTCAAATCCACTGTTCTAATTTGATGGGCTACAATGAGATTATTTTTGATTTCTGCTAAGATAACGAAAACCAAATTCCTAAACTTTGTATAAGCATTAGAGTCAAAAGAGGCATCTAAATTTAGGAAAAATTAAAAAAAAAACCTGGAAAATACTTTGACCATCCTCTTAAAATTAAACTTGGGGTAAAAGACAATAGAGGAAACTAATTGTATTATTGTTATCTCTCCTTTGTCTAAAAGTGGTGCTTCCACAGCCAGATTTAGAAGGACAAGAAGTTTGCTCAAATTTTCACTCACCTCCAGACACAGTCCATGGGATTCTGGAAATACAAAAGTATTATGGCTCATTTCCCTACTTTTACATCTCCTATGAGGGGCTCAGGCTTGTTATCTAGGGGTTTATTACCAACTGGGGAAGCGCCCGCCGCCACTCTTTGCATACCATATTGAGTTAAGGACATACACCTCTGCACCACCTTACAAAGCTTAACTAAGAAATGAATCTTCCCTTAAATAAAAATGAATTTTGTTCTGCTTTGCAAAATTGTTTGATTCAGTAGGGGTTTTTACAGGAAGTACTGTGCTACACAGATAAAGATGATCAACTTTTTAAAGCATAGTCTGATTGTGCTAAGCTCTTTGAACCTAATTATGGCCTCAAAGTTTCTTGTTTGAGTGACTCTACTTGCCTTTTGGCATAGCCACTATACATGAGCCGCATATGCAAGGCTGTATGGAGGTGCAGTGTCTAGGAAGCAGGGAGAGGTGAAAACTCACAAGTTGAGATGCTCCCACCTCAAACATGCAAAATGAGAAGGGACACAGAAGCCCCTCAGGGTAAAGGGGCATGGAAAAAAGGACCATGGAAGTAGACAGGAAAGCTATCAAACTCAGCTGCTGCGTGTGAGGTACACTACTACAACCTCAGTGGAAATCAAGCTATTTATGCAATGAGCCTGATAATACACAGTACTTCCCCAAGTAAACTCCTTTCCATAGTGTGCTGGGGAGCCTGGTGTCGCTTTGACAAAATACTTGAGAGAAACAATTTAAAGATGGGTTTATTTTCCCTTATGGTTTCAGTCCATGGTTATGTGGCTCCATGGCTCTCAGGTCTGTGGTGAGGCTGAAACTTCACCAAACAGAGATGGGAGCAAAGCTGCTCACTTCATGACAGCTGGGAAGCAGAGAAGGAAAAAGAAGGAGAGGAAGGGGGCAGGAACCAGATTCGTCCCCAAAGTCATTTCCTCATGATTCACTCCCTTCACCTGGGCCTTGCCTGTAGTGTCCTTCACTTCTCAATAATGTTACATTATGATGTCATCAGATGATTTTTTTTCAGGATCCAATCACATCCCCAAAGTCCACCAGCAACCAAGCCTTCCCAAGGATATTCTGGATCTTGACACAACACAGTAAGGAATCATCGCCACCAGGTTTAGAGTAGTTTGCTATATTCAAGACCATATTCTCAGCTAGTTTAGATATAACACAAAGCCAAAGTCAGAAATGAAGATCAAATTATATAAACAATGGTAAATTTCCTAGTGCTAATGTCAAATTGCACAATAAAGAAACTGGTATGCTATTTAATACTTTCTCAACGTTTTGTTCACAAACAGAATTGTGGGGCATCTTTTCCCAGTTCCATCAATAGAGCTGCTCTTTCTGTAGCCGAGCAGGATGACTCACCCTGAAATGCACTGAAGCAGGGGTACATTTATTTGCACTGTGAATTTCTTAACATCTTCACTCTGCTTTCATGTAAACACATTCTTAAAAAGTGCTGGTAAAGTCAGTACTGTTAAACGAAAGGAAAAGTTAAATGCGGTAGTCTAGAAAGTAACAGAAATCAGCATTTGCAGTAAAGATTTCATTTTCCCATGTTTTAGATGTTGGGCCTGACGTCTTTGTTTTTTTATTCCTTTTTATTTTGTTGAGGTGCTGGGGAAACAAACCCAGAGCATCATGCTTGCTAGACAAGTACTCTACCACTGAGCTACCCTAGCAGGCTCTGAGCAACTTTTACATAGCAGAACTACAAGTTGGTCAATAATACAGCTTCAATTACTTCTTTGGAATAAATGACGTCTATAACCTAGGACTCCAAGCAAGCAAGACAGTTGCCACTGCTCCCAAGCTCCAGACGCAAACCTCTGGCTTCATGAAAATGGATACCAAGAGACACAAACAACAGTGAGCCTTTTAGAAACATGGGTGATTTATTGGTTGGTAACTTCAATCTGCCATGATTAAATTACAATAGAGTAGAGTACCAACAAGAAGTTCATTCTTGAAACATGGAAAATATTCAACTCTGGAAGAAATCTATTTATCTAGATTAGAAATCAATATAAGCTATAATTAATAAACACTTTGGCTTATATAATTAAATATGCATTATGGTCACCATCTTTAATAAAAAACAAAAGGCTATTTTTGGATTAAAATGAAATTACCACTTGAGTAGATTAGGAAGATGTTTAGAGATTTCACTGCCATTTGGGAATAACAACTGCTGGCATCAGTTTGAAAACAATCTCTGAATAAGGTTAAGACAGTATGATTAGAAATGAATGGATCTTCCAAGTACCAGAATAATCAGACTGCTCTGTGGAGTTTGCCAAGGAATAGAGCCTCAAGAATTCATGCGTTAGATGTAGCCACACAACCTGTGTTTGATTTGTAATTTGCTTCAAAGTCAAAATCTACCTGTAAATCACTGAATACAGAATATAAAACAAATTTTACCAAATTTTTTATGTAGCAATAAAACATATAAGCACAACTTTCATAAAGCTGACTTACATGTGATATCACATGTAATATGTTACATAACAGAAGCCATGTATTAAGAATTATCATGAAACATGTAGGAAACAGATGACATCTATGACAACTATGATAGTACAGTTGAATAGTTCAAAAGTACTGGTGAAGAAGTTAGCATGACTGAATTAAAAAGAAAATAAGAGTAGTAGTTTAGAAAGTAACTAGAAGCAGCATCGATTCAAAGATTTCCTCTCAAGCTTCAGATGCTGGGCTTCAGCATCTTTCATAAATACAAGTCAGCCAGTGCTCCAATTACTACTTTAGTGACTCACCTGGGGCACAGAGATGAAGCCTGTGCCCCCACACTCCAACTAAGACAGCTTCTCCTGCCTCACGGCCGGCATGAGCGCAGACCTACAGTTTCAGGAAAACATACCAAGAGGTACGACAGAAAGCCAAGAGATGCTCTCTACCATTTAGACTCACGGCGTATCAGATGATGACTTCAATCCATCATTAAATTACAATGTAGTAGGGTGCCATCAAAAATTAATCTTAATTTGAATATTAAATAGAAATAAATGTCTACAAATTAATGTTGTATATAAGAACGTCAAATCTGCCCAGAGAGTACAGGGGGAAAGATCAGAACAGAATTATGTATGTACTAAGCTGGAGCCCATCAGACTGAATCAGCAATCTTGCAATTAGACTACTACAGTATTTAATTTAAAAATTGTATAAAATATATATTTTAAAAAATTATCCTTGAATATTTAATCTTTGAATATTTAATATCCTGAAATGTATTGCTATGCAAACATGAGTATTTCTGCACATTCTGTGAGATGTTATATCCGATTTTCAAAGAAATTAGCTTGGTCATAGTCTATTGCACTCAAAATCTACCATCACTGGGGAAAAGTGAATAATGACTCCTTCTTTATATGCAAGGACAACAGGCATGACAGCACGACTCCACAGGGAAGGTGGACTTACAGACAAAAATAATACATAAACAGCAGAGGATGGTTAAATTAAATTATGTCAATGTACATTCATCTGGATGAGTCTAACAAGAAGCCTGACAGTGGAATATGGAAACACAAGCCTCAGAAGCAGCAGCAGCATGTGAGGACCCTACCAGTGGTTACACTGCTCATGCAGTATTAATACTACATATGATACTATTCAGATCTGTGTACTTGCACTTTGATGAGTGTTTTTCAATGATTATAACTATTAAAAACCTAAGAATTAATCTTAGACCTACTTTTATTTCTTTACAAGTAGAACAGAGTTAATATTTTGGAACTAACCAGAAGGGCTTAGAAACTAGTAAGTTGTTTCCACGGTAACAGGCTGCTTATCACTGGAGAGATCATTTCGCACATTCTCAACAAAGCAGAGACCACATGGGGAGAAGAGAGCCCCACATTCTGAGTTTTCAGCGTCACTCATCATGATTTTGGGTAGGGTTTTAATTTTTTAAGAATGCTGAATGAGGCATCTGACATGAATGAAGTTACCCAAGTTTACGTTTTCTCCTGTTCTGTTTCGTTGGAAAATGGGGAAATGTTTCCTGATGGTGGCACATCAGTGTTAAGGTCATGCAGATACACTTACAGCCAACCTGATCATAATATTCTGATGCTGAATCTTGAAAGTAAGAAGAGATGGAGCCAAAGCGTGGAGGTACACCCTCCTTCCTACAGATGAGCTGAGACCAGAAGGTACCACCAAGCAGGGGCTTCTTGCACAGCACAGGGACAAATGAGCTGTGATGAAAGCCCAGTTGATGAGGAGGTCACCCTGGTGCTTGGGTAGGGCGAGGCTGCCTCCCACTGGAAACAAATGCAGGGGATGCTGTGCCCCTGAAGTGGAGGAATGGGGCAGTGTTTACAGGCCATGCTCCTCTAGAAAATGTGTTCTTTCATTCTGCTTTGGTTCAAATCGATTCCTATTGGCGAGATAACCCTGAAAACTGCATGTCTTGTGATGATCAGTACCTTTCGGTGGGTCATTAATGTGTAGCCCACTACAGAGACTGTTTGGTCAAACGGAGGGCAGGAGTAGGAAAAGGGCCCCTAAACGGTGAGAGGACAGCCACACCCGCAGTGCTGCTCACCGGGTGCAGAAGGAGACCCAGAGGAAGAGGACAGGCTGGGCGCCGCAGCTCCCTGTCTGTACAGAAGACGTGTGATGTTACATGAGAACGAGGGAGATGCATCGAGTGTGTAGTGTGTAGTACCATCCAAAATGCTGACTCTCGTGAATATTATTGTCGATATGATCAGTACTGTTTATATTAAAAATCAGGGTCGTCTACTAGGCCTTGTAGGAAAAACTCATTCTTTTTACACGATGAAATGAAATCACTGATGTGACTAAAGGAACTCTTTGAACAGTGCATCCATACTGCAGGCCTTATCTGGAATAAAACCAGTTCACTGGACTTCTGCTATTGAATCTTGCTGATGTATGAGGAGGGGCGGAAACTGCATTACTTATGTACACAGCATAAAATTTTCTACATTATGCTATGATGGAAAAATTTGTGTTTTAAACTAAAAGTTAGTTTTCATGGCATTTTATTTCCAGGAAATGCTTCCTTCCACTCCTCCCTCCCCTGCCCCATCCTCCTCCCACTTCTTGTTAATCAGTGCTGAGGGCTGAACCCAGGGCCTCCTGTATGGTAGGTAAGTGTTCTGCCTCTGAGCTGAACCCTCGGCTCTTGGAATGATTTCTCCTAAAAGATCTTGTGATCTAAAAATAAATGAGATATGTGAACTTTCACAGTGAGTAATGGACTAAGAAGTATAAGATCATCAATATGTCCATATTACAACTTTTCAAAATTTTTGTAACATCACTAAATTTAGAATGGTCACAGTTTTCCCTCAATAAGTATCTTGTCAAAGTGACACATAATTTTGATCCTTATTTTGGTATTAATCCATTTAACACAATGAATTGAATAATCCTACAGTAAAATGATGCCTGCTGATAGGAAAAAGAATAAAGAAAAGTCATTTGTGTAGAAGATAATGCCTCTGAGTTCAGATTCTATTATATTTTCTTGTGGAAAGCAAAAACAGTAAGTCTCAGGAACTCATAAATAGAGTAAAGCCACAAAAATTAAATTAATGTGAATTGAAAATGCCATGGTTTTAAGCACTACAACTAAGGAAAGCAGCAGTGAAATGAAATTATTAAATATCTACATCTAGGTCCCCAAGGCAAATGATACAATTGGTAGCCCCAATTTTCTAAGAACCTTAAGAATTATAGCTTAGGTATAAATGACCTTCAAGTGACAAATTAGTTTACGATTCTTATACACCAACGTTCACTGATTCATGGGCTGATACAGAAAGGCACATGTGACACCAGTATTAAGACCCCATGCTTGATGTGAAATAAAACCACTCACTTGTGAAAGTCTTTATTTTAGCTTTTCTTGTCCTTTGTTGGACCATTTGGTTGTCATTCTAAAACTTCAAAGCTTTACTGCAGAGTTCTTACCCCTAAAGGAATATTCATGCGCCAGTCTCTTACTCCTGTCAAAGGCAATGTTTATGTCCACGCAAACATAAAACTTCTGTATCAAGTGAAAATGCCACAGGTTTACAAGGGCTCAGATTTACAAGGCAGCAAGTGGACGTGCATTGGGTTCACTTTGCAGGCCCTCTATAAAAAAAGCCAGGATGAAAAGCTAAGAAAGTCTGTTCTTGATCGTTTCTGGACAAAATAGCACTTTACCTCTTCCTGGTTTCCCCTTATTTTACGGATGTCACCAAAGGAAGAACAGAGGTGTAACTCTGAGGGGTGCTCAGTTTGTGATTTCTGCACAAATTCTGCACTCCATCAACTGAGAATCACAAAACTTTCTAAGGTTTGGGGAATGAGAGAATTCTAATTTGGCTTATTAAGTTGAGTGTTCGTATTTATAGCATCCCATAAAAAGAAACACAAGCAATCCTTCTACTTAGATCTCTTCCAGGAATGGAGAGAACACAGATGATGTAGTACAGAAAAAATGAGGAATTCAAAATTCAGAATTTAACCCAAAGGATGTAAAATCCTGCCTAGAAATGTCATTTTGCTGCAGGAGTCCTGAACTAGATACATAACTTTAAATACCATTTGGAACTGAGAATCTACCTTATAAGTAGACAGAGGAAGAGGCCAGAGTTGCCACTTTACACAGATTCACTCAGTATATACATACAGGCAGTGAAGCCAGATTTAATGGAGAAATTAAAATTTTGATTATTCTTTGAAGTTAAATGTGAAGTATTTATAATTGTAGCATAATAGAACAGGAATAATATTCACATTATATGAATTGCTTAAAATATATATCACAATAAAATTTATTTTCTTATTCAATTTCATCTTTATCAACATTTACTGGCCCTGTTTCTGAAGCAGTCAGGGGCCAAAAAGAAGTATTCGGGACTGAGCTATGTATTAGGGAGGTTTATCTCTGTTGGCTTCACTCAACAGCTTTATTTTTAGAAAGCTTCAAATTAATTTTGTAATAATGTATTCCCTTTGACAACCTAGCCATTTTTTAAAAATTAATTTCACTGATTTTTAAAGTGGCACTAGCCCTAAAGGCTAGAGTTTAGAATGTAATAAAAATCTGATGCTCAGTGATCTTGAAAGTATTTTTTAACAGCACAGGTTTCTCTAAAGTCAAGATATATAAAATCACTATGTAAAAAAGACACATCTCGAGTGGAACTGGCTGGAGGAGTGTCCCAAATCTCAAGCCCTGTCAGTCACGACATCCTGAAAATGCTAGGCCACAAAGTCTGAAATTTACTGATGATTAAATTCACTCATTCTGCTGATGAGCTTGTGGTGTGGCACTGGTCCCTGTGGCACATCTAGCTTTGGATCTGTGAAAAGTTTGGCTTTTCCACTAATGTCCCATGCAAGAGTCACTTTTGTCTTAGGTTTCTGTGATCGCATCTATAAGCTAACATTTCACCCCATCCATCAAGGCTGCTGAAACAGAAGTGCTTTGTAAAATGTATAAATGTATGAAAAAAGCAAACTGCTACAGCTGATGCTGGATCTATAGCCTCAATTCAGACAGTTAGGACTCAAGACCCATGATGGGCATTCACGACACTCAGGCGACCCACCCATAGGTCCCAGATGAGGATGAGAAGAACTGGTCTCTTTAGAGCTTTTGTGAGAAACAGCTGAAGCAGAGCTTCGGTTAGTGTTAGTCATCTTTATCACTGTGAGAAAAATACTTAAGATACATATCTTAGAGAAAGAAAGATTATTTTTTGGTTGATGGCTTCAGAGGTTTCAGTCTCTTGGCATTGAGCCACATTGCTTTGGGCCTGTGGTGACACAGTGTACTAATTTGGGAGCGTGTGGCTGAGGACCTCTGTTCGTTCCACAGTGGCTGGGAAGCAAAGATGAAGAAGGGCAAGTACAATTCCAGCGATCTGATGTTCGTCCACTACACTACTCCTCCTGAAGGCTCTGCCACCTGATAATGCATAAGTCAGCAACCAGGCCTTTAACCACACGGCCCCTGGAGGACACTTCTGAATCTTTGCACCTGGCATCAGTAGTGAGTTCTTTTCCTCGGAGAAACCCTCAGTAAATCTCACCTGCCTACAGAATATTGTACCTAAGTAGAAGAACATGTTTACCTCTGAGGTCTGTGAAGCACCTGCCAGCTGAAATCATCACACCAGTTTTGGGCAAAGTAGTTATGGAGGACAAATCTACAACCAGCTAAGAGGAGTTTGTGTCTCGTGTTTTGCCTCATGATGACCTGCTATGTGCCTGCTGTGAAAATTAAAGACAGTGATACACATAACAGGCCCTTGACGGTGGCCAGCCTCTGAGAAAGGCATGATGGGTGCTGAGCAAAACGCAACCTCCACAACCTTCCGCATGTGCAAATTCCTGCAAGTCCTTACACTGCAGAGCTGCTATGCTAGGAACAGTCCACTATCTTCCCTGGGAAGTAAACCAACACAGAAACGCACTCTCGGGAAGCGCCATCCCGCTCTGACGGCGAGGGGCCTGGAAACGAAGAACGGCGGTTTGTGTTCTGTACTTTGCAGCAGGACTGCACGAGTTTACAACCAAAGTACCAATCTAAGGGACGGCCTAAGAAGCACAGTGGTCCTACTTATGGAGAGGGAAAATGCCAATAAATAGATGATTTATTAGTTTGAGGTATGAGAACCCTTCAGATCGCACTTCAAATCTTGGTTTCAATAGCCTTAAAAATAAGATCCTAACTAGGTGCAATGCCTAATAATCACAAAAGGCTCAAAACACAGTTACAGTATTTAAGATACACTACAAACACATATAATGCCAAGTATCATCATGAAGGTAAAATGAAAAACCATAAAACAAAATAGATTTGGCATAGAATGTCTTCATTGATCCCTTAATTTCCTGCTCGTAATGAAGATTTAAAGGGATATATTCAGATAATTTTTCCTTATTGTACTACCGCCTCTTAATCAAATGCTTAGTAACCTAAGCCTGCTAAAAATAAAAGACATGTTCACAAAGAATCCAAATCAGCCAATTAACTCCATCTTCAAACTCCTCCAACTTCCTTAGAAGGGCTGAAGATTCAGTTATGAAAATGACCCCTGTGCACAGCCAAGGAGCGCAGTGAGGTGGACAATGATTTCTGTGTGCAAATGGCCAGTGCTCAAGGAATATAGCAGGAACAAACCACTGCACAAAGGCAGAATGCAGTATGTTACATAACAAGGATGGGGCGTGTGGAAGGAAGAAAGAATGAACCAGACCTGGAAGGAGGGAGATGAACAGTGCCTTAAATGCTTTATAAATAAATATGCCAGGTATGTCCAGGAATTATACCTTTGCTCCCTAAAAACCAACGTGAGACTTTTTTAGACCTGAGTTCAACACACTTTTCAGTTCATAAGCAAATAGTAAAAGTCTTGAATCTATAAATGTATCAGCTTTCTGAGATCCTCTCACTAACTAAATGAAGGGCTAGAAGCCCTTCCCCAAATAAAAGGATCATTTTCTTCTTAAAAATAAAAGTAGAAGGGAACCAAGCCTCAGGAAGAGCAGGCAGGGACAGGAGAAGAGGGCACAAAAAAGAATTAAGATGTGTTGGGTGCATGTACCAACTCCCTACGACAGACAGAATCATTATGTGCGCACTGCAAACACGTACTGATAAAAAAAAGTTAAAAAACACAGCATGAAATGTTAGGTACAGCTAAACTAAGAGAGTAAGAGAACAGAGCCAAGCCTTTCCCTCCCGTCTGCTCTGCGGACAGGCTCCTACCAACCAGTTAGCCCCAGGTGCACTGGGCACTGCAGTCACTGCTTTTAACAGGAGGAGGGACGGGTTAACAAGTACAGCTGGGAACCTGGGTGGGGCTGAGCAACAGGGACAGTGGCCCTTGACCAGTATTCCTCTTCATCCCTGGCCTGTGGCCTGCAAAGGTGGTACCCGGCCCAAATTGCAAGATAAAGACAACTACTGAACATGAGGCTAATCACACATAATAGAATATTACCACGTTGAGACCTTTGAATCCTTAGGGAACAACCAATTGGCCCTAAAACATCCAGCTGCATGTGAAATGAATTCTGTAAACAAAATCATATTTTAAATCCAGTTGAGAAGATTGGACTCGAAGTGTTGATTTTTATTTTTTCCTTTTGTAGCACTTAAGATTGAATCCAAAACACTGCACCCTGTAGACAAGTCTCCGTCGCTAAGCTACACTCTCAGCCCTGGGTAGAGCCTTTTATTGAGCTAATTGTGCCCAAACTACTCTTTTACTTTTGACTAAAGAGTAAACTCAAGTTCTACAATTCTTTTTTATATTATTTTTCAACAAATTTTGTCGCATACATTTAAAGTGTACAACATGTCATAAAAACCATCTCACATAGTTGCTCGATTTTTTTCTTCCTGTAGCAACAACTATCAGCTACTCATCAGCAAAATTTCTATAGCTGATTCACTATTATTAACTATAATTTTAAAATTATCCTATGATGTTCAATGAACTACAAACAATCCATTTTTTTTAGTTTTGCTTTTCCCCATTTTTTGTTTTTGATTTTATTTTTGCCCTTCTTCCTCCGGTGGACAGGATCTCTCTCTCCAGTGAAAAAATCAGCTGGCTGGCTTGTCAGCCCCCTACGGCACTGTGCCATATCTAAAGATACCACTGTCCCAGTCTAAAGTATGCAGTGACCAAACAGATAGATGAGAAACACATGCTTTCATTCCTCCATATTCACCATTCCTATGAAATACCACAAGCATTGTAATTTCTCTTTATTGTAATAGATCCTGCGCTGGATTCTAAGATTCAGAGTTAGACCTAATTCCTACCCTCAACAAGACTGTCATCTATTAGAAAGAGGCAGAAGAAATGTAACATAAGTCAGAGTGTAAGTGTCCTTTTTGTACTTGCCAATTAAAACATATACAGGACTCCTATTCAGTCCTAAGGTACTCTGAGTACACAGAATACAAATTCTGGATAAAATGAGATTTAAGGACAAGAAGTCCGCACAGCAGGGAGATCTCAGTGGATCTTTACCAGAGTGGGGTTGCCTGAGTTTCCAGCTGAAGTGCTTCTTGCTGTCAGTGGGTCTGCTATGTCCAGAGGACAGGCTGTAACTTTCCTCCTGACTACGGTTTCTACGTGTCCACTACAATATTACCGTACTATAATTATTTAAGAGTCAACCTTAGCTTTCCATTCTGAGAGGCTGAATAAGACTTTTATTTTCAAGAAGGGCTCCCCAGGTCGGCAAATTGCTGTGTTCTTCTTCAGGAAGTCTATCGGTTTACAGGGAGTGCTGTGCTAAATGGATCTAACACCTTTGGGACTGCAAAGCCAAGCCCCGTCTCTGCAGGACACTATACAGAATGTGTGATAAGGTGCGAGCTGTTTACCAGTCCTCTCTCACACAGGAGAGCCTATGCTTTTAAAGGAAAATTCTGAGATGAATTTATAATTTGAGATACAGCATAAAAAGGCTTTAAAAACAAAGAAAAACTTCAAGACTACATATAAATGCATATGGCACTATGGTTTGGATGTTCAATGTCTTGCAAAGATCCGTATGTAAATTCTTGGTGATCTCACAGTGCTCCTGGTAGGTGCTATGGGTATACAGGAGGTGGGGCCTTGGGAGAGGTCCTTAAGTCTTTGGGGTAAACTCAAAAGTGATCACGGGACCCTGTCTGTTTTCTCTCTTCTCTGATTTCAGATGTGACATCTCCTCCTAATCTACCTTCCCCATACTGTGCCACCATCTGCTGCCCTGACTAGAAGTGAGCTGATGCAGGCAAGTGAGCTGATGCAGGCACATGCTTTTAAATTTCCAAAACTGTGCATTAAATAAACCTCTTTTTACTTCAGAAATAGCACCTGTAGGGTATTTCATTACAGTGAAAACTGACCAATACGCATGGCATATGTTACGATGTGAAGGAATTCATTGTGTGAATTAAGTAATGAATGGTAAAAATTCTTGGATCATGCTTATATAAATACTTTAAAGGAAAGCATATTTTTTAAATGGGCTTCAAAGGGACTCCTAGAATTTAGGAGAAAGGACTGGTAAAAAGATTCTAAGCAAGATGCAGTCCATACACTCTGGGAAAGCAGGTGTGCACAGAACAGGAAAGGGGTAATGGATCCTGACTTTGAATAAGCACGAAGAACTCTAATGAAAGGTGGCTTTGGAATTTAAATTTATCAATAGGTAACTAGTAAAAAGATTTTGGATTAGGGCAGTAACAATAAAAGTTTTCCACTTACTAAATGGACTTGCTCAAGAACAGAGACTAAGGCAGAATCCTGGTATAGGGTTAAGTCGGGAAGAGAAACTGCATGGAGGGAAAGTGATAGTTGTGCTAGGAGAAAGGATCCATAGGGTTTGATTCCTGAATAAGCAGGCTTGTGAAAAACAAGTCACTCAGCAGGGCTTCCTCCTGGAGGAAGGGTTTCCCCACTGTCACTGAGAATGCCACCTGCCTTTGACCAAAGATGAAGTATGGCTTGGTTTTATTTTTTATTTAATTTTATTTTACAGAGAATAAAAAGAGGACAGAACAACTCAGATCCGAACAGAACAATACAAGCAACACAGCACTTCACAAGAAATTGGGTATCAACAGTAGCTACCATATCTCTTTCTTTGAAACAGTTGGGCATAGCTTCACAAACAATAGTACCAAACATAACAAAATAGAATAAAAGCATTCAAGAGAATGAAACTATTACAAGGCATTCTGAACCAAGTAACAGAAAATGAACAATGGCTACTATAATATGTCATTTTCCATTAAAAAATTTGTTTATATTATTACCCATATTAAAATCCAGTAAGACACAACATGATAGAACCAATGGTAATAGAAGAACAAAAGCATGGTAGGACTTCAGAGCCAGATGATATTGAATCAGCAATGGCTGCCACAATGTCTTGTTTTCTTCAAAGCAGCTGTTCATTCCATCACACATAATAAGGTCAAATAAAACAGAATAAAACCATTCCAACCAATGAATGAAAACATTACAAGTCTTCAAAGCAATATAATGGGGATCCATGATTACCATAGAATCTATGTACTCTTACTGACCCAGCTATTCTACTCCTAGGCATATTCCCAGAAGAACTGAAAACATCATACCACAGTGATATATGTGCACCCATGTTTATAGCAGCACAATTTGTAATAGCCAGATCTTGGAAACAACCTAAGTGCCCATCAACTGAGGAATGGGTAAAAATATTGTGGTACTTTTATACAATGGAGTACTACTCAGCTATAAAGAATGATCACATCGAGATATTTATAAATAAATGGATGCAACTTGAGTCCATACTCATAAGTGAAATAAATCAAACTCACATGTATAAATACTGCATAGTCTCCCTAGTGTATGGTTTGAAGAGTGTCCTACACAGAGTGAGACCCACGGGACTTGTAAAAAGTGAGAGACAAGTACTATTAGGACAATGATGGATGAGTGACTTATAAAGCTCAAAAGTAAGCACAAAATAACAAGCCAAAGACTAGGCACAAAGACATGGAATCATCTCCCTTGCTGAAGGTGGAATTTTCCAAACATAAAGAAAAACACAGACTAGGAATATTTTCAGGTTTTTTGTAGCATCTTTAAACATGGCATATTAATTCGCTTTCCTATCACTGGGACGAAATACCCTACACTCACAATTTAAAGGAGAGGTTTAGTGTAGCTCATGGTTTCAGGAGATTCATTCTACAGCCAGATGGCTTTAGGGCAGAAACATCATGGTAGAAAGGAGAGTAAAGCAGGGTATGATGTTTAATTCCTGATGCTGGGAGAAACAGTGGAATAGCAGCCTTAGAGAGCAAGGGTCCAGGGACCACATACAATGCCCAAAGTCCACTCTTCATGATCGACTCGGGCACACTCAAAATGTGCTTTCCTGCTCCCCTAGGCAGCTTTCAAGCCCTTCATGATGACACATGATAACCAGGGTCACAGATTTGTGAAGAAAAGGTAACAGGGCTGACTGCTTACCATACTTTGGCTGTATGCTATAAAAGAGACCGGCATGCGCAGGTCAGCCTAGTGGTCACGAATTGTACAGTGCTAGGGGCATCGTGTCTCTCTGAATTTCTCAGAACACATGAAGACTTTTGCAAGCTCACATCAAATAGGAGCAGTTATGCTTTACGTTGAAAAGAAAACGAGGTCTTCAAAGTCTAGTTTTTTTTCTTGGCAGAACTACAAACACTGTATTTGTCTTCCCTGTGCTGTTTAGTCTCTTTCCTTCATTTCTTGACTTTTTAGTTTGCTTCTTTCTCTTACTACTTTTATAGTTCTGAGTATCCTACCAGGCATGTGTGTGTCCTCGTAACCTTTGCGTTCTATCTTTTCCACTATCTAACTTCCTGGAGACGACTTTCCCATTGTACTTATGAGCCGTTTGTGGGGAAATCCGTGTGTAAGGGCTGCAGGTAGTTTAGCAGAACCGCCCTGAGTACACTTGTGTTTAATCACATGGTTGCCTTTTGGTCTCAGGTTTAATCTCTTTTGTCCCTTCTACAGTTGTGCTGTCCTTTAAAAACCTGTACGTGTCAAAGGCTCGGCCCCGAGGCTGGTGCTATGAGGAAGTGACAGAACCTTCAGGAGGCAGGGCCCAGAGGGACATCTGTCAGTCACTGAGGGAGTCCCCTTGAGGGGACTATGGGAATCCAGCACCATCCTACATCTCTTGTTGCTTCTTAAGCATGAGCTTAACAGTTCATTCTGCCACATGCTGTACTTCATAGATATGTGGCAGCTCACCAGAGGCCTTCAAGCATTGAGTCTACCCCATTAAGAGCCAGAATCGCTACTACTAAGCCAAAATTAATCTTTTTTCTTGTAAGTTAATTACCTCAGGTATCTTGTTAGAGTGAAAGAAAACTAACTAATACAGCCCCATATCCTTCACCTACATAATGCAGATTCTAATGCCTTCTCTGCAGGGCAAGTACAACTGAAGAGGATCCATGTGGTTTCTGCAGCTCCGTGCTCAGAGACCTTTCCTTGCATGGACATGGGCTCAAACTGTAGAATGCACCTCTTTCCTGCTGATCTTTGTAAGGAAACCAGTGACTATGACACTGATCTTCTTCATCTTGTAACAGCTATGAATAATCAACCACAACTACACATACACATTAACACACTTTGTGTTTTGCTTGGTAAAAAAAAAACTTTTAAATATGCCAAATGATTCAATTGGTAATCTAGCAACTTAAATTGCAATTAATAGTTTTGAGCTTCATAACAAATCTTGAAACTTTTAACTTCTTAATGTGAATTGATTCCTCAAAACTGTAAGTATATTTCCTTTCTGAGTACAGGAGTATTCTGTTTCAGATAAGAATCCTATCCCTCTATGGATTGTTACACAAGCCTCCACCATTGATAAAAATGTGGTAAGCAGACCCGGCTGGGCAGGCTGCTCAGGTCTCATGACTTGTCCTGGTCCTGAGGAGACCCTGCTCGAGGTCAGCTGAGAGGATGTGGAGGAGGACTCCCACCTGACCACGGAGCAGAACCTGAGCTCTGAGTCATCCTCCTGGCAAGAGCCGCCTGGGATGAGGCAAAAGCCGCCTGGGATGAGGCAAAAGCCAGGGGTGTTGGCGTGAAAGGAAGATGAGTCATAGGCAAACCACTCATTTTGAAGGAAACATCAAACTGGAAAAAGTGTTTGGGGAAAACTTGCACATATTTATGGTTAGGACCACTTAACACCAAAAAATGTGCAAGGATTGTTTTTGTTTGCAGCAATTTTTCAAGCATCTAGCAACTCACAATATAGAAGAGTAAAAACTGTCCTAGAAAAGTTCTGAATAAAGTTTTTCAGGAGAAAATAACCTTATCCATTCATTAAGTTTGAGTAAGACAGTAAGAGACTAAAAACCACGAGAAACATGTAGCTTATTTCCTAAAACTGAAATTAGATAAATAAAGCATACAGCTTGATGTTTATTCCTTAAAAAATAACTTGCGTACACATGCTTAGCAGGTCTCATGCATTAGGACAATTAATTCACAAAGTTTGATCCAAAGAACATTGTAAAATCATTTTATTTCATGCCTTCATTTTCCTTTATAATTTCCTTAAACAATGAACCACTTAAAGAACCAGCTTACTCTAACAACAACATGACCTTAAACACACTATTGGGAATACCGGAAAATGTTAATGATATTAATATGTATGTATGTATCCACAAGGGTACTTACTTATAATTTCAGAGCTCAGCAAAGAACAAGTGTGAGAACATTTGGAAAGTGGATGCCTTTCACAGCATTCTTTAGAGCACTTAAAAAAAACTGTTCCCATATCATTCATGAGAAAACCAATACAAAAACAACTCAATCATCAGTATCTGTTGCCCTGACATTATGTAAGAATTAGACAGAGGTGCTTAGATTTAACACCTATGTTCTAGATGACCTTATGTTCATGAGTCATGTGGCTGAATCCTTTTTAACTTTCCTTACACAGGATCTTGCTCAATAATTTTATCCACAATAATGTTTAAAAAACTCAAGAATCTGCTTGTTTATACACTGTCCTACACTGAAATCTACCAAGGTTAATGCTTACTTGGGGTAGATTCATTTGTCTTTTATTTATTTTTCCCACTGAAAAGTGTATTTTAATAGAGAGCTTTTCATTTTATAAAAACACTGTAAGTTACCAAAAAAAAAAAAACCTCAAGAGTTACCTGATAAAGGTAACCAGCTGTCTTGTACAGGAAAAGGAGAAGAACCCGATGCCTCCAGGGCCTATGCCAGACCAAACACCTCACATTGCTGTACTTTTTGAAATTCTCATTCACCATATGGGAAACTGAGCCTGGCAGAACTAAAGCAAGCAGACCCAGTCCATCTGCCTGGTTTGTGAGCAGACGAGCTGAGGTTACACTCAGATCTACTCAGCTTCCCAGTTACTTTCCCATCTCCTAGGGCTGCATATTCAACTGCTGTCAGCAGCAATCTTATTAGCAGAAATCAGGGAGGCCATGGAGGGTGAGCGTGAGAAACAGTAATGTGCTGCTGGGTTCAGCTTCTCCAGCCTGAGCAATGCAAGTCCTGTGTCCCCAGGAGAAGTCCAGTGGCAGATATACTGGGGGGCAAGCTTCCTAGAACACTGCAAAGGGGAGAACACAGGTACCTTAGGAAGGCATTAGTTAAACCTTCCTGTGCTCCAGGGCTTTAAACTTTAAAACCTCAGCTCTACCAGGGCTGGAGGTAGGAGCCGCTGAGTGCTTGCTATTGTATCGGCCAACAGGAGCCCTGCATTTTCTTATCAGAACTTAAATCTGGGATAAGAAGGTGAGTGAGTTGTGATAAGAGGGATGAATTTCAGGGTAGAGCACTCATGGGTATTTCCTTGATTCCTCTCTTTATGCAGATTTTAGATTTCCACCTGATCTAGACTGATTTTTACTTGGCAGCCTAGTTTAGATTCTGGGACTCTTGGAGATGATAATATCCCGCTACAGTATCTTTCGTAAGGCAGTGATGAGGATTTGTAGAAGGCTTGACGTGCTATACAAGCAATGGAATATTACAGGTGCATGCTGGGAAGGAAGCTGGGAGAAGGCTGTGTGCCAATCAAAGCCTGTGGTAATCCAGACTGTGCCACTACAGTTGAGACTGTCCTTTTGAGGGCTGCTCCTTACCACTTCTTGACTTGTAGCAGACATGGATTAGCTGGGAAGCTGGCTCCCGTTTTTCCAAACGGTTTCAACCTCATCCAATGGCATTAAACTCTTAGTCCCTCCATAGAATGAGGAAACCATCTTTCCCCGACCACTGCTCTTTCATTTCCTGAGCTCCTCTATGGGTAAATGGTCTGTAAAAGAGACGTGGAAAGGGTATTTTTCTGGGCTCCTGTGAATTTCAGCTGGCCATGCATGGGCAAAAACATGCCACACATTTGCAGGTTCACTGATCTGACGGGCTCTGTCAGTCTTAGTCCTTGGGGTAGGATTGAGGTTCTGTCATCTCCACTCTGCCACTCTCGATGGTCATCTGGTAAAGAAACTCAGTTTCTCATTCCCCAACCACAGACTTTATATTGTACTTTTCATTCATGTATAGGGATGTTCATTTGTAAAGTGTGTTCAAATCCACACACATAAAGAGAGCCTTCAGGAGACCAAGCAGATGACTGATAGTACAGTGTTTATTAACAAACCATAATTACTAGCTGACACACAGAAGGGATATCAGTAAAACCCCTGAAAAGCAAATCCCTCACAGTATTTTGGTCCTGGAAGGGACCTCAAAGTTGAGGAACTTTTATTTTTTTCCAGATAGCAAAATATCTGTAACAATGAGACTTTCTGTCTTAATATAATGACATAGGTTTTTAGAGATAATTGATTTACTTGCTCAGAACAGATTAAAACAAAACAATACACTTACCTGGAAAGATGAATGAATATTTTATGGATGGCAGGCAGAGGTCTTGGGAAGAGTTCCTTTCTTAAAGTGTTCTCTGTAGCAGGAAAAAAACCAGAATAACTGATTGCCTTTGCTTTTTTAATTGGTAAAAATACTAAACAGAAAATGACAATTCCTTTACAAATTAGTCAACAGATTTTAAAAAATAGATATGTTAATAAGCCCAGGTATGTTAGTTTTTATTTAGAACGCAACCAACTTGCTCCTATTAACTGTTGGTTTGTTTTGATCTGTTTTTAGAGGGAAAACATGACATCAAGTAATGAGCAGTCACATAGTCTTTCACTGTTACCTCTTTTCTTGGACTGTACATAGTGCTAGTACTTCAGAGGGCCTTAGTGCCCTTTATATCTACACAGCAGGAAACTGAGGCTCACTCAAGGTGAAGAGGTCCTGACTGCCACAGAGGTACTACAGCATTCCTAAGCCTGAAGCCACTCACTCATTCATTCGACAAGTACTGACTAAGCATTTTCTATGGACTACTGTTTCAGGCTGATAGGAGTTAAGATAAAAAATATGTGGTTTTATGAAATTTATACTTCAGAGAGGAGACACTGGAAAAAAGATGAACAAGCCATGGGCTATGGGTGAAGCATATTCTAGGCAGAGGTAACAGCCAGGAATGAAGCAGCCTATCCAGGCTGGGGAGCTCAGGAGCTCCGTGAGGGGAGGAGGAAAAGAAGTTGATCCAGGTGTAGCAATGGATAATCAACCGACGGGAAGCAGGTGGAATGGAGAGGAAGCTGTCAAAGGCAAGAGCATCGTAGCCTAACTCTTAGGAGCTGGGCAGCAGAGGAGGAGGACAGGAAGAAACAGGACAGGAGGACCACAGAAGAAAACCACTTCCTGAGATTAGCAGAGTCTGGGAGCTGAAAGGGAACACAGCCAACTCAGCAAGTGGGGTGGGGTGGGGTGGACTGGGAACAGTGGGAAGAGTCAAGCTGCTCATCCTACTGGTTTTAAAAAAGTAAGTTTGAATGCTAGCTGGTTAAGGTAAAGCACAATGAATTAAGAAGGCTCCCTGATACAGGCTCCAGAGAAGTAGATTTGCAGTACTTATTTTCCTATAAACACTTTACTGGTGGAAAGACCTAGTGATTTCAAGGTGATCCTTAAAATGAACAGGCACTCAAATTTGGCAATCTCTAA
The DNA here is from genome assembly GCA_004027455.1 of Hydrochoerus hydrochaeris. Taxonomy (NCBI): domain Eukaryota; kingdom Metazoa; phylum Chordata; class Mammalia; order Rodentia; family Hydrochaeridae; genus Hydrochoerus; species Hydrochoerus hydrochaeris. The sequence continues at coordinate 280,647 of PVLA01001583.1, read as the reverse complement.
AAGATAGCCAAATTCAATATATTAGAAATATTGTAGAAATTATTTTCCTAAATGTTTACAGAAAACAGATGGTTTAGTCATTGTAAGGTGAAATCCAACTGTTATAATCCAAGTCCAGATTTTACAAGCTGGTTTTTAAAGGGCACATAGAAAATAAACAACTTTTGACACTCTACAGGCATCCAAGAATATAGCAGGATAATTCCTAGCAATGCAAATAGTTCTAAGACATGATCACTAAATAATTTAGAGTACAACAATAATGAAAGTATTCTGTGGTTCCTCTATGATGTGATTCCTCTAAGTTACTGCCTACTTTGTTAAAGTGCCTAGTCTGAAAATAGAAGGAAGACGGTAAGCGATAATTTACATTTACTATCCATCAGAAATAAGAAGACATGGTAACACTTAAAAGCATGGAACAGATGTGAGCCACATCAGCTTCTAATTAGTGTTAACAGTAGTGGATATGGTATTGAGGTGCCAGAAAACAGTAAGCTCCGGACGGGTCCCAACTCTCTTCCTGAAGCCTTCCCTGGCATTCCCACATCCCCTTTCTAATGAACTGCTCACCCCACTTTGATATCACCAAGCCAAGTGCTCATGTCTTCCGTGCAACCTTATTTTAATTAAGTTGATTCTACAGCAGGTGTTTCTTTCAGGAAGGGACTATGCCCTCTTTCTCTCAGGAAACCTTAATACGGAGTTCACTCATGACAAATATCCATGATTACAGAATAAAATAATGAAAGAAAAACATAAGTACACTGGGATGAGGGGCCTAATGTTTCTTTAAATGTCTTTCCAAATCAGGCAACTGTAGGAGAGTCAACCCTGAGCTGTTCATCGGTGCCTGACGACACTGCTCTGACTGTACCGGTGCCCAAATGATCAGCCACAGTGACACCTATAGGTGGTCTATACAGCCACTGCTCTTCCTTTTTATAATTATTTTTCAGACTTACGTCAGACCTGCTGCTTTGGAACATCAGATCCTGCCTGAAATGACTTTCCATTTTTGAACTGATTACCACTTCCCATAGTGTGATGATAAACCCTTAGGAGAAGAAGAAAGTACCACATAACAGGAAATGTTTTGACTGGAAGCTATCATATGTGTATGCTCATGCGGGTAAGTCTAGGTCTCACTGTCCAGCAATGCCACTTCCCCCTCAGTAATGAGCTACGACACTAGAAAAAGGGGAAAGAAGAAAGTTTCAAGGATCCAAGAAACGTGTGTATTTTGTTATCCCAGGAAAATGTAGGTAATCCCCTTCAGTCAGTAAAAACAAGACAAAAAAATGAAGATGTAACATATCTAAAGATAAAAGTACATCTTCTGGTTCCCCTGCAAGGCTGTAAGTAACACAATTTAGTGCTGTTATGAAAATATCTATTTGGGTATGTTAAAAGGCCCTCTGGGATGTGATACAGTTCAGGGTCTGGACTGTCAATGCACTAGGCAACGCAAAAATACCTTTATATTTAAATTCCTAAATATAAGGAATATCTAAGTCCCCTCAGACACAAATTCTTTAAGACTCATCCCGTGAGAATGAACACCACTGAGCTCTACTTTCCAACTCTTTCTTTGCTATGTTTATTTATCTGCTGGGTTCCGAGGTCCTAGAACCTCACATACACTGGCCATGTCTCTACCACAGAGCCCAGCCCAGCCCTCGATTCCCACCTTTCTCGGACACTCAGCAGTGAGCACTCTGCTCACAGGAGTGGGCTGTGTAATGCTGGCAATGTTTGTCCAATGCTTTGGTAGTGGCTAAGGGAAAGGACAACAATTCACTTGTAAGGCAGTCGACTGCTTTAGAATTCTCTAAAACCAAGGCAATATAGATAGCACTTGAGGAGGTTTACAGAGAATGAGAGAAAAAGAGCGTATTGTGGAATTACTTCAGTTTACCCATATCCACAGAACAAGCAAAGCATTACGATGTGACACAGAAGATGCGGGTGGAGGTTTTGAAGCAAAGTAAACCAGTCCAGCTGAAACTGCAGGCTCAGTCCCCGCTGGACACACAGGGCACTGTCTGCAAGAGCAGGCAGCTGTGGCTTTTATCAGGATGGAACAGGAAGTAGGACAATTGTTCTCATGTTCATTTTACCTCTACCTCCCAACATGTTCAATGCCAAAACACCATCAAGTGTTTCAAGCCATTGCTACCACTAACGGCTATCAGCTTTCTATGTATATACCAGGTACCACTATTCATGGCAAATGTCACAGGGTTTCTTAGTATTCCTCTTAAAACTTACCTGGGTAGATTCTGATACTGGATGATCTATTGTCCCCCACCCCACCCCACAACGGATGAGGGAGGGAATGTGGGGAGTTGGTGAAGCACTGTTGATAATCTGAAGTTTTCCTCTGCTACAGAATAAAGTGAGACCTTGTAGCCAAGATATAGTTTAGATCAGAGCAGTTATTTTCACAAAACACATAAACTGCAATGTTAGGCTTTTCGAGAGTAGGAAAATAATTCCTGATGGCTTTCCGAAACCAACAGGACTCTCTCTTCTCAACAGTCAGACGCATGGTGGCAGCCAGCCAGCGCTGTGACTGGTGACTTGGTACACAAGTTTCTGGACCCCATGGTCTGATCGGGGAAGGATACTGAATTTGTAAGTTTGGGGCCTAAATGGAAGCTGGGGCTCTGTAGGCATAAAATAGGACTCTATTTTTAAAAAGTACAATGAAAAAGGAAAAATTTATGTTGCATTTGGGTATTTTGAGCCTTAGATTTAGCCACTTAAATACTTCCCTTCAGAATTTGCTAATGTTTTAAGATTCTTTATTATTTGATTTGGAAAATTATCCAGGAAACCATTAATAGGAACACATACAAAAAAATGTTGCCAGACAGTAGTCAAAGTAACTGGCAAGAGCACTACCTTCAATGACAACTCCAAAAGCAATTTCGCTGTTAAACAAAGCCAGGAGTCAAAAATTTCATTTAGGAACAGCTGAGTATATACCTATATATATATTTGGAAGAATGGAACATGTTAGCCCTTTCTGTGTTAAAAAGGCTTCATGGAAACTACAAAAGGTGAGACAAAGGGAACCATACAAAATGAAGGCTGCACACATCTTTAAAGAAACAATAGCACATTACTTCTGCTAAGATCCAGTATCAAAGCAAGAGCATTGCTGCCCTGTCTTAATTAAAACATGTTTCACCCAATTCTCCCCGTACTCATTCAGGGGAATCTGGACTGGATGCAATCAAAGTCAAGTGGGTGCTGAAACACACCTAAAAGACACCCACATCAATGAGATATCAAGCTTTGCAAAACAGAAGGGAGCCAATAAGAATCACTTGCAAGCACATGCACCCCTCAATCCAGGTAAAAACAACATTCTTTCTTGAATAGATTAGCTGTTTACCAGGCAAGTTGCCTCTGGGAGAATGTATTTCAGCACAGAATGCTGGAATACAAGAATATAAACAAAGGGAGATCAAATTAAACAGATGACACTATGAACACGCTTCGCCTCATGCATAGCCATGTTTTTCATAAGAGATAAAGACTCAGAGTAATTACCATGAACTGAGACTCCTTCACTGACCTCCTGCTGCAGCCGGAGGTCCTTAACCACCGACGCTCTACAACAAAGACATACGCCTGCTCTTCGGAGTCTTATTCCTTCTTTACGGTTACCAGCCAAACACCTCGCTGTTACAAGAGCACAGTACAGTGCCTCCGTGTCTATGTCTCTAATGCAGCATAAAGATTACTGTGGAAACCTATCAAACAGGCGAACAGCAACGCCAACCACCAATGAGAAGGCACATGCAGAATCCAGCACATGCTCTCTGAGGCTCAGGCTGTCAGCAGTGCTTAGGAAGCTGCTAATCTAATTATAGCTAGTTTGCTAGCACAGAGCTACTGGAGCAAAGCAAAGAAGCAAATTAAATTTTAATAAATTAAACCCAACAGACAAAATCATCTTGATTTCTTGTCATTCTGAGGATTAATGTACCAACTTCTAAACCGTAAGTAATTTTTAAAGTACATCCTTTCCCCGCCAATTTAGAGAAACAAAGAGTGGTTAAATCAGGGTGGTACTACTGGCTGCTTACATTTAACACATTTAAGCACTGAAGAATAAACACAGCGATACCATGGAAATATTATGAGTGCTCTAAAATCCAAGTCTCACTTTATTGACTCTCATTAGCAATTTTCCACTTATTTATCACAAGGGCTGATTAATCTCTCTTCAATATAGTGTAAAATGCCATGCAAATGTCTATCCATAGTACACAAGTGCTAATCAAGGTGTCAAAAATCATAATCTTGACTATCATGATTAATAATAATTCAGAACTACAAGGGATGGGAAAGAGATATCAGAAGTCACTGCCAAAGAACAAGGAATTTGCTCACTGTACAAATGAACGGCAAAACTCACTTAAGAAGCCAATCGTGTGAGGGCACAGAGATGCCCGGATAAAAAGCATGCATCCTGAGAGTCAGAACAACCAGCTTTAACTGCTCAGTCTTCACTTTCTAACTCTGTGACCTTGGGCAAGCATCTCAATGTCTCTGGGTCTCAGCAACAGCAGTAAGGGCCAAATGGAAGCTTTTCTGTTAATGAGCTGTGAGCACTCACTCAGAGCCTGGCACACCATGATTGCTAAGTGAGTTCTGACTTAAGCAATTACTAACAGTCGTGATCTTCTTACTACTGTGCACTGCTGTCCTTTCTAGTATCACAGGACCCCAGCGAAGTGCCTGAACACTTTTCCACTGCCCAGTTTTGTCAGAAGTACCATTCAGAAGTAAGGAACAGTGACAGGCTAATGGTGGACTTCACTGGTATTCACTTAGGAAGGCAATCTTCTCCTTGGATATGTAACGTCACTAATTTCAATTGATTCTATATGAACCAATCATAAAGGATATTTTCAAGAAATTACAGGCATTCAATTGTATTATATTAATGATTTTCAGTATAGGCTAAAGTATATACATTTGAAAAGCATTTTCTACAGATTATAAATGGGGGGAAATTTGTAATGAGGAAACATTAAATTTAACTTAACAAATTTATGTGAAAAAGGAACAGAAGTCAACCAATCAAATGCAACTTTTAGCCCTGCATTTCCTGTATCTATTTGTTTTTCCTTAAAGCTGTTTCTTCTATGTTCTAAACAATTAACAGTCATAGGCTGATATGAAGCAAATCTACTAATCTATTAAATTTGTTTCCATAATTCCTAGATGTTGCTATGTCTATGAATCAGACCAGTTAAGTTTCAACCTTTGATTTCTGTAATCTTTATTGTTCTGATATTTAGATGAACTGTTGATAAAAAAAAGTTTACATGCTGCACTGGCATTATGGTTTGCCCAAATATTCCTTCAGTGGCCATGGATAATGGTCTAATTACTAATGAATAAGGGATATGTTACATCCTTCAATCTTGTGTATGACAAATTACTGGGAAATAAGGCAGCAATGAATTTCAAGAAAAAGCACAGAAAGTTACGGTTTATGCACTTAAGAATGAAAAACTGCAGAGCTGCCAACAAGTACACCAACTCTGAAAAAAACAGGATAGAGACAAGCCTGCCAAAGAAACTGATTGCTGACTTTGCTACAGTGAAGCACAGAGCATGTGGATTATCAAAGAACAATTGCCATTATCAGGAGGTAAAAACTCCAAGAGGAACTGGGTTCAGCGTTTTGGCCTAAGGCACAGCTCCCAGAAGGCTGCCAGGATACAGGCTAGTAACACTTCCAGGCACTTACCTAGGAAACATCTAACAGCTTCTGCCTTTCTCTTCATTTAACAGACTGCTAGCTCAAAATAGGCACTAAAAACTGTTTGATTAATTTGTTTCATGCTTCTTTTGTGTAAGACATTAAACAGACTTTCTAAGGGAAGGAAGCAACTGTCCTTTCTTAGATCTAACCCTCCATCACTTCAGACACCAAGCTTGTTCTGAAGTCAGTCATGGTTTGGGCTGGGATATAGCTCAGTGGCACAGTGCCTGATTGGCAAGCACAAGGTCCTGGGTTTGATTCCCAGTACAAGAAAGAAAGAAAGAAAGAAAGAAAGAAAGAAAGAAAGAAAGAAAGAAAGAAAGAAAGAAAGAAAGAGAAAGAAGCCACAATTCATTGGTAATCTTTCTTATGGATACTCTGCTGTGTGTGTGTGTGTGTGTGTGTGTGTGTACACCTTGGGAATAAATACTCTTACCTTTAAACCTTGGTCAATTGGTCAATTCATTTTTGATGCTAATAAGTCACTCATTCACTTAATGACTAGTGTGGAGCACACATTAGGCGCCAGGACTGGTGTTGAGCTTTAGGAATACTGCAGAGAATGGAAATGTCCTGATTCCTAACAGTCTGCACTAGAATGCAGGAGACAATCATTGACTTAACAAATGAGCAGTTATGGTCAAACAAAGCAATGCAGGGCAAGCACTATGAGGCACGTAAGTAGAGCGAAGGCTGGCTTTCCTGTCCTTGGCTGACCTGAGCATGGTGGCCTTCAGAAGCTGTGAAGGTCATGCGGGGTGGGGGACTGCAAGGGCTGGAGGCAGGATGCAGGATGGGGGAGGAGATCCAATGGAACACACAAGAAGACCAAAAGTAGCCCAGACCTGAAGTCCAGCAGCTGACTCGGCTCACCCCTCCTACATCTCCTTCCTCCTAGTCATCAATTGCAATGATCTTCCCGGTTGAACCATTCTCTGCCCCCATTTGGCATGGAGGGTGAGGACACGCGTGTTTCATACTTGCTACCCTGAATGGATGAAAGCAGTCAGCACAGAGACAGTCTGGGTCTGCACTGTGTGGATTTCCCTAGCTTGTGTTCTGATTGTCTGACCCTGGAAAAGGAGGGCTAGAATGCAAGTAGCCTGTGTTTGCAGAATTTCCATGTAGAATCCTATTACAGGTTTTTTTTCTTTTAGGAAAAATGTTAACATTGGCTAAAATGGGCAGGGAAGAGGGATCTCCGGCTGACGGGTGGTCTACAACAAGCCTTGGGTCTCTGCCCACAAGAAGCATGTGGGGCAGCATGGGGTAGGGGCAGCTTTTTCACTGTGGGAATTCAAGCCACAGCGTGGACTCACTGCACGTGGAGCTGGGCAGAAACCATCTGGCAGCTTCCCCAGCTCATGTGCCCACCCCACAGCCAGGATGGGCAAAGATACTCAGTTAGGAAAGCTCCCAGATCATCGGTTAGGGCAACTGATGAGCAAAGCACAGGCCAGTTGGTGGCTCCTTTCTGCTCTGTTCTTAGCATCCAAACAGCAACTCTTCTTCATTTTTTCAAGAGGCTACTCAGCAGACAGATGTAACATGCTCAGGTTGGGAAAGGACTGAACAGGTTGCTGGAAAGTGTTTCAGCTACATCACAGGCCTGGCTAATCTCCCTCTTCACATACTCAGTATCCCTAGTTGCTTATCATGAGGTGAGTCCACAGCGTAAGATGAGAGTCGCCTGTGTATCTGTGCGGTACACTGTGTGACTGGGGTGTCAGAACTCCTGGGAAGCTGCCCACCAAGAAAGATGATGGATCTGGAAGGTTACCCTACTACGCTATGCGAGAAGACTACATGTGTTTTCTCTGGGGGACTTGGGTTAGAAACCAGCACTGTACTTAGCTGTGTCCTCTGAAAATCTAGCATTTTCTTTTCTTCAATTAGGTGTTTGTATTACTGGTGGAGGGATTCGGGAACGTAGGGAAGGAGGAGCCAAAAGCACTGTGAGCTTGAGTGGGTAGCTCAGCAGGCAGGTTCCACAGAGTCCCACCCTGAAAGGCTAGTGGTGGCCACCTTGTAAAGGTGTAGAACCCTGGCTACCCTGGGCTGTCTTCAGACGTCCACCACAACATATCTACCAAAGCACTGACAGTCCATCACAGCTCAGATTCTTAGCAGGCTTCCCAAAAGCTGTACACCTTTGCATGGCTGCACAGTAAGGCCTGACCGATGGACTTCAGACCACAGTGCTCAGAAGGATTGTCCTCCGGGGGCAACGCCTCCCTATTCACAAGGGTGACTTTTCTGCTTTATTTCTCTACAATAAAATTATGACGCTTTACATACTTTAGCTTCTCTTGGTGTTTGTCATTTCAGCCTGCCCAGCGGATCACCAAAGTCAGTACTTTTGAAATCTGACATGGCTTTATCGGAGGTCTACATGCCCTAGGATTGTCCTAGTTATGCCTGTGCAACCAGGCTTGGCTGATTCTTCTAGTCTTGGAACAAGAAGTCTCAATGTAAAGAAAAGAAAAAGAAATACTTAGGAATGGAACTTTCAAAAAAACTCTACCCAGACAAAATTTACACTGGATATGTGTCATTCTGTCCCTGGGATCTTTTCCTAATAATCTAACACCCTATACCTAGGAAGCAAAAGGAAAAAGAGGCCACAACTTTAGCAGACCACATACATCTGCTCAGCCTTCAAACATCCCCATGTGCTGAAACTACTGAGCCAGCTCCTGTGTGCCCAGAAAAATCACCCCCGTTTACACTTCGGTAATTCCATAAAAGTACACAAGATGCTCACCCTGGCAAGGAACACTAGTACCTGCTAAAACAATGGTCCCAGAAAGACTCTGTGCAACCTGGCCCAAACTAAGAGGAACCCACAGAGGTGTTTCTGGGCAAGCAGGCAGGAATAAATAAGAGCTATATCGCAATCATGCAAGAAATTTTCCCCTAAAAGCTGAAAAAGCTAAATGATTAGGCTAATATAAAGTTTTGAAATTCTAATACAAAAAGCATACGTTTTTGCACAAGAAAACTCAAGAAAAATCTTCATTAAACTGGATATAGTTTCATAGTTCTAATTTACACATGATTACCTTAGAAAAACAGCTTTTTGACTGACCTGCCCTCTAGAGCCATTCACTTTTACCTGAACAATTAATCCTTAATTATACAGAGAAATAATCAATTACAGAGAATTTTTTAAATGTCTCACTGCACATAAATTAAGAACTACATAACAAAGAATTCCCACATTATCTAGCAAAAACCTCCTCTTTCCCTTTTACATATACTTACACAGGTGTGTACACTAAGCAAGGGCTCATTCGGCTGATAAGACAAGATGACTTGTATTTCAAACACACATGAATACTTGTTTATATCACAACACAAATGTCCAAATACCACCTGGACAGTGGAGAACTCAGCATGAATGAACATCTGGCAACTTAAAAAATGACTGTTACGGATGACAACAACAACAACAAAAGCCACCGTGACAGTTAGGGAGCATGTTACCGTGTGGATCTTAAATGCCTCCCAAAGGCCCAGCTCATGGCACTGGAGGGAGGTACTGAAACGCGCAGTAGGTGGGCTGAAGGCAGTAAGCCAGGTCACCTGGCCTTGTACTCCAGGGGGATACTGGGACCTTGGCGCACTCCTACCCCCTCCTCCTGCCAGGAGGTCAGGCTCAAAAACAAGAGAGCCTGGCACACAGGTTCTGGAACCCCGAGCCAAAAAACAGCTTTCCTGCCTTATATGTTAATAGTCTGTCTCAGCAATGGAAAGCGAACTATCAGTGACTTGCACATTTACAGAAAATATTTTAAATAGGAACCATTACTTGGTTATTGAAAAGTGGTATTATGGATGAACGTCTATTAAAGAGAAATACAGTTGAATATTAAGAGCCATAAACTGATGTACCATAGCACTGCATTTCTGTTCAATTTATTTGGGTACATGCATGTATCTCTATGAATATACACAGAGGAAAGGTCTAGGAAAACTACACAAACATGAACTGCACAGCAGAGATGGCTGACTTGTCTTGTTTTCTACTGTTACCACTAACATTGAATGTAAATTGTTTATAAAAGCTTTGAGATCTTTTCCCATTAATGAAAAAAACGCTGTAAGTGGGAACGCTTTGTATACAGGTGTGGGGGTGCTGGAGATTGAACTCACAGAGCTCTGTGTAGGGCATGCCTGTGTGTGCTTTACCATTAAGTTAACATCTCCGGCCCTAGATGTCAAGCTTTTAACAAGTCACCAAGTAGCCCCTTGAAAGCCTCATGGATGGAGATTTCCTGTGGCTCACGCTCTAGTCATCTGAACTGGACCATCACCAACCTATGCAGTGCTTTGTCAACTACTCCGTAAGTGGCAGCCTCCGAAGACAGGATTTTGATGGTCGTCCATCGCCAGCTGTCACCCAACCTACTAGGCTGGGTACCGAAAGCTTACTGAAAGCTAAGTGTGGAACTGCTGGTCAATTTGTTGATTATTAGACAACAAGACAGCCTCTGCTGGCCCCAATGCAAGTTCTCATTGCTAAAGAAGTCTTAGATATGACATTCCTTAGTTATTGAACAATCTTCTCCTTTTACCTATAGATATTATTAGACACTTGGAATATATGGCCAGATTTACATGTCTGGAAACAATAGAGTATGGGGGAAAATGGAAAATAATTTACTTGGATATCAATAATTTACTTGGATATCTTGATAACTCAAGATGGGTTAGAACCTTCACACATTTATGAAATTTTAAGAATTATTATCACCACAGAGAAGATTCAGTTTAAAATAAGGTAAAGAAAAGCAATTATATTTCAGTGTGTCAGTTACAGTTACTGTATTTTTACTTCTCCAGTTTTGAAAGTTTTGTGAATCATTGCTCAGTATCATTAATAGATAATGATTCAATGGGTTTCAAGTATCAGAAAGATATTTCCATTTCTATATGCATATTTTATGGCTATTTTTACTCTGGGGACTAATTTTTTAAGCTCTACAATAGAAATTAATGAGCAAATCGGATTTAACAGAAATTTGTTTCAAGCATTTTGAGCTCTATCACATGTACACCATTTGGTATGTAATTATCTGTAAAGCCAAAACTTTTTTCCTCTACATAATAGCATCCCACCCAATTTAACTGCAGAATAAACTGTGACTCTTTTTCTGTATTTGGATTCCTTAGATTTGTCCTGTTTCTATTTCATACAATAATACACAGAGAGATCCTAGTCTATGTTTTCATTTCAGTAAAGAGCCAATTTTTAAAATATACAATCCTGTTAAAGGTAGTTCCAATAATTATAGAACTTTTTCATATTTAGTAGTCTTATTCTCCTGGACCATTTATCCTTCGGTGATTTTAAAAAGAAAAATATTGTGTCCTTATAAAATGAGAAAGTTATTTGAAGAGAGGAAATCCTTTGAAAATCAGAACCTGAGAATAGTTTCTAAAGCGCCAAATCTGTGTCACTTATTCAGGGATCTCTCTTGGACTAACAATATATGCTTTATAGATATAATAAAAAGTAATTTTAAAAAGGTTCTTCCAAACATTACGGGAACAGTTTGTAAGTCTCTGATGACATCTGAAAGCCAGTTTTGTGGATGTGGGTTCTCCCTATCTAGGCCACCTTTTCTAAGCACAGAGTATCAGGGAGAACAAGCAGATGGAACAGGAAAATTTATGGCTTATTATTTTATTATGTGTATGACATCAGCTTGGAAACTAGAAGTGACTGGCATTACTTCACATCTTTCTGAGGAGACTTTTTTGGGTTTCTTTATTTTTAAAGTCAGATTGCAAGCTAATTTGAATTTCAAGTATTCGATTGCATTCCACTGCTCAGGTCTTTGCCAAGTCAGTACTCCCATTCCAGGCCAAGAGTTGCCCTTACAGGGAAGAGAATGTGATGAGTGTTATTTATCACAAAGTTTGAGTCAAGCCCACATAGGTGATTTTTGTATTGACACATAAACAAGGCTTTCAAATTAATTTCACAGAAATGTTCTGCACCAGAAACACAAGTGGCCCAGAGTATTCACAGATTAGTGGAAAAGTACTACCGCAGTACAGTGAGCAGAAACAGAAACTGTCCACCCGATACTAACTGATGATCTTCCTCCAAATGACAAGCATGAACCTCGGGTTTCTACTGTTGTTTAAGCTTGCGAACAATCTGAATATGCACAGGAAGAAAGTGTCAGCATCACAGAGATGGTACCTGGTGCCCCGTGATAGTGAGTTACTGCAACCAATACCTGAGATGATCAACTTGAAAAGAAGAAAAGTTTACTTTGGCCCACAGTTTTGGGGACTTTAGCCCATGACCAATTGGCCTCTGCTTGGACCTCAGCTAGCATAGGACATCATGGTGAGAGTATGTGGAAATAAAGCCTGTTCACTCTATGATAGCCAGGAAACAAAGAAAAAGAAGAAAAGGAAAAAAGCGGTCCCATTACCCTCTCCAAGGTTACAGTCCAGTGACCTCAGGCTTCTCATTGGTCCCTACTCCTTAAGGGTTTCCACTATTTTACAATAGCACCAAGCTGAAGGCTAACTAAATACATGAACCGTTAGTAAAAACTCAAGATCCAATCCACGGCTTCACTTATTTTGTCTCCGTTGGGCAAAGCTTATCCACAAAGTAGATCCTGGCTTCTCTGGGGAAAGGAAGTAGCAAATCTTACAGCCTTGTTGCTCCATCAAAGTGACGGTGGTTTGGTTGATAAAACAAATGTTCCAACTCTCATCCCCGACATCCCCAGGTGACAGATCCAGAGTAGAACGGTGAACAGGGGTCCTCCTCCTTACACCCCAGCTGGGGACAGGCTGAGGAGGCAGGGAGGAGAGAGAAGCAAGAATGTGCTTCGATTTATAACTGTTGTGTTCTTACAATGTCCTCATTTCCAGCAATGGAACCTACACAGAATTCCTTTTGTGTCCTTGTTCTTTTTGCAAAGTAATTTCTGTTCTCCCAAAATATACTGTATACCTTTTGAAGGATGTATTCTAAAAGAAAAAAACTCCATTGGCATTCAAGAAAAAGGAACCCAAGACACTGTCCCTTAAAATACTGCATGGTCTCGGGGGTGTGAAATTAACTGAAGCTTCAGTTAATCTATCCTCTGTTTTGATTTACTAGTTACGTGCTATTCTGTAGTATGTGCTCACTCATGCTTTTGTACATATTTCTTTTCAGCATAATTCTCTGACCTAAATTTCAGTGAAATGGAATGTACTGCACCAAATATTTCTTATTTGCACAAACTGACGCCATTCAACTGCATTAAAACATTCTACTGCAAAATGCAATGTCAGAATCATGCATTAGTGATGTGCTTTTTGGGAACTTGTGAGCTACTGTGGAAAAGACTAGATGGGTGGTTACCTGCATTCACGGTAATGAGGAAGTATACTCCCCCAGAGAAAGATGGCTGAGCTCTTCTGTAAAGGAACTGTCACCTCAGCATTGTGCTGTTAGTAAGAATAAAGAGGACCCCCCAAAGTGCGAGATGAGAATCTAGAAATAGATCCATATATGAACAATTGATTAAAAAAAAATATATATATATTTACACATACATACAGACAAAATTGAATAGAAAACAAAAAACATTTTCAACAAATAACATTGAAACAAGTAGATTATCTATTTGGGGAAAAATAGATAAATTCAGGCCTTTAACTCACATCAAAAATAACAACCTGAGAAAGACCACACACTTAGCAAAGGTAAAAAACACATAATATGTAGAAAAAATAGGAGAATATTTTTTACAACCTAAAAGGAGATGGAAGTTTTTCTATGTCACATAAAAATACCAATTATAAAAGTGATAAGTTGGTCTTTTAAAAATTTTAAATACCTACTCATCAAATGATACTTTTATAAATGAAAAGGCAAGATTCTGAGAGAAAATAAATTCAGTACATGCACAAAACTTGAAAAAAAATTAGCCAGAAAAAATAAAGACTCCTATAAATAACAAAAGGATAACAACTCAACTTACGAAACAAAACAAAAAAACAAAGAGCAAAAGACCTGAACACGCATTTCACAGAAAAGGAAACAAAGACAATCTATAGGCACTTGAAAAGTATTGGCAGCATTATATGTCAAGGAAATACAAATAAAAATTACAAGACAGTATTTCATATACTCAAATGGCTAAAGTCAAAAAAGGCAATTCAACATGTCAACAAGGATGTGGACCAACTGGATCCATGGGCACTGCTAATGGGAAAGCTTGCAAACTTCTACAAAATATTACCATCTGATCTAGCAATTCCGCTTGCGAATAGTACTGAAGATGTAACAAAACATATGTGCACAGAAAGACTTTTTCAACAATATTCATGGCAACTTCATGCAAAATGTACAACTGGAAATAATCCAAATGTCCACTAAGAGAAGGAGAGAGAAACAAAGGTGGTATATATACATGATAGGATACTATCATCAACAAAAGGACAGGGGAAGTGAATCGTAGACATTCCACTGAATGAAAGGCACCAGAGGAAAGAGTCCTTGTTCAATTTCACTTACATATATTTAAAGATGGACAACTGATTTATGATGCCAGAATGCACAACAGTGACTGTTTCCAGAGCTGAAAAAGGCCACATCAACTGGGAAGGGCCAAGTAAAAGCTTTCTGGGATGATGATAATGCCCTCTATTTTTACTAGAAGAAATTATCTGAGTGTATATATTTGTCAGACGTATCAGAATAAACACATAAGATGGGTGAATTACCTAAAAGAAACCTATTATACCAAAAAGTAGCTGATATAGTACTATTATAAAGTTTTTAAAAAGTTTTTGTTTGATCATTTTAATAAATTATTTTAAATTCCACTGAAATGTAAGACGTCTTAATTTATATATACCACACAAAGAAAAAATGGTTAACTCAAACTCATATGCAACTATCTATGAGTTATAGTTCATATAACTCAATGATATACTTCCTTGTTATACTGAATTATTCTATAAGGACCTGAGAATATTTCTTATTCCTATGCATGACATAAGGTTGACTGCTGTTAATATCCCTTCAAAACATCTTTCTTTTGTATTTTCAAACTAATACTTCTGTCTCTTCAGCTTTTGCTTGGCCAATTTTTCTTTTTGTCTCGTGTTCATAAAAACTATCCTATGGAGGAAACTAATACATATTTCATATAAATACAATATACTATAAAGAGAATATTATATATTCTCTTTTTTCTTCTTGATTTCAGTATCACTCAAAGTTGGGCAACTTGAGTCAAAGGAGATTTAAAAAACACTGGAGTTAACTGTATTACTGGCTTTTATGAATTTACATTAAATTAACTTCACTAAGACAATTTCTTTTTAAGAACGGTTGTCACAGTAGCTACTTCATAGTTTGAAAAGAGGAAAGGAGTTGAGAACCAGATCCCTGAAACTACTAAGGGATGTCATGCCTGTAGAGAATTTAAAAATCCAGAAAAACTCACATAAACACAATTCTAAAACATGTCCATGACAAAATACCTTCTCCACGAGGCCAACTGCTCCCAGGATCACTACACAGGACCACCCAAAGCAACGCAGGCTGGTGTGGCCCTTGAGGATTAAAAGAAAAGTAATGCAAACTCAGATTGATTATTTTACCCACTAGTGGCCCAGGAACAGCTGGCCTGTCTGGAATGCTTCTAAACATGCCTGGTCCCATGCTAGAAGACAATAATCATTTCATCCCACGAAACAGACTCCACTGCCACCACTTTATCATGCAGAAAACCTACAGAGAAATCACTAACCTTCTCCAGGCCATCAACTGGTAAGAGTAGCATAAAGCACACGCTGATAGTGGGCCCCAAAGAAATTCCTTAGAAGCAAGAAACGACAGGACTCTCTAAGCTTTCAGGCTTAGAAGGACTTGAGAAACAGACTGAGAAGAAGGGAGGTGAGAAACTGGCAAACAATGATTTAAAAGTTTATCTTAAAAAATCTCAGTCTTTAAGGTTGAGTCATAGCTGTATAAGAAATTAAAATTTTAAAAAACATTTAAAATAAACATAATTAGAAGTCAAATACCTTAATTAAGTAGTCTTTAATTTTGCCATGTCCGGGACATAACAGAAGAGTGGCCTTGCTGAAAACCCCTGCAGCACTCAGCTTCCCCAGTGTGTCTGTGCAGAGTGAGTCTGGCTCCTCCCAGGGACTGCTGGGAACTGGCCCTTAGCTGCCCCGGAGGAGGAGCTTCGTGACAGGACTGTGAGCTCGTCCACTCACTGCTCTGGGCAAGAGGGGCGGGGACAGGCGGCCAGTCCACTGAGGGAAACAAGAGCATCCCAAGCCACCCATCACCAGGCCACATGGCAGGGACACTAGTTGAGTGTGCTTTCATGGTAGTGAACTTGCCCTCAGCCATAGTGTAAATAAATCAAGCCATAATTAGATTTTGTAGCACTGAACAGCATCCTTCTGTGGTCCACATTTACCAGCTGTAGAGATCAAAGAAAGGCAGCCCGTCCCAAATAAAAATGGAGGCGTCCTCACACTGAGCCCTGCGTTCTTCCTTAGGCCGGCGAGTGAAGACAGGAGAGGAAAATGCAGCAGCACACAAGACATCCTCAGGAGTCCAGACTGGGTCAGGAGGCCCTGCACTGACGGGAGGTTGGGGTGGAGAGAGCTCCCGGAGAGACAGGAGCTGTCACTATCACGGTTTACAACAAGCAGGCAGCCAAAAGTACCCAAGGAACTGAGCATCAGTTCAAATAAACTCTGAGCGAAAATAAAAATGTACACCTTCAGAAAAACGTTGAAATCTTCACAGCAGCAAAAACAAAAGTGTGTTGAGTTGCGTCAGCTCGTGAGGCTCAGCAAACTAAGCTTTGACTGGGATGGATTTAAAGCAAATCCAATCTTCACTTCAAGCAGACATGTCACCTTGGGGCATTTTATAAGGAAGACCTTCCAAGACCAGTGAACTCTGCCCTCGTGAAGATTACAGTCTTAAATGCCACCAAGCTCTCTGAAAATGCAGCCTAATAGTTAGACTTCCATAAAATTCCAGTGATCGATCTCATTTAGTCTGACTTTTTATTTTACATTTCCCTACATTATCCTTCTTAAACATTTTAATAAGCTTTAAAAATTTAGGTGCTACTAGAAAGCCTAACAGCATCTAAGTTTTAATGATTTTAAACCATTCTATCTGATAGGTGGACTTGTCCTCACAAATTTTAAGTTAAAATAACAATTATTCTGCAATTGCTTAATGACTACATATTTTAGTTATGAAATTATCTATTCTAGCTCAGAAATTGGTTTCATATAGGACCCAAGAGTAAATACTTTATGACTTATAGGCAACTACAGTGTGAAACCAGCTGCAGTCAGTGCAGAAATTAACAATTTCATTTATGTACCAATAAAAGTTTATTTACAAAACAGCTGGATTTGGCTCAAAGGCCACAATTTTGCCAACCCTCGACTTAGGTTAGACTAAAACATTGTGTTATATCCAATATACAATGAAAACAAACTTCTCAGCAAAAGGAAATAATAAACACAGTATCAGATGCAGGCAAAGCTTCTCAAGTGTCTGGAAATTGCTAATTTTTATCTTGAAACAGGAGATAGACAAGTGTCTGTCCTTCCTCGCACAGACCACATGCTGCTCATAGCTGGAAGCAGCATGGCTCCAGGGGCTGAAGAAGTGTTCTACTTACAAAAGGGTGCTTCATGCGATCTAACTGGCCCTCAAAAGGTGCACCCTAAAATGCAAAGAATCACTGTTGTTGCACAGGAGCACAACTGATTCACTCGGCTTCAAAAGAGCAATGGAAATGCCACGCTTGGAAAAACAGACAAAGCAGTATGGGGAGTGGGGAAAAAACAATGTACTCTTCTCAGATGACATGAAAGAATGCTGTGCACAGCTTAAGGGCACTTAATGAAAATTAATCTTTAGACCAGGAATAGTAACTATTTAAAAGTCCAAAAGGCATAAGCAGTAACCCCGAAGAGAAGAAAAAGACAAACAAATAAAAAGGTATTATATGAAGACATAAGAAGAGTGTAATTATTCAAATGAAATCTGGTTGGGGGAAAAAAAACCAACCTACCTTAGCACTACACTCCTGGAGGTCAGACCGGAGCACAAAGCCCCTCCAGCAGCTCACAGAGAGGATCCCTCTGGACTCCTGACAACGCAAATCAGGGTGCACACAGTGACACCTCGCTGCTTCCCTGACCCTGCTGCTGCCGTCCGGGGTCATGAGGCCAGCCTGGCCATCTTGCTCCGGGCCTCATTAGAGAGGCAAACTGCAGGAAACCGAACTCTCACAGGTCACTGCTTGGAATCCTTTTTGAAACAAGAGAGGATACAAATGCCTATTTCAGTTCCCAAAATGATTTTCTATCATTATTTGTGTGGTTGTTTTCAAAGGGATATTACTTGGCGAATTCTCTATCAGCTTTAACAACTCAATAGTAGATTAAATATCTCATTATTAAATATCTCATATTGATCATACTAGTTAGAAAAGTGGGAAACAGGGAACTGAGAAAGTGCTGTAAGTAATTGTTAGGATACATGAATAAGAATTAGCCCCCAAAAGAAACTGACGAGCTAGAGAGGTTACTCTGAGAAGGATAGTTTCTTTTGCTTTGGAAGGACTTGGCTCTCCCATTCCCACCATCAAGCTGTTAGCTACAAACACACTAGTGGTTGCAGACTGCCACGGGTCCAAAGAGCAATCTCTCACCACCACCACCACCACCACCCCGCCAAAGCTTTTATCTTGTAGTTTCGATCTTTTCCTACCTGCTAAACCTGCATCTTCTGTCCTCCTACTTTTGTATGTTTATTTGTTTAGTGTGTAACTGGAGAACTGCAGAAAAACATACTCAGCTGAAAAACATGAAAAGCCAGACAGTCAATCTATTATATGGTAATAAACTTGAGGACGAAGTATTGTTAGCCCTGTGTGTCCAGGGATGCCATATCCATGGATCTGATCAAACTTAGCACAAAAATATTTTTGTGACTTGTGTAATGTCCCTAGAGAAAACCAAACAATAGCACTTACCAGATGCAATAGTTTAATGCAAAGCAGATACATGATTATCACAGGGGTGGCAGTGCAATGTATTACCTCTTAGTGGTTACCCTAATGATGGCTAGATATTTATTTGAATTATATGTATGAGCCTAATATGCTTTTCTTTGTAACAATTATATTGAACAATACAAAAAGGGAAACACACAAAGTGTAAAAATCACTGAAAATCGGTGAGCTGGGAGATTTTGATAGAGATACTGAGATGTATCCAGTGAAGGACATTTAGGTCTCTTTAAGGAATAATTACATATACAGGGTTTCATCTCCAGCTTCACGCCCTCAACCATATGATCCAGTATATAACATAGTTCACTGAACAGAAGTGGACTTCTTTAAAGTGAGATGAAGTTCCTGAGAGTAAGAAGGAAACACCTTCATGTCCATCAGACCAAACACTGAACAAAAGCTTATAATGAAACAAAATCACAGATATAAAATGATTGAAAATATTTTACTGGAGTACCAAGGCTCTGCCTTAAACCTTTTTCTTGCCTATCCACACTGAGGAAATCTCAGCTGTGGAAACCCCAAGTCCTCTAATGACTCTCGTTTGGAAGTTCTGCCCATCTTCTGCAAGCTGGCACATCTAAGGGCCACAGCGTTGTCTCCTTGTGTGTGTGATTAGCTTTTCCAAATGAACCTGTGGATGCCCCCAAACTCCCCTCTACCACACTCTTCTCTGCCAGTTACTGGCAACCTCTTTCTCCCAGTTGCTTTGGCTGGAGGCTACTTTCTTCTTTTTACTACACTGTACACCAATGTCGTTATTAAGTCACATACGCTCTTTTTTCAAAGTATTTTAAAAACCAGATCATTCCTCACCACCAATACTGCTAGACTCTTCCCAAGCTACTATCACTTAGGGTCTCAGTGACAGGTACCTTTGCTTCTAGAGGCTCTTGCACCTCTCAGTCATCTTAGTGTAACCACCTCACAGGATACTATTAAAACCAAGGTCACACCACATCATTCCCAAATAAAGTGGCACCACAAACTCAGCTCTCTCCATGACTCTGGTCACAAACTGAACTGGATGAGAACCAAATGAGAAGCACTGTGGAACCTAATCCCTGAATTTGATTTGGTTCTCATCCAACTCAGTTTGTGGCCAACATCACGGAAAGACCAAAGTTCAGGAACCAAGGTACCAACCTTACCTTCCCATTGCCTTCTAGCAAAAGCCAAAACTTGGAATGGTCCCTCTAACCTGATGCCAAGAGAGCCCTCTGATCACATAAGACACCATCTCCACACTTCTTAAACAGTGTGCCACCCCCGTGGTTGCTCCTTCACACCTGCCAGGCACTGTGGCATGAGTTTTTCTCTCTGCCTGGCATGTGTCTTTCCCACAGAGAGCCACAGAGCTCATCCCTGCCCATCCAGTCTCACCCAAACATCCTAGTGAGACCTTGCCTGGTCCATGCGCACTGGCTTTCTGTTGTCTGTGTAACACACTCTGCAGCCTAGTTATGCCCGCTCAGTATCTCATAGCGGCAGCTGGGGGACCGAAGCACCGTTCTCCAGCTGACTGAAGCAGCGGTCGGTCACTCTCACTCTCCCAGAAGCTGCTCCCAGTCCTCTACCACATACCCTTTATAAAACAGCAGCTCCTTCCTTCAAGTCCAGTAGTAGAATCTCTTCTCCAGTTGATGAGGAAGGGTTTTATATAAGGTGACTTTTCATAGTTGTGATAGCCACCACCTCACCAAACTCTAGAGTGTCCTGGCCACCCAGTCAAGGGTCATCTAGCACTGCGCCACCACCCTCCCTTCAATTCCACCCTGAGCCCTGCGTCCTCCTGCCTCACTCCTTCTCTCTCTGCTTCACTGTCCACTATCCTACTTTTTAGTATTTGAAATACTGGATTTACTTTGCTTCTATATCCTCTGCTTCATCTCACTGATACATAAGCCTCCTGAGGACAGAATTTTGTGTCTATTTTTATTTAGTGTTATATCCTCAGCCTACAGAACAGTGCTTGGCTCAGAGCAGGTTATCAATACTGATTAAATCAGTGTAATATTTACCACATCATCTTGCTTCGAAATATCAGAGTCCCAACATGTCCAAGTCTACCGCTTAGCTGCATATTTCTATGCGCTCTTTTCATTTTCATTCCACAGCAGAACTTCATTTAGTCACATTGAGAAACTCACTGTTATCCTTCCCATGCAAAGAAAGTGATGTAGTTTGACTTCTCGTTCTACAACAAACATGGAAAATTTTAACCATGTGGGGAAAACTCCACACTGCATATTTGTAAAACCAGCATTTTAGAGTTGTAACAAAACAGATGTATTCACTCTCTGGTTCTCAGGATCACAGACAATTTTTGCTGTATTTTTTTATTTAAAAAATTCTTCAGTTAAATAGAAGAATAAATAGGAAGCAAAAGCCAAACTTCCTTTAAATATTGACTCCAAGCAAACCACAAGTATGTGATTTTGTCTGTGAGTCAAAGAAAGAAAGAAAGGACAGATTCCAGAAGAAATAAACATTTTATCACTAGAGTACTTAATGTTATAGATCCATTATCCACTTATTTAAAAGTATGCTGCATTTTTGTGCGAGGAAAGGGAAAATGTTAGTCCAAGAACAAGAAACTTGAAATGCAACTTCTTGTAAAATACACATTTAGTGTTCATTTTAACCCACTTTCCTCTAGTTAACGTTTTGGAGGTGATTTCACCCCCCCACACACACACTCTTCATAAACCCAATAAACTATAAAACAAATTGATGATTTACCTGGCAATGTACCCTGAAAATCACTCCCTTTGGGCCCCTCCAAAAGTAACAGGGCTCCCCCATCATCACAGTTCCTAAACAGCAGTCTAATGTTCCTTTCTTCTGTTTACATTTCCTCACTCTTTTATTTTACTAGCACTGCTACCATTAATGTAATTCAAGAACATAATACATAAGCTCAGATAGGCTGCATTTCCTGGACTAAGCTGTAAGAATTATAGAATAATTTGAAATTCTGCAGAATGTTTATGTTATTGTTCCCCAAAGCTGTGTCCTATCTCATTCTTTATACTCTTCACTGTTTGCACAGGGAAAAAAAATCCACTAAGTTTCCATTTTCTGCTTACATAGGTTTACCCCTAGAATTCTATTCCAGTTCTGTTTGGAAATGTTCTTTACCATCATCACTACTTTCTCTTCATAACTCTTCCATCCAACTTCCTTTGCTTTAAAAGTGTGTTAACAATACAGACATCAACTCTACAATCCTGTTTATACCAACCTCCTGAGTTCAGAACACGAGACCACAGGAACCTATGTATTACCATGCAGATTCTTTTCAGTATTTGTAAGACCACCAAGCATCATATAATTGGACCACTAGCCACCACAGCAAATTGTGACCCTTTAACTGCTGTTTGGCAGAACGGCACAGTCTACCACAGACTACAGGAAAGTATCTAGAAGTGGCCACCAACTCTTACCTACTCTTCTTAATCCCTCTTACAAAAGTGGTGAGCAGCTGATATAAATTACAGAGTAGGGCTGGGGATGTGGCTCAGTGGTGGGGTGCTTGCCTAGTATGCATGAAGCCTTGGTTTAATTCCCAATATAGAAAAAATACTGTTGCTCCTCAGGAAAGATATACATATGGACTGACTTCCTTCTTTGGATTCAAAAGTTGAACTGGCAAGGAAAATATTTTATGTGTGTGGCTATATAGAATATACATACATATATAAATATGTATTAATATTTCACTAAGACTTTCGAGTTACTTCAGGTTAATGGATGACTTACTGAGGACGGCACTGAATGAGGATTCTGGATCCACACAGCAGAAAGAACACAATGCATGGAAGAACGATCTTGAGTTCACATCTAACATTAATGCCTCTGCCCCTCACAACCCTTCTGCTAGCATCTATAAAACGGGCACTTTTCAGAAGGACCACAAAATGCACAAAATATGTCTGAAAAATGAAGGCCTAATGAGCTGAACTATGATTTCTTATCTTGAGGTCTGCTGCTGCATATTAAGATCTATTAAGGTTTGGTTTTGATAATTTAAGAGCATAAAATATGGGAAGATAGTGGAACAGTAAGCAGCAGAGTAAACAGCGTCTGAGAGACACAGCCAAGATGCTGGAATACAGCATTCTGGAGCAGACCAGAAGGAAAGAAATGGGTCCCCTTGACCCAAGAAGAAACTAAAGTGAGACTCGAAGCCCACAGAGAGAATTAAAAAAAAAAAAAGAAAGAAAAACTTAAACACAGAAGGCAGTAGCCAGATGCGCTTTCACCAGAGCTGGTCCCACTGTGCAAGAAGCGCCACTGGAATCCGGAGACACACAGTCACAGTGAAGCTGGTGGCTGGCAAGCCTGAGGGCCTGGGCAGGACAATGCAGTCGCAGAGGGGAGGGTGGACCAGAGACGGGCACTGATTGGCGGTGAGTGTGGGGGATGGGAGTGGGCAACTGGCCGGGCGCCATCTTGAGTCGGGCGCCATCTTGAGTCGGGCGCCATCTTGAGTCGGGCGCCATCTTGAGTCGGCTTCATTCAGCCACGCCTAGGGCAGAGCAGGCTGGTGAAAACTGCTTGGACTGAGTCCCCCACTGTGTGCAGCCCAACAGCCAGCACCGAGGTTTTCCTAAAGCTATCCCTAACCTACCCCGCCTGCCCAGCACACACAAACTTGGTGGTGAAGTCTCCCTGCAGTTAACCTGCTCTGGAGGGAGAGACCCGCCCGCCCCTGCTTGCACTTCAATAGTCACCAGCAGATTGGAAAACGCAGCAAACAGCAGAAATCCCTAGCCAACACGCTTCAGAGTAATTATAACCAATACAGGAAGAGCCGGGGACCCCACTACCCACTTGTCTGGGAGAAACCAGGAACATGACAAGGGGAAGAAGCAAAAGGCAATCTCCAGCCTCCAGCCCAAGCAGTACTGGTCCAGGAGATGTAAACACAGGAGATCAGGAGTCGCACACCTGCAGTTTCTGAAGTAACACCAACTGACATAAAGAAACAACTTCGGACTCAGGAGAGAACCAGCCAGCCAGCGTCTCCTGAGATCTGCACCATGTTGGAACGTAGGGCGCTGGGCAACAAAGCAACCCGCTTGCCTCCCTGGTAGGCAGCCGTGAGCCTACTGGCGGGTAGGCTGAGAATCATCCCCCACTAACCTGTTAGCAACCTGGGAGCCAGAGGTCTGAGCATCTCTAGGGAGGGTGACTGTATACAATACAGCAAATATGGGGGATTTCCTTCTACCATCTTTTTGAAGGCAAATATTTTTTATCACTGTTTTGCTTTGTTTTGATTAATTATATTACTCTATTCAATACTCTGTTTTGATAGGTATTATGATGTTCTGTATTTGGTTTGATTTTGCTATACCTGATTGAGGACAACTACTGTGAAGGTAACGAGATATACTATGGTGCCTATTACTGTTATCCAGGTAACCTGCTGTGAAGTTCTGTACCAGTGTCACTGCATTGTCTCAGTTGGCTTTGTTCTGTCTTGTTTTATTTCATTTTACTACCTTCAAAATAACAGGAAAGGAACAACTTTGTGAGGCTATAAAAGAACTTAAAACAGAAATACTATTACAAGTAAAGGAAGATATAAGAAACATAATAAAAGAATTGCTAAGCACCTCTAAAGAAGACAAAAATGGAAAAAAGAAGAGTGTAGAAAAAGGAGGGAAACCTTTGATGAAGAATATAAAAAAATCTAGAATACATGAAACAGATTCAAAGAGATTACCAGGAAATTAAAAATTCCATTGAAAGCTGGCAAAACTTTTTGAATGAAACTAAAGATAGACTATCAAAACTTGAAGACAGGTTTGCAACTTGTGATTGCAAAAGGAAAGATCTCTTAAACATGACAAGGAACCAGGAAGTAACAATACAAAGGCTCTAGCATCTTCTAAGATGACAAGAGAATCTATAACTTAAGAATAAAAAATGAGAGAAGAAGCAGGGGTAAACACAAATGAAATACAAAGGCTATTTACACAAAATAATTTAATAATAATAAAATAAAGAAAACTCCCCAAGCATAGCAAAAGAAAATAATATTCAGATAAATGAGGCATACTCCAACCAGCCATAACAAAAATGGATCTATACCCATACATATAATAATCAAGATCCCAGAAATTCAGCACAAGAACAGAATATTAAAAGCTGTCAGAGAAAAGAAACAGATCACCTATAAAGGAAAACCCATCAAAATCACAACAGACTTCTTGACACAAACCATCAAATCAAGAAGAGCTTGGAGTGAAGTATTCCAAGCCCTGAAAGAAAATAACTTCCAACTCAGATTGATGTACCCTGCAAAACTATCTCTCAAAATTAATGGAGAAACAAGATACTTCCATGACAAAGAGGAACTGAGGGAGTTCATGACCAACAACCCAAACCTACAAAAAATACTGAAGGACGTTCTAGAGAGAGAGAAAAAGAAGACCATGGCTTCGGTAACAGTGGCAGAGGGGGATCACTGAATGGGGCAGACACTGGAATGAAGGGGAAAAGTAGACAACCAACGGCAGAAAAATAGCTTTGCAGAGATGAGGCAGAGAAGATTGGCCATAATCACTAATATGGATGGACTCAATACACCAATAAAAAGAAATACAGGCAGAGTGGATCAGGAGACAGGGTCCATCAATAAGCACTATATAAGAAATGTAATTAACCTGAAAGAGGGTTTATAGACTGAAAGTCAAAGATATGAAAACCATGCTCTCTATATGACAGGGAACCAGAAAAAAGTGGGGATAGCTTGCCCTTCAGCTGCAGATTGGTGGTAAAGACATAACACTTATACAATGGAGAACTACTCAGCTATAAGGAATGAAAACCTTGAGGCTCCTGTAGGCAAATGGAAAAACTTGAGATTATGCTCAGGGTAAAAAGGCTCAGAATCACTTAGGTGAATAGTGGGTTGTCCCCCTAATTTAAAAGCTAAAGGAGTTAGTGGGATACAAAATGTATGAAAGTGAAAGGGGAGGAATTGTCTAAAAAAAGGAAAGCAGAGGACATTTTTAATCTTGTATCATGACTTGAAACTCATTGTTTTCATCACTGTTTAGTTTGGTTATATTGTGTTCCAGTTTGTGTACTAGTACTAGATTTGATAGCATGGACAGCTATTCCAAAGATATCAGGATATACTATGGTAACCATTTTGGATTTCCTATTAACTTAATTTGAAGTCCTGTATTGCTTTCACTCGTTTTGATTGATGTTATTTGAATGTTTTGTTTGATGGTATCAAGTCTGATAGTATAGGCAACTACTTTGAAGATAATAAGATTCACTATGATACCCATTCTGGTTTGACTATTATCTTCTTTTGAAGTCCTATAATATCTCCAATGTTTTGTTTTTATTGGTTTTGTTCTGTACTGCTTTGTTCAATTTTATTATGTCTGATGATATGGGCAATTCTTGTAAAGATAACAAGAGGCATTATGGTAATCATTGTCGATCACCTTGTATTTTTGTTTTAAGTCATGTACTATGTCCATCCTTTTGTTTTGACTGATTCCATTTTGTTTTGTCTCATTTGGTTTTATTCTCTTCAAAATTAAAAAAAAAAAGAAAAAGAAAACTCAATTACAACTACTCTAACAATGCTAGTTTGGTCACCATACAATGAATACCATATTTTGCTTTTCTATGTCAATAAAATGCTCTTAGTTAAAAGAAGGAAATTTTCTCTGCTAATGTCTACATGTTTATATTCTTCCCAAACTCATGTACTGAATACAATGATGGTACCAATATGGGGGATCTATGAGAGATGATTAGGTTCCTAAACGTAAGAGACTAGTACCCTTACGAAAGAGGTCCCAGCTGCCTCTCCGGAGCATTATGCCGGGAGAGAACACATAAAAGGCTCCATTCATGAGCAGCAAGCAGTTGTGTGATGCTGCGTCTCTGCAGCCTTTGTTTCAGAATTCCCAGCTTCCCTAACTGTGAGCAATACATTTGTTGTTTATAATTTACCCAATCGAATATACTTAGTTATAGTAGACAGAACAGATTGTGACATTGTCTTTGAAGGAATCCCTGCCTTCTGATATTACAATCTTAACATAGTTTCTTAGGACAAAAATACTCCATACTGCAGTGGTTTTCACAAATGTCCAATGGTCCTTGAACTTTAATCAATAGATAAAATCCAGAAATGGATATATTTGGTCATCAGACAGAACTCAGGGCTGACCTGCTCCAAGGCATAGTATAAAATGGGCCCAATTAAGTAAAATATGTCACATATAGTAAAACTGTACAGAAACATGTACTTTGCCCCTTGAGTACATGCAGTATACAGTCAGATCGCTTGATAGTTTACTCATTTTGTGAAGATTTTGTGAGTATCTATTAGGTGCCAGATTCTAGGGACTGAGAAGTCAATAAGTAGACAAAACTCTGCCCTCAAAATGCTCAAGTTGTCATTCCACTGGTTAACTTTGTAACTAACAAGATGCACTGGCAAGGGGAGGTGACTATGTCTGTCAGAGGAGGAAGACTCTCCCGTGGCAGCCCTGATTCCTGCTCACAGTTTTGAGCTCTAAGAAAACAGAACGCACATGGGCCACACAGGTTAGGCTGAGAGCTGCCACCTTTCCCTACATGAATACAGCAACAATTACTCTTAATTGCACAGATCCGCACTGCACCACCTTACCATCAGATTACAATTAACTACACTTCACTAATTTTTAAAGTGACTCTTTAACAGGCCATTAAGCTTTGGTTTTTAACTAATTAAAGCTGCTTTAAAAGTTTTGTTATTTGGGCCACTTAAACTCATTCATAAAACTATACTACTATAAATTCTACATGAACTAACAATGCACACAGTAAATCAATGAGATAATTTGAAGCTTCTCTTTCCCTTCATCCAGAAATTATTTTGCTTTTGCTTCACGGGAATTTCCAAGCAATGCCTGATTTTTAAATATAACTGGTACTGCATTAAAGGGGACCCATGGACACCCTAAATCCAATGCATTGGTGAAACTCAAAGTAAATCTCTGCTGGAATATTTCAAATTGGCTTTTATCTTGGGATTCCACTAGGTGAGTCTATAATTTGAAAAATTACAAAGCTGATTACTTTGTTAAGTATTATGCCCCAGTCCAGTCTGGTAACACCCATCTAAATTAGAAATTAATACAGATACTTCTTTTGATTGCTGTTTGCAATCTTAACAGCCTCTCTATTTACACAGCAGTTGCTTTCACATGGACATTTTAATATAGACAAATCTGCAGTGTAAAATCATTACTTCACACATTTTTAAAAGATGTTTTGGTGCACTGAGGTGAGCTTGTAAAACAAACTACAACCGCAGGTATGTTAAATTTTGTCTGTTCACCAAAGTTATGTAAGGCAGTCCATTTAAGGCTGCACTTACAGTTCCTTAGGCTGCACACTGCACAATTTCAAGGTTATCGTGAATATGGCAGTCTACATAAGTGATTCTCTTGCATATATGTATATGGAGACTGAGCAGACCAGATATCCTGTGTATAAACTCATATGGTTACAGATAGTCGTTTCCAAGGCGTGGGAGCGAAGAGTTTTATACAAGGCCCTCAAAACACATGTAAATATCAGGTAAGTCATAGTCACATTTGCTGGTTTAAATACCTGCCATAAAAGGGTAAATTCATATTTACCCTAACAGACAGACCAAAGGTAAAGGAACTGGGGAGGATTTATTAATATTTTAAAGAGACAGGATAGGATAGCCTTTGAGAGAACCGGATTCTACAGCCAGCCCAACTGGGCTCAAGTTGTATTTTGTACTTAGTGTCTCTGGAACTCTGGGCAAGTTATTTTAATATATATATATATATATATGTAGTAAGACTTTGGTTTGCAAGCATAATTCATTCCAGAAACATGCTTGTTATCCAAAGCATTTGTATATCAAAGCAGATTTTCCCTTAAGAAACAATGGAAACTGAATCATTCCACAACCCCAAAGCACATGTACAACAAAGCAAATTTTCCTTTAAGAAATAATGGAAATTGAGATGAATCATTCCACAACCCCAAAATACATAAAAATTAGAATATCACAACATAATACAAAATAATAAAATACAAAGCAAAACAAATTAACTTACACTCATCTTCCAAAACCCTTGTGGCTGGTGTGAGAGAGATGAGAGAGGAGGGTTATTATGTTGGACAACTTTCACTACCACTAATGGACTCACTGCTGTCTACTGGCTCAGTGAAATCTATTTCTTTGCATGTAGCTTTAGCAAGGAATCTATCTGACGACACTTGGTTTTGCCTCCTTTTGAAGATCTCACAGAAATGACAGTACATTGTCTTTAAACAGAGTCACTACTTGCACTGCTACACTATTTGAGTAGTGTTTTTCCACAAAATTTTGCACTGTTTTCCAAATTTTGCACATCTCCTTAATCTCACTTGAAGCGAGAAATTCCTCTGCTTTTTTCCCCTCTTCCTCTGCAGACAAGATCTCCTTTAGAACCTTTTGCTGTCAGGAGACAATCACTGACAATCCCACAGCAAGTGAGCGAGATTGAAAGACAGACAGACAGACAGAGACAGAATCGCAGGAGCAAGCCACTGGTTCAGTTGTGATCCTGTAACATTAGGTGTCACATTACCACTTGTACTGAAAGACACTGCTCAATTATCACGTTAAAAGTTATTAGAAATATGTGCTGGCCTTGCAGAACATTTGGAGAACAAGGTATTCACAATCCAAGATTTTACTACATATACAGTACCTGGAATATCTAGAATAGTGTCTGGTAAGAGTAAATACCATGTAAGTGTTTGGATTTGGTATTAGTATTAGTATTATCAAATAAGAAAATTAAAGAAAGAGATTAACTTACCATGGGTTTAAGAACCGCTCTAACTCCAGAATGAAATTCTAGAATGATTTACTCTAGAATGAAAATGAAAGCTCTTGATGCACTGGTAAATTCTCACAAGATCAAAACTTTCTGTCAAAGGTAAAGCACACGCTGTGAGACAATGCATAGTCTGAAAAGCAAACCCATCCGTATCCTGGGGTGAGGATGGGGATGGGGGACAGGGCCATGGCCACTGGACAAACAACTGCAGTTTACATAGTCAGACCTCCATTTGCTTTAGGCCTGGGAAGGAGCAATGGCTTACTGTAAACCACTACAATCCCTGGTGAGGTGCCTACACCTTCATTCACATTCTTTAAATACTGGTCAATCTCCAGTGCATTGCTGGCTTATGTTGGGAAACCATCTCATTCACTGCATTTACTGCTAACCTCAGTGGACTAATTCAGATATCAGGCATCTATCACACAGCTATATATAAACTACAACACCTACGTCAAACATACTAGATGAGGACAGTCTTATACTGGCATATTAGTTGTATACATGTTACATAGTTGTGCCCAAATGGTCCAGATTATCTCTTAAAATTAATCACTAAACTAATTCTCTCTTAAGACATGAGATGAGAAGATATCAACAGTAAAAGTAAAATCCATATAGCGAACAATTCCAGGTGAAGCAGAGGTCTGCGTAATGGAGAAGGAGATCCTGTGTAAGACAATCTGCATAAAGCGGTCACAGGATGCCTGAGAGCAACACCCCTACCTGTGACCACGTTCTCATTACCACTGGGTTCAGCCAGTAAAGCAGGAAGAAGTGTCAAAATCTTCTCTCTCAACAGGCTAATAAAAATGCAATGCTCTATTTTTAAATTAATTAGCATCTGTGATTTTAGAAATTCATTATAAATGCAACTGCTGTAGTTCAGTGGATTAAGTGTATGGTACTGAAAAGAAAGAACAAGGTTTCTCAGCCCAATAGCATTACCGATCTAATAAAAATAGTCTGGCTTAATGAAAAAATAGCCCAATTAAGAATAAGTATGTCTTATATTAACAAAAATACCACACTAGTTTATTCAGACTCTTCATGGTAAACAGGAGGAAGGTAAGGCTTGGACACTTTACATACTGTACCCAAGGCCAGGTCCTACTACAAAGAGAAGGTATATCATTGCTTATTTAATACAGGAAAGACCAGAATCTGAGGAAAGAATTTTAATTCCTGTCAGCACTGCTTCCTGGCTGATAGCAGAAGTCTGCTGTCTGTCAATCATTTGCAGTGGTCAGGCTATCACAAGATTACTGAATACTATGGTTGAAACTAAGAGACCAGAGACATACACACTAGTTTAACACAAAAGAATTTGCTAGAAATTCATTACCTCTAAGAAATGCCATTGTGATCCTAAATCTCCCTCTACAAATCAGTGTAGCAAAAACCACCAACGTCATAGGTTGATGGACTTGTTCATCAGGGTGAATGAATAATGACTCTCTGAATGGCAGGAGGGACAGACTGAGGACATTTGCTAATGCACTAGCTGAAGTGTCTCTACCAATTAACTCAAGAGCCAACTACTGACAGTACACATAATCACGAGAGGATGGTTCAGATTTGGATAAACAGGTAACACATGGGAAAAGTGGGAAACGTCACCTAAGATTTAAAATGGTGGCCCTAATTCTTTCTGAATCAACACTTCTACTTAACTGTCACTGATTAGGTTATCATACTGAGGTGTACTTAGACAATTCCATTGTTTCTACTTCTAAATGTTCATTACAAAAAGTCACAGGTACATGTATGTATCATTACAATTTATTTTAGCAACACACCATCACATGTCAACAAATTTGTTGAAATGAGGATAACAGAGAAAGGAAAAAATATCTGAAGTGGACACTTGCAGTTTTACTAAAAACTGAGTTAAAAAAAAAAAAAAAGAAATCCTGGCCCTGCCTCATTATCATCCGCTTTTCATTATAGTGTCTCTAGATCTTCAAATTAAACTCTTCTTAAAGTTCACAATATAAATGTTAACAGAATGGAGAAGTACATCCTCTTAAAATTACAAATGTGTGAAAATAAGACTCATTCTCCCAAACTGGAAGGCTTTCCATCAGCAGCCTTCTTTATCATGGCCAATGACACCAGCCTTTGGGTTTTCTCTTCCTCCAAGGCAAGTCCAGGGGAAGATGATCTGAGAACACCTGGTCACTCACTGTGCCGGTGATGGTGACAAGATGACAGCACGAGAGCGCAAACCCGCTCTGGGAGGTGCTTCCTGGGGCCCCGCCTCCCCCTTTCTAAACCTCAGAAGCGTATTTCAGGTGAAATGCTTGGAGAACAGCAAACTTCTACTGCTCGGGACAGAATTATTTGTGCCCACATCAAGTCAGACGTAAATATTTTGCAGAAATAAGAGAGGAAAAACAGGAAAAATTCACCCAAGGAGAGCTGAAGTGGGTAGAGTACGTGGCAGATGCGCTCTTGGAAGGGGTCACCTTCAGAGAAAGAGGCTGATTTCCAAGTGGGGACACAAGTCATCATCTGAAGACAGGACATTCCTCCAGCTCTTTCACTGCCTAACAAGACAGGCCTAGGAGCAAACACAGCCTACTGACACAGGCAATATTTTAAATGATTTTTTTTTTTTAACTTTTGAAAGGAGTACTAACAAGTGAAATTTCAGGACTACATAAAATTCAATAGGATCTACACTGAGACTTTCTGCACAGGTTGTGAGAAGATCAAAGGGAAGGAAAAGAAAGTGGACGCGGGGCCCAGCGAGTCTCTCTTGGCCCTGAGTACAGGCCTGAAGGGCTCGAGCACTTCCTCTGCGTTTACCTCTGCTCCAGCACGGTCAGGTCAGGCCTGGATAGTCCTTTCTCATGATGCCGAGAGAAGTGGGTGCTAGTCACATCGAATTCAGGCTGATCGAAGATAGCACTCTGCATTGTGAGTGAGACCTAAACACAGGAGGCTCCCAAGAGTGCGATGACCAGAGCCAGGCGGAGCTAGAGAGGCAGGATGGGAAGAGCCAGCCCAGCCAGGCTAATCCCAAACCCCCAAACCGATCCTGGCCAAGAAAAATAGCACTCGGGGGACTGCCTCAGAAGGGGCACACTGCCTTAGACTCCATGGCAGCACAGCGGGGCTGCGCTCAGCTCCCTCAGGGAATCTGCACAAAAAACAATCCTGCGGACCATCCAGCTGAATGCTAAAACTGCAGGGTCAGATAAAAACTCAGATTAATTATGGGTTTCTCAAAGCCAAAAGTGGTATCTTTTCAGCAGGGAGCTATGGATGCTCAGTATCTGCCTGTTATATGAACCAAATGATGAACACATGCAAGCATGCATCTGTTTATGAAACCCCTGAAATGCCAAGATCTGTGCATCCAGGACGAAGACATCTGTCCCTTACCAGAGTGGGTAGAGGGGCTGATCACTTTCAGTATGACTTGATAAACTAATTTTCCTAACTATTTTAGTTTCCTGAATAATACCTGTACTAAGAATTAACCTAGTAAAAGATACCCTTGCTGCAGTCTTACAAATATATTAAAGGAAGAAGCCATAAAATGATCTCAATTTTCTCCACTGTAAAATCAAGGCGTTTACATAATATATGCAACATCTCTCAAACAACACACTATGATTTCACGTGCAATATATGACACAGTTCTTGAGCACAGAGAGTAGTCACTGACCGTGGTCCCAGGGCTGATGGCCAGAAGTGATGGCAGCTTTGTCACCTGATCCAGAGTAAGACCTGAGATTTAATATTTAAATGAAAAGAGGCGACAGTACACTTAGGTGTCACTGGCAGTCACACAGGAAGAAAAGGTTGACATGTCTTCCCAATAAGTGCAATTATCTTCTAAGTATCTTTTGAAGGTCAAGAAACAAAAATTGGGTGAGCTACTAAGCAAAGCAATCTGGAATACATCTGGTCCAGCAACCCTGCATTTCAAGTTCAGACAGTCCTTGCCTAGGTCGGTCTGGGATGATACCTATCTGCTCAGCTGACAATCTCCAGAGAAGAGCAGGCCGAGATGAAATGCACACTGCAGCAGGTGCAGGGAAGGGGGAAAATCAAGATCTGGAGGTCTGGTGATCTGGGCAACAATGAAAAGAAATGGCTATTTTCCAATTCTAATTAACTAAGGAAACAAGTCAGAAAACATGGCCAAGGATTGTACCACTTAAAAAAAAAAAAAGATTGTAAATAATACTTCTCATTAAAACAGAACTGCATCAGTATGGCTGATACAAGCAATTTAGATTGCACTCATGTGAAATCAACAAAAAAATTTCCTTTTAGAAAAGGCAAGCAAAAGCATAAACTTTGTGTTTAAAAAGGCTAAAAAAAAGAATTCTACATACCAATAAGAATTGACTTACTGTAGACATCAAGCTTTGTAGGATATTAATCAACCTTGATTATAAGACTATGTGTATATAAAAAATATCTTAACCTACTTTGACCTTAGTGCCACTAACACATGGAAAGCCTATCAATATTTTAATGGTCTCAAAAATCTGAAAAAACAAAACATATCATCAGATATTTTCTCTTCCAACTAACCAGTGAAGCAAGATACACAATAACAACACAGTATTCCTTCATTATCTTAGGTTTATTTTCTGCAGTTTCAGTTATCAGAGGTAAAGCACGGTCTGAAAATATTAAATGGAAAATTTCAGAAATAATTCCTACGTTTGAAATTACACACCATTCTAAGCAGGGCGATGAAATGTCACACTGTCCCACTCCATTCCACCTGGGACGGGAACCATTCCTTTGTTCACTGTATCCTTGGAGTATACACTACTTACCCTTTGGTCACTTGCTAGCCATTTAGAAGTCACCTGTCTCAGGGCTCAGATGGACTGCTGCGGTATTGCTGTGCCTGTGTGCAAGTACTTCCAACGCTCCCTAATAACAACCTTGAAGTGGAAACTTTATAGCATATTGTTACAATTGCTCTATTTTATAATTAGTGGCTGTTAATCTCTTACTGTGCTTATTTTATGTGTTAAACTTCATCAGAGGTATATATGTATAGGAAAAATATGGTAAATATTTGTCATTTCAGACACTCACTGGGTGTCTTAAAACCTATTTCTCATGAATAAAAGGGAATTACACTAGCAGTAAGAGTATGGTGGGATGTCAGTCAGAGACACTCAGTCTAGGACAATCTATGCCCATATTGCAGAAATTCCAAAATGACATATACTAAGTAATACTTAGTAAAATTCAAATTTTCATCATTTCAAAGATTTGCAGGATTATATATACTACATATTAAAGCATACTAATGTTTAAATAGTTGCTCTTTGATGCAACTCAGGTCAAATAAAAACCAAAACCAAATAAAAAGATAGTTGAAATCAAGCTTATCTCTGGGGAATATACAACATGCCTGGAGACAGGGGACTTTAGTAATTTAGCCCACTCAGATCAGCAACTTAATTGCTGAAACTGCCAGTTAGCACTTCTACACACTGTGAGAGGTAGTTACACTATTCTTTCTTGCTTACTCTCAAAGAAAACCATAATCTATTTGAAATCATGTAATAAAAACTACTTTAAAGTTATGCAAGTTTATTTTAAAATTTATAATGAAAAGAGGTTAGTATCTATTAGGAACAACATTTAGCAAATTCAGTTTTACATTTTTACCATAAGGAATGAGCATAATCAAGAAAGATAATAAGTCTTGATTATCAAGGAAATGTAAAACTGGCTGAGCCTGGTCTTTCCCGGGAAATGAATACAGACTTGTAGAAATTCAACCATAACAAAGTCCTCTGCCAGAATAGTGATATTAATAGAAGCAGAATGCTTTCTTCCTAAATTAGCTGAGAAGGATGTAGCAGAGGTCACTGATGAAACCACTCTGAGAGGTAGACTGAAAGCAGTATTAGAGATGTGCCACATGGATTTGAACAGAGCAGCTGAGTGCACCTCCCTTTTCTGTGCCCCATGAAGGGGCCCATCACAATACAATACAGCAGAAACAACAAGAATGAGGCATTATTCACCAAAGCCAGTTACCTTGTACAACAGGGTTCTCCTCAAGGCCTCCTCTGAGGAGGCCCAGGGCAGGCACAGGAAACCTGGGAGAGCAGGGTGCCCTGCATAAGGTCCATCTAATAAGGCAGCAGAAAGGGACACACAGAAAAGTTACAGAGGGAGGAGGCAGAACGACGGACAGCAGGTAGAAAGGGCAGAGAAAGTCAGACTCCTGCCCATCAGCATTATAAACTTAGGATGGGACAAAACAACAAAATAGTTCAGCTAGCATAATTTCACTCAAACACACATGGCTGCTCCCACCAAGTGTCTTCACAGTACAGTTCAAACTGTACCATGTGCTCTTGGGCTTCTAACAAATAGGTTTGACTTGGTCCATTCCCTTGCTGAGTTTCCAGTTCAGTTCCCACCTGCACTGGGCACGAGGGCAAAGACAAGACAGGTTTCTCCCACCAGAAAGGCTCAGACACACGAACTTGCTAAGGTGATAATCATATACTCTCTCATAAAAAGATGTATTTGGATGTGCTGGGAATTAAACCCTGGGCGTACTGCATGCTCCTAAGTACACACCTCCTCAGTGAGCTACAGTTCCAGCCCTTAAAGCCTTTCTAAAGTAATGTCATTTCTTTCATGTGTACAAAATCAGAAACTGTGTCAAACAAGTGTAAGAAACTTGTCTAATATACCCAGACTCCCCTGTATATTCAAGATAGAAAACATAATGCCAAAGATTTTAATAAACCTCATTTAACATGTTTATAATAAACTGTTATTAGATTTCAGTTTTCTTCCTTCTAATAGTTTTGGACAACCACATAATGTAGATGATAATACTTCAGTGTATTTCAATTTCATAAAAATCCAAAAATGTGTTTTTTAAAACGGGCATTAACAACAATAAAAGGGTTTGAAGATTAGACAAGTATGAACTCCAACAGGCAACCATAACCCGAGCTTTTATGATTGAATCTTTGTGACCAAAATGTAGACAATAAAACTAATGAGGAAGCTGCTAAACTTGTACCCATTTTTCCTCCTGCTAGTCAGCATCCAGGGTCACGATGTCTTGTCATAAACACATCTGCTACTGATGCTGTTACTTCACCCCCATCGCTGAGGGCTCCTGTATTCTGTGCACATCAGCTATTCAGCGTTCATCACTACTCTTGTGCATTCTACTTAAGATCATACTAACACAAGTTATGAACATGTACGGATTGAATATCCTTTTCGCACAATACTGAGAATCCAAGTGCTTCTGATTTGGGAATTTTTTATCACATAATGAGTTCTCTTTGGGATGGGACCCAAGTCTAAACATGAAATTCATTTATACTTCATACATACCTTATGCATACAGCCTAGAGGTAATCTGATTCATTATTATTATTATTTTGACTTTTTCCACTTGGTAGCATAATGTCCATGCTGACATGTTTAGGATTTGGGAATTAGGAATGCTCAAATTGTATTAAACATTTTTCTTGTGCCAGCCTATGTGGCGACTAACTCAACCTTCTAAAGGAGCTTACGATGCGGATGCTGTTGCTATGGTGATTTGAAGATGAGGAGACTGAACAGCTTTCTCTGGGCCACACATCACATGGGGCACAGCTCAAACGCTGACCCAGGTCCCCTCAACACCAAAGCCCACATTCCTAACTACCACTTCCAGGGAATCGGCTCTTTAGGCCTGGACATGAGAAATGCTGCATTGCAGAGAAGAAGGGAGCCAGAGCCAGCTGAGTGGAGCCAGACTCCCAACCACAGGCAAAATGATGAATCTGGCTGGGACACCTTCCCCCGAGTCCCACTCAAGACACTCTCCCATTAGAAAACAGAAGTCCTCCCTCAAAGCCGGCACAGTTCAAAGGTCCCTAGAACACAGAGACATTGCTTCTGACTGGCCAAGGAATAGCAATCAGAAATAAAGAGCCTGGGTCTAGACAGACACTCCACATACATTCAACTGTCATCTGTCGCTTGGTCACAAAGAGCCCCTATGTGCTCTGGATGCAGTAGGGACTTGGTTAGTAAGCTCATGAGGCAGCAGCCCCATAGGAGGGAACAACACAGTGACCCAGACAAACCTGTGGACTAATGGGTGGAGTAGAGCATGCCGGGATCATGGTGCCTCTGTTTTGGATATAGATGAAGAGAACCAAGTGAATCCAAGGGTTCGCTCTACAGATAAGTGAAGGCATTAACAAAGACAGAAAGGAAAAGGTAGGAGGGGGATCTAGGAAATGAGGTGAGGCTCCTCCTCTCAGGAAGGAGGCATGCAG
Organism: Hydrochoerus hydrochaeris; assembly: GCA_004027455.1. NCBI lineage: Eukaryota > Metazoa > Chordata > Mammalia > Rodentia > Hydrochaeridae > Hydrochoerus > Hydrochoerus hydrochaeris. Next base: position 242,558 of record PVLA01001583.1, on the reverse strand, counting down.
CTACCATAAAAGGCAGGCACAGCAGAAGGACACAACTGCATTAGCAAAGCACATGGTTCACTTATCCTGCCAACCTAGGGATACACAGAAGCTCTGTGCAGTACAAGATCAACGTCTCGAGAGCTACGTGGGGGCAAATGCATTGGAGCCTAGAAATTCCCCACTGCCGGGCAACACTTGCCTCCTATGTGCCTGTGGTGCTAGGAAAGACAGATGTATTAGTAGCGCCACGGCAGGTGAGCCCCCTAATACTAAACGTGACTGAGGTGCTCCTCTTCATCTGCAGAAGATACTTTCCCAGATCTTCAGTGGGAATTAGGATTTGGGAATTAGGAGTGCTAAATCCTAATGCTTCTCAGAATTAGGCATTGCCTAAAACTGAGAAGAGTAATGAACCCTATATGTACCATGTGTTTTCCCATACATATACAGTTCTGATAAAGTTCAACTTGTAAATTAGACACAATATGAGATTAACAACGAGTGGTAATAGAATAGAATGGTTATTACAATTTACTGTAGTAAGTTATATGAGTGAAGTTGGACTCTCACAATATCCTATTGCACAGTACTTGTGCTTCTTATGATGATGCATGACATGACACAATGCTTACAGGGTGAGGTGGCATGAGGTCAGTGACAGAGGCTCTGTGACTTTGTGTTAGGCTATTGTTGACTTTCTCCACTGATCCCTGGGAAGCCATTCTGAATAGGTGATTAAAAATCTCACACCCAAGAAATGAATCATCCCTTTGTCCAGCAGAGAGAGATATACTGAAATCTGGTCACAAACCGACCTTCTCAGTGACCAGATCACCAATCTCAGTATCATAGTACATGTGCCCACATAAGCAAGAATAGCACAATTCAAAGTATGAATTGTTTACTTCTAAAATTCCCATTTAATATTTTGAATAGTTGACTGTAGGTGATTGAAACCTCAGAATTCAGGTGAAGCAGGGTGATGGTTGCAGGAGGGTCACACAGACACAAAACACCCTAATAAACCAGCCTACCATCCCCGGCTCACAAAAGCTACCATTTAAACCACTCTACACTTTTATGCAAGTCTTTACCTCAAATAATTTAATTTACAAACACTCATTAAAAACTAAATGCCTCTATTAACAACATTAGTATATACATGGAGGAAGTAATTAAGATATGTGTATCTTAATCAAACAAGTATTTTTCTCTTGGGAGTGGCTTTAGGGCATATTGTTGTATGCTACATTCATTTTTTTTTTTTTTTTATCATACAGGTCCTGTGCTACTAACTGGAAAAAACAACAGTTGTTATATCCACTGGGAATATTCACGTGTGCAGCACTCGGGAACAGAACACTGGTGCTGTTTTATTCATCCCACGCGTAATTCTAACAGTACAAACTGGAGAAATCTAAAAAGAAAAGAGTTTATAATTGAGAACAAAACCACTGCAAGCAAGTACCCAGGCAAGCTCGGAAGGCTATAAAAAGGGCAAACAGGGATGGTGAGGGTGTGTGTGTAAAGCAAGTAGGGGCCACTCTGTCAGCCGGACAAATGGCCAGACCAATGCAGCTGAGCCTGCACTTCTCCACACGGCACAGGATGGGAACCACCGTTTTTACACAGGTCATTTCTGTCCATTCCTCCCATGCCCACCAGGGAACGAGAGAGGTAAAGATAGTCCTAGAGGTGAGGATGAAGGATGGGCAGGAGGGCAGGAGAAGGGGGAGAAAAAGGGAAAAGGGAAGGAAAGCAAAAACAGCAAAGGTAGAGCAAACTGAGAATAGGACACCTAAATTCAGTTTAACATATAAAGGGTTACATTTAGTTAGCTCAGATTTACAAGGGGAGTCAATAGTGTATTGTACTAAATATACCTACGTAGCTATTATTCCCCCTTTAAGTCTTACAGACTCTTTGTGGCTTCTAATTCAAGATTCAGAAAAAACCAGGAATGATGCTCTGAATATCTGATTTGGGTCTTTCTAAAAGGAAATGGACACATTAAAAATTGCTCAGGAGAATAAAAGTGATTTAAAAGTTGCGTTAAAAAGAAACTGGTTTTCACTGAATAACTTAGCACATTTCTTAATACATCTGGGGAAAAGTTGAGTTCAAAATCCATTTCTAATTTAATTGCTCTAGCAAACTTTAAGTTGGTTCCCAAGAAAACAAAAACCAACTATAAGGTAAGCTTCGTGTATTCCACGGAGAGTGAGTGAAGGACACCCGTGAGCTGGGCAGAGCCTGGGGAACACTGCATCTCTCCAAACCAACATCCCCTCCAGAGACTTGTCCATCCTTCCAGCTCAGAATCAGAAGGCAATGGCACAGCGACCTCAAAAACCACAGCGAAACAGGAGAAAAGAACACTACTACTTGTATTTCAGGAACTTTGTCTATGTTGCAAAGGAAGAAAATAACAAATGCTAAGTGCTGTAGGTTGTACTGACCTCCAAATGTCCTCCTGACCTGAACTCGTCAACAAAAACAGTGTTGCTTGCCCTGGGGCTGCTTTTTCCTGCATCAAGAATAGACCTTGTATTTCACTGTCGGGAAGGAAAAAAATGAGCGTTGTACCTAGCCCAGAACCAACATGACTCAACAACAGTGTGGGCCCGCGGGGGGGGAGAGTACCTTAAAGGCCAACAGACACAGCCAGATCTGTCAACCGTGGTCACCTGTGGCGCTGTTTTGACTGCATTCAGACTTAGGTGAGTCATGAAAACAATTGTTACTGGGACATCTGGAACTCAAAAGAAAATACCGGGGTGGAAATTTTAACAGTCTTCAGCAGGGTCTGCTCTTGTAGGTTACTATGTGTAAAGGACTCTATCTTTGTTTACTTGAAAGTGGGAGCTGTCACACGGGAAGGAAAGTGTTCTGGCTGCAATGGATATATATTCCTTCCTGAGATTTCTGACATAGTTTGCATGGTTAGAAGAGTAACCAGCAGTAAAATATTCTGAGGAAATGTTTAAGACTCCAATAGAGAAGGGCTAAGAATCATTTCGTTTAGATTCATGCCAGATTCCCAACCATTATTATGTTCTTTCTGGAGCAATGTGTAATGAGCCATATGCCTAAAATTGATTAGTAAGGCTGAAAATCTTGACCTAGATTTTGTATAGCTTCAAAAAAAAAAAACAACCCAAAGATGTCTCCTTAAATAACAACTAAAATTGATGCTTCCCACACTCACCTGTAAAACTTTCAAAACAATCTACTTACTCCTGTTCAATTACTCACCAATGTTCTATAAAAACCAAAAGTAAAAATAAGAGACTCTTAAGTCTCTTGGCTCTTTTTGGTTGCTTTTGTACATGCAATTTAGGACTTTGTTGAAATATAGTACCAGGAATTCAAACTGATGAGATCATATACTTATAATACAGTTTTAGAAAAATTTTAATGTGTGATTGAACCTCATTTAAAATTATTGTACCACAGAATGACAAATCAAAAAGTTTTATACTGTAATACTTTATAACCAGTATTTTTATTTTGGTGAAAAATTGTTTCAAAAATTCTTTATCATTCTTTGTCATTACATTCTCATTATTAAAGAGACAAAATATAAAAGAAGTGAAGCATGATTACAATGATTCAGAGATAGAAAAGTCATGTAGTTATGCCTAAAATGGAGAATAACAACACAAATGAAGAAGTTTGAGATTGGATTTATCTTTAAAATTTCCATATGAAACCAGATTATCCTAATAAAAACAACTCAATTGTGTGCTTGAGACTCTAAAAATTGAATGGACATCTACTGTTTGATTTCATTTCACAGATGAGACGGAGGTCCACAGTGGTTACGACAGTATTCCAAAGTTGCAAAACCAAGTCTACCCTAGATTTCAGATTTTCTAGATACCAAGCCAGTGCTCTTTAAGGTCATAACTGATCTTTAATTTTCAGGAATAACCTGTTAAGGGCCTATAATCTCATCCTTGTGATGCAAGACAAAAACAGTAATAGCACCAGTGTAAAAACCACTTGATAATGGGCTGGGGATTTAGCTTAGTGGCTTAAGTGCCTGCCTGGCAAGCACAAGATCGTGAGTTCGATCCCGGGTACCAAAAAACAAAAACAAAAAAACCACGTGCTAAGTGAACACAATTTTGTCAATATGGACACTGCTCAAAACTATCAAGAACTTACATGCTCTACCTTTTGCTCTACAGAAGAAGTTAAATTAAGTGATTAAAGCCCATGAAAACTGTGAAATAAAAACATGTCTAACCCAGACACATGCTTTAAAAATACAATTTTCCTCTCTTATTCACAGGTAAATCATAATAAAAGGACTGCTACGACATACTTCAGGTAGATTTTACAGGCAGCTACCAAGCAAAATGTAGGTATTCTAAGGGCAAAACTCATATAAGCAATTTTTAAAGTAAGTATTTCAACATAATTTGATATTTGATACATCATATCATACAGAATTTACATTCTCTAAAACTCAGGAATTGCTTAAGGGCACTCAATTTACTCAAATCAGCAGGTTATTATCCTTGATAGTGATCTGTTGACTCTCCCATTGTTTATTCTAGATGCCTGCAATCCAAAAGCATGGCATGGTGCCCTGCCTACCAGAGTGAGGCATGGAGATAACCTAGGGAAACCTTCACAGTGGTGCTGGAGTCAAAGTTTGCATGGAATGACCGAGGTGTATGTGTGTTCTGCGGGGTAAAGCAGTTAGTAAGAGTGGACAGATTCAGATGAAATAAACAGTGCTTGCTCAAAGGCAAGGTAAGATAAACTAAAACAGGTCACCAGAGACGGAAGAACCCTTTACATATGCCCAAAAGAGCAAAAATGCTATCAGGAAACAAAATACTCATTAAGGACTTTTTCTTGAAACCATGAAAGTAATAAAATACAGCCACCCTTCTGGATTTGCAGATTACAAATCTGTAGATTTAAGCAGATGAAAATATTTAGGAAATATTTTGCATCAGTATTAAATATGTAGAGCCATTTTGTTGTTATTGTCATCACTGCCTGAGACAACACAGCAGCTATTACATAACATTTACATCGTATTAGGCATTGTAAGTCATCTACAGATGATTTACAGTATCTATAGGTCTACATATAGGCAATAGATATATAGTATATAGTATATAGGCAGGCTATATATAGGTCCTTTGCAAATACTATGCTACTTTATATGAATGACTTGAGGATTCTCAGGTTTTTGTATGCAAGGCATATCCTAAAACCAGTACCCTGATGAAATCAAGGGACAATGGCAGCTTGCTTATATTTCTTCATATAAACTCACTTATGGCATTAAAATTCAGCATCAAATAAATACATTAAGTGGGTGAAAGAGCAAAATTTCAACACACATTTTCAACATAAAAGTAAATACTATGTAAGCACAGGAAGAGATCTTCAACATACTTTGCCTCTGATATGTAAACTAACACTTTACTGAGATATAAGTAACTATCACCTAGAACAGCTAAATTAAAAACTTGAAAACACTATGTGTTTACAATACAATACTGTTGAAAAGTTCAAATTGTTAATAAGGTACTGTAAAGCACACACTTACCATATGATCCAGCAATTCTATTCTGGTCATAAGCTCCACAGGAAGTCTAAGTCACAGATTCCACACAGACTGGTACAAGAATGTTCACAGTGGCTTTAATCATAGTCGCCTCCCAAAATGAAAGAACACGGGTGTGGACCAGCCGGTGAAAGATAAGCACATCATGGTGTAAAACACATGGGAAATAATACACAGTATAAAAAGTGGAGAATTATTGATACTTACACTATAATTGAATCTTGAGAGTACATTATGGAGAAGAATCAAAAAGCTAAAGACCATTTATCCAAAATTTTGAGAAGGCAAAACTGCAGCAACAGGAAGCAAATCGAGGGTTGCCACGAGGGCTGTGGAGGAAGGAACTTCCTGCAAGGAGGCAGGAGAAAGCGGCCGAGGCAATGGAAATCCCACCAGCTTCACTGATGAGACCTGACAGTCCCTCAGCAGGCAGTACAAAGCATCTTTAAATATTTAATAAGGGTTACAGCAATAAAGGATGACTAAGTATCTGAAGACATCAAAAACAGTTAATAATACGGCTCACAGGAAAACTAACCAATCCATTGTTCTCTAACTTCTAATAAGCTGTGGCCTTGAACAGATTTCCAAAAAGTGGCTGAATCATATTTAGCTGGCAGTCAACCTCCTCAATGTAAGAACTTTCGAAAACTATTGTTAACCCATGAATGGTGACGTATAGAAGACAAAAGACCTACCAAAAAGCATGCAGGAAAAAGAAAGTATGGAAACTTGAAGAAATATGAGTGCAGTTATGAATCAACTCCAAACGACTTTTAAACACTCTCAATCACTAAGTGGGAAATACTTCTTAATGTCACAAGACTTCATCCTTGAGACTACTGGACAAACTCATTTACAATATAAATAAAGATATAAGACGAGTTTATCAAAGCTACAGGTAATTCAAGGTTAAAAATGATTAAAATGTTATGTGATAAAATCATGCGTCTAAATGTTATTGGAAAGACTATAGCGCTTAGGTCAAATGTAGGTCAATGTAATAACCAGACTGCATTTACTCAGAAAATAGCTCCTGAAGGAGCTACCAGATCACACTACATGAAAGAAAAAAAATAAAAACAAAAACAAAAAGCAAGCTTAAGAAAGTCCATGCCTGCACAAAGTTCACCATATAAAATATGTAAGAAATGTATTCCATGGTAGAAGTTATAAATTACTGTATTCGAGAAAGATCCACAACTTTGAGTTTGTTAATTGTAGTATAAATACTAGTGAAACTGCAGGCTGAACTATCAGAAGCAAGGAGTTCACTTCAAATACACACAGGTACTAGTCTGCTCTGAACTGGTCAGCCTGGGTCGGAGTAGTGATTAATACTCACCCTCCGGATGAACTCACAAGGAACCACTTCTACGGCCCAGGTGAAGGTGCCTGAATCTTTTCGGGTGTTGCCAATCTTCCACTATTAAATCTTGAAGCCAATGCCTGACTCTGGAATGACACTGTACCTAATACGTGAACCAAACTGACCAGATGTTGAGGACTAACAGAGCTTAACGAATTGAGGCATGACCAGATAGGAAACGGCCTCTAAATATGTAGAACAATTAAGGAAGTCCTTGGGAGAGAAAGGTGAACTATGGTGTGGAGGAAGAAGCATTCTGGTAGCAGATGTTACGGAAAAGCAATATAATTCAGCAGAAAAGTATTCTAGTTGCCTTATAATAGCTTTCTGAAACACAGCCTAATAATATTTAGCTTATGGTCAACCTCTTCAATGCGACAGGATAAACTTTCTAAAACTACTGATAACCCACGAAGGAGACAGAAGGAAGTAGTTCAAATCCTTGAATTTTTTCAGAGCTCACCATCATCTCCAGGATTAAGATTAAGCAACTCTAGGCTGGCAAACGAGGCGTCCTATAGATTGAGACTCACTGGCCACTGTCCCTCACAGGCTGTGTCCCAGCTATTTGTGAATGAGTAAAGAGGTTTTCCCTGCTTTCCTACTGTGCTTCTGGCATTTGCCATCTGAAATACCCTTCCTAAGTGCTGGTGTGTGTCTGTAGACTTCAGACCATTCATCCTCAGCACAATCTGGCCTTTGAGAAGCATTCTCCCTGCAAACTCTGCAAGCTTTATCCTTCCTCCTCTTAATGCTCTGGCATCTTGTCTCTGTGAAACATTCACTCCAGATTAAAAGGTTAGTTACAGAGGTAGCTCCTCACTAAACCATGAATCCTGCCTGGTTATCTCAATCGCTAGGCCTTAGCTCAGGATGTGACACTTCAGGTATATTTGAGAATGAGGAAAGAATTCCAAGACAGTATATTCTGAGATAGAACAGGGAGCCGTGTTTTTATGACATGCTGATCTAAACCCACCAGCAGTGTACCAACTCGGTTATGTGACAAGTAAAGAGGAAACTTGGGAAAATGCTGTCATCTTGAAGTTACAGAACGTAGGCAACTCTCTGAAATCCAGGTGCCTTTAGTTGGGACACAGTACAGGAGTACCTGTAATACTATAAATGATTACCCAAAGGATAGTCTCCGGCATTCTAAAGTCAGCTGCATTCAGATTTTGGCACTGTGTGACACCTCTCCTAGGCCCAGTCTCCTGGTGTGTAACACAAAGACAATTATAGCTCCAACCTCAAAGGGTCATTGTGAGAATTAAATGCCAATAAAAAGTAGCAAAGGATTAGCACAAGGTATTGTCTCTCCAAATGCTGGCTGACTATTTAGGAGCAGAAGTGAGTAAAGCACAGTATGGGTTAAGTCCACTGTTAGAGTACTTGGACAAATCACATCAGGCAGTTGGGTTTTTAATCAAGGGATGAAAATAATTCCTTCTCTGAAGAAAGGTGTTTTAATAAAATAACACATGTAAAAGTGCAAGGCATAAATAAGTCCCCGGATTTCTGAATCAATCTAGAAACTTTCCTTTCTTTCCATAAAAAGCAATTAAAGACAGCTTCATGGGGCTCAAACAAAAAAGACCACAGTGACCTCACTGTAAAGCTTCTCACGTTCTGTAAAAAGATCTTAAAATAAAGGTTCTGAGGCCGAGTGGGTAGCTCAGACAGCATTGTGCAAGGCCTGAGTTCAATTCCTGGGATGGGGGTGGGGGTGGAGAGAAAGGCAGCAGCCACTGCTATTTACACATTCCAGTGAGCTGAGGTGAAACAGGACCTTATATTTCTCTGGGTTTTACAGAAACAAGAACGCATGCTGTAAAGTTTCATTAAATCCACTCAAATGTAGCCCATCACTTTTCTTCATTGATTCTCTATAAACAACACTTGGAAACCCACATATGGTCAAAGAAACCTTATGTACAACAGAGATTTGTGAAAACACAGTACAATGAGAAAACCTGTAAAATGCCTAGTATAGTGTTAACATCACAGATTTTTAAAAAAGTACTTGACTGCAAATTAAAGATAAATGCATATATGGTAAAGAATACACTTTTTAAGAGAGGGCTATTGTAGCTCAAATGTTCATTTTTAACACTCATAAAAACAGTACTTTCATACACAGCTTATTATACATTCATGATTTTAAAGCCAGCACATTACTAACTGGATATGATTCAATTAATAATTTTGTCATTCCCCAAGCTTTCAATGATTATGAGTCAGCAGCTGGAAATAATAACTCATCTTGCAAAGATTAATAAAATTATAAAGCAAAAAACAGGTTTTATGTAAGCTCCCCAGCCAAAAGGCCAGGAGCAGCTGGGTAGATTTGCTATTTTGATCCAGATTCTTGAATATAAACAAGAGTGACTTTAATATAGTATTGGGACCAGAGCTACCCAGGGAAGAGAGAACAGAGGGGCCACTTTCCTTAATATTTTTTAACCCGTCTACCCTGTGATTTCCTACATCCAAAATATGATGAGAGATTATTTTCTTTATAGTCAGCTATAATTACTGCACTTCTCCAACAGAAACTATTGCAGAAAATATGTGTTTTGTAGTTATTTTAATTTTTTACAGTGCAAAATCCCTTATTATTAAACTACATTATGGAAAATATCTCTTTAATGGAAAAAACATAGGAATAAAGAGCTCACAACCACCTAAGGTAGAAAACACAGATCTTAAGATCTTTAAATTATTATTTTAAAATGACTCGCTATGAAATTAGTCACTGGGTTGCTTGAAAAATAAAAATCATGTAACATCTTTAAGTCACCCTACAATAGCAATGGCAAATCTATGGCACATGTGCCACAATGGGCTGCATCACCAAAAGTCCTAAGATGTTCACCATCACCACCCTAGAATATCATGCCTAGAAACTATGTTACCACATTTCTGTTTTCTATGACTACATGCTGGAAAATTTCCCATTTGGCATTTGGAAATTGCCAAATTTCCAAATGCCAAAAAGGAGAATTTTGATGAAATTTCAGTCTCCCTGTTTTTGTTTTCTTAAACAATTAGGACCAGGGATATAGCTCATTGGTAAAGCATTTGCCAAGGCTGCACAAAGTTCTGGGTTCAATCTATAGCTGTACAACAATAATAATAAAAACAATAACAAAACTGTCCACAACAAATTCAGTTTCGGGTCCTGGTACTCTTAAGCATCACCTAAGGATCTTCCATCCATCACTCCAAGGACACAACTTCCCACACTAGTTTGCTATTTTAGACACTAATCACTAACAACTTGTAAGCCTGGCTCCCTTGTCTATCCTGGAAGCTCCGCTGATGTCCCCTGCAAGTGCTTTCCCAGGGCAGCAGCAACGCGTTCCAACCAAAGAATCTCTACTGCTGGCTTTTCCTAAAAAGAGTCACGTCCCTCATGAATAAGTAAGTGTAGCACAATGCCAACATCAACACGGGTATTTTCAGCTATCCTACAAATATTAAGCATAATTTTAGTAAAATGTAACACAATCTATAAGACATTTCTATTTTTTAAGGCTTACATATAGATTTAATTATGTTTTATATTACCACATTTTTAAATATGCATAGTGAAATTTACCACCTCACCCATTTTGTTCTATTAATTTTTTTAGACTGGGATTCGAACTCAGGTCCTCAAGCTTGCCAGATAAGCACTGTTCCACTGAGCTATATCCCCAGTCCTATCTTACCTATTTTAAACTTGCTGTTCAGAAACATTAAGTACATTCATATTGTTGTTAATCACCAGCAACACCATCTACTCTCATCTAGAATTCCATTCCCATTAAACTACTCCACATGCTTCCCTCCTCCTGTCCTGGCCACCATTATTCTGTTTCTGTCACCATTTACTATGCTAGGTACCCGATGTAAGTGAACCCATGCAATATTCGTCCCTTTGTGATGGGCATATTTCACTTCACATAGGCAACCCATGGTTCCTTCAGGGTGCAGTGTGGGTCTTCAGGTCACTTCTTACCTGGCTAGTCAGGGGACATTCAGTCTTCAGAACAGAACACAGAGCCAGGTGCTTTGCACCAATGCAGTCCTTGTGAAGGGAAAGACTTGTATACAAATCACTGTGATAATGAAAATGACAAACTTACTGCACTAGCAGGATTCACAGAAAATCAGTATACTGTTCACTGTCATACTCCAGACCCCCAATCTGAAGCACAGCAACAAGAGCACATGAGTTAGGCCCCACAGTGTTCCCCTAAAATATTAGGGGAAGATTTCACTGAAGGTTGGCCTTTCAGTCTTTAATATTTATTATAAGTTTCCTTTAGGGAGCCTAAGATTTCAAGATCAATATCACTGACTGGCCAGGAAAAAATTCAAACTATGAGTAGATTTCATCCTAATGCCAACATTACATTAAAGGCAACGTTGCTATTTTATGCAATTTTTTTAAACCTTTTTTGCATCAAAAATGTTTGTGTACACTGAACCATCAGATTTATAGCACCATACTGGCACTCAAAAGGTTTTAGATTTTGGAGCATTTACAATTTTCTGATTAAGGTTTAACAGTTTGTACTAAGCTGCATGATAAAAAAAAAAAATACAACATGTTCCATAAAGTATAGCATTTATTACAAGATACTTTGGGGATTCTTTGACAGTTTCTGTTACCCTTATTTGTCCAACTAAACTGCAGGTTTCCCAAACCCTGACTTTGAATTTTTATGTCTATCATGTTCCACTCTCAATTCAATACCCAGAGTAAAGCAGACACGGGATAAAATATTGCTGCTTGATTGATCAGTAGTTAAACAAGGTAGCATTCATGACTTGTGGCCAAAGGCATACTCAAGCAACTTCAAACTGAAACTTCAGTTCTACTCGGAGTTTTTAAATTACAAAATGGCAATTTATCTAACACCATCAACATGGCGCCCAAGCCTGAGTAAATAATCTGTTATGAATCAATTCTATGAATGTATCAATATTTTCAAATCTTCTGACTTGCATACATTTACTTAGGCAGTTTCATAACTAAAACAAGTGTTTCAGGGCCAGTTCAAAGAGCAATGTTTGGGCTTTATGCATTTCCTTTCAAATATCCAACTTTATTGAACCAGTAATGACTCATTAAATAGCACAGATATCAGACTTTAGACCTTGACAACAAAAAAATTAGAAGAATGTCACTTTACATGTTGTCTGGGTGCTGACCATCTGCCAGTGCTCTCCATTAATCAAACCCAACTAGAATTCAAAAGGCAGGAGCGCTTCACCTGCCATACGTATTACTCAGGCATCTAAGTGCCACAAGACTTGCACATCCAGTCCACCAAGAGCTTTTGATTCCATGGTTAAAAATTTTTTTTCATCAAAATAAAAGTATACTTTTCTGGGGGTCTAGGAAATGGTAATAAATGCAAAGAAGCCCTGATGACGGTAATGTCACGAAGAAACAAGTCCTTTCTCTGTGAGGTGAAAGCCATCATGGAGAGCAAAGCTGAGAACTAAGTCTAATATAAACCGGCAGGACAATCCCTAAGAGAGGAACTGCAGAACTAGGGAGAGACAGGTAAGACTCAGAAGGTCACATCTACTGGTAGGATGGACTGGAATGTGTAAAAACTACAAACACAAAGCAATTCACTGTTTGTAAGTCTTCTGATCTAGCCTACCTCTTCCAAAATGGACAAAAAAAAAGCAGCAGTGACAGGTTCGGAAGAAGAGGAAACACAAACAATTCTCATCATGGGTCAGTCAAAAGAGCTAAAGCTATTGTTCCTATCCCAGCTGAAACATCAATCAGGTGAACTTAATATAGTTAAAAGTACAACTCAAATGTCAGCTAAATTCTAAGAAGTTTGAAAGTTCAGCTCCTCACCCTAATCTGCATTAAGGTAGAGTCTGCACTTTTACTTCTAAAGATGCCTAAGGTGGGCGTCCTAACATCTTTACTCAGTATGTATCTCTAGGAAGGTTATGAAACACTAGTTTACTTCGGGTTTTCACACAGATGCAGGAACATGCTTAGCTCTGCTCTTCACGGGCCACAGGATCTTGTCCAAGTCCATGAACCCCCCTCAATCAGTCTCTCACCTATGAGATGCAGACAGACCCATGAGGTAGGACTCAATGAAGGAGCAAAGCCATCAGTGCCTTAAACGTAGTCGATGTTCAAATCTTTGATGAAAATACAACGAGAAAATAGGTACGCTGGGCAAGGAGACCACAGTTGAGAATCAGAACTTGTAACTGCCACACAAGTTTCTCTAGTTTCTCAAATTTTCCCTCAATTTAAATGTTTTACCTGGTGTTGCAAAGCTAACTGCTCATGTTCCTCAGACATGCCATGACATTTCTTTCACGCCGCAGTCCCTTGAGCAGGTCTGACTTACCCACCTAAAACTTCCCTCCTGAGTTTCTCCCCCTCGTTCCTACTCCCCACCCATCCCTTCACCTACCTAACTTGACTTTCCTTAGAAGGCTGGTGGATCAGCTTAGACCTGAATTTCATCTTCAGAGAAACTTCTGAAACTTATTCTTTATTGAATTTCAGCTGACACCATGCTCACTGCACGGTCTCCTCCTGGGTCCTAGGGCTTCGCCTCTTCCCTGATGACTCGTGAGCCCAGGGAGGTGCCTGAGTACCACAGTCTGGAGTGTTTCCTGGCACAGAGAAGCTCCTCAGGAAAACATGCTGAATACAGGGAGTTAGCAACTTCACTGGTCTGGCACTTTACAGAAGATACATCTTCAGGCTCCTTTCTGGGCCAAGATTCTGACCTACAACCAAGATGGTTAAAGCAACACCAGGAAAGGCCCAGGTAGAGAGGAACGGAGTGCCCAGACTCACCACAGCCACCTGAGCCACGCAATGTGGAGCCTGCTCAGCCTCCCAGTGCCTCCAACGAATCCCTACAGAATGTATGCAAAAGCACATCGGCGCCATTTGACCTACGTTTTCAGGTCAAGTCTTAGCCTGTATGCTGCCAGTGTATCATTTATCTCAAAGCATCTACTTCATAGATCAATATTCCAGGACTTTAACATTTGTTTCCAAACAGAACTTTTATTTTTTGGTACCAGAAATCAGACTCAAGCCCACCTTGCGCTTATGAGGCAGGCATGTGCCACCAAACTATATCCCCAGCTCCAGAATGTATTTCACTTAGAAAGTACCCATTTCCCTATATTTAATTTGAAATCCTCATAATTTTTCACAAAGACGCTTCAGTTCATTGAAGGTGTTTTTACTTGACAACCTAAGATTAAATTCTGAAAGTTTTTACTATAGTCCTCTAATTTTAATCAATTCAATAGAATCTGTGTCAATTTTTGACAAAGAAAAAAGATTCCTAGAATGTAAAATAAAGTACAATTAACAAAATCACTCAAATCATCTGCTAAAAAAATTATAATTCTAAGAAAAAGAAATTATTTTGTAAGAACATTTTTCAAATGAAGGAAATAAGTATATTTTCAGGCTCTAAGGTCTTGATGTTGGTAAAAATTTTTATAATCATTACATTTTAAAATTCACATTAAAAATATACTACAAAGTACATTTTCTTTTATAATGAAATACCAAGGTCATAAGTTTGCTCCTAAGTGTCTAATATTTTCATTAAGAGATATCCCCCAAAGCAAATGATAACTGAAAAGATATTTTAGATATGAAAATCTACATAGACTACAGGCAAGTGGAAAATGATTAGGGGAAAACAAATGTATGTCTTATACTAAAGAGAACCATTATATTAAAATGGAGGGAAATTTCAGGATTGCCTTGGCTCTTGATGGGAAGATTAAAGCCCTGTCTCTCCAGAGGGCACCTTCTCTCTTCCCTGGCAGCATGTTCCCTGCAGGACATGACCCTCGGAGCTCTCCCTCCTGGCCAGGACCTCGCAGACGCCTGTGCCTGGGCTCCGGGATCTAGCACTGTGCCTCTCCCCAATGAGGCTCGGCCCAGGTCAATGTTCCAAGTCTTTCCTGTGACTGCGAGGCTGCAGAGCGCAAAAGCACCTTCCTGAGCAAGGGCTCCTCACGTGACCTGAGTATTCTCATCACCCTCTGAGGTCCTGCTAACCCGTCAGGAAATACTGTTCTTACTGGGGACACAGGACCATTGAAGTGTCCCTGGACAAAGAACTGCTATCTGTTAGACTAATTCTGCCCTGACAGTCCAGTTCTGCCTGAGCTTTCTCCAAGCCAGAGAGGACAGAAGGTAAAACCGTCACTCTTCCCAAGGGTAGACACCAGGACACATTACTGTGCAGTCAGTGCCACTCGTAGGAGGCCCGTGTTCTGGTCACATTCACAGTCTGGAAAGGAACATTCCAGAACTAAAGGAACCGGCTTCACTCCTCTTGAGCTCTGTTTACAAGCATTTATCAGTTTACTCTGGTGTTAAAGGGAAAAATAACCTTATTTTTCAACACTGTGCCCTTGAGAGGGCCCTGAATAGACTATGAAGTCTACTGCAGAGCAGGCTGAGTGCCTGCCTCTAAGGCATGAGAAAATAAATCCAAAATGAGAAATAAAAAAGACAGTGTTAAAAGTAAAATAGCAACTGTAGGTTATGGGTGAAGTCCTGTGGCAGGAAAAACCAATCTGGGCCTGGCCACACAGAACAGAAGGATGAGTATCCAGCACTATTAATCTTTAGCCTCAAGTCTCCTATATACACAGTCCACTCTGGGCAGGGGCACCTGAGCCCCTGCCTTAGGATGAAACCTGTCTCTCCTCTATTTTCCATCGTGGGTTTTAGTCTGTCAACATGAAGAACACATACAACCCACTAATTCCTCCACCTTAGCAATGCCTTTCTGATTTGGTAAGTAACTACTGATTCAACCCCAGAAGAATGTGCCAGGCTGTAAGTATGCACATGGACAGGACAATGTAGTAACACATACACCCAACCATCACCCCACGAGCCCCGGTGTGGGAGTAGGGACATACTGCAAATGCCCCATCTTCATACTTACACTGGTCTTAAATTTCTAGCGATGATACTCCATCTTAGATCCACTAAGGTCAGGCATTTGTCACCTGGCTCAGTACTACGAGAAATCTGTTGATAAGAAAAGCTCTTATTATATCTTTACCTAATACCCACTACTAAAATGGGACCATGCCACTGGCTGAGTATCCCTTACCTGACATGCCTGGACCCCAAAGTGTTTCAGGTTTCAGTTTGCTTCAGATTTTGGAATAATTTTCATAGAATTTACCAGCTGAAGAGTCTTACAGCAGAAATCCAAAATTTGCTCCAAATTCCCAAACGACTTGAGCACATGGATTTTTGAAAGTTTCAGATTTCAGAACATTTAGGGGTTTCGACTGAACAGTAACTAACTCTGCAAGTTGTTCTAAGAAAGAAATGTGACAATTTTAAACGTTCTCCAGGGATCCTACACAGACACAGGAGAGGTCTGCTGCCACCATGAATTACAACCACCTAAGTGCACACAAAGGGAGCCATGTTAGTGGCCCAGCACCAGCACCAAGCCTACTTTTGAGATTACTTTTCTTCTCAAAAGAGTTCATTCAGTGCTAAGAACTATTTTCCCTTAAAACTTAGTAGAATTTTAAATTTTGAATAGGAAAAATGCCACAGTTAATTTTTTTTCTTACCTACTCACTAAAAATACACAAGGAAATTAAAAAAAACCTAAAAGTTGACTACTCCCTGAATGAAATATTTAACACTAAAGTTTCAGTCAGGTCAAAGATATAATTTCTCTCTGCCTTCCTGGTTTAGAGTTCAATCAGAACAACTTAAGAGACCAAACATGATGTTAAGAAAGTCTCTATTTGATTTTAAACTCTGCATTCCTTCTCAAAAATATATGAGATGTCCTCAAGAAAAATATAATACAATCAGAGGAAAACAGAAAATAAGAATTTTAGGACAGAGAAAATGTAGGCAACAAATACTAAGGTTAAAATGAGAAGAAGCTGGGTATAATTTCCACTATCTTGTTACGGTTATGCCTTAATCTTATCTAAAATTTATTCTTTAAATTTTTAATCAAATGATTCACCCTGCATATTTTGTAAGATATTTAAAGATGTGTATAAATTACACTGGGCAGTAATGCATGAGCATTTCCACACCATCTCTACCAAATAAACAGTAAGAAATGTTCACCATCTCTGGAGAATCCTTTAGCCAACATGGAACCCATCACATGTGAGGGCTACACAGTCATGAAGGGGTGGCTTCTGAGAGGGTCTGAGATAACCCTGTGTCAACTAGAGGTTGCCTAGAGCCACTTATTAAGTATTAGGAAGATCAACACTGATGGAAGCCAGCCCACAGTGGACTAGGTTAACCTCTGAAAGAATCTTGAACAAACAAGCCTCTCATAGGGCTTGGTAGGTTCCCAGCTTTCAGGTAAAGTTGAAACCTCAGCGGGGAAGTCACCAAACAGGTATTTAGCTTAGTCAGAACGGTTCTTTGAGAAATATTATTTTGAAGGTTATGCCAGTGCATGGGCTCAATAAACCCCCAAAAGTATATATGGTCTGGAGGATTCTGTCCTGGAAATTTCTCAAAGAAATTATTACCAAGCTTTCTACCACAGCGGCAGACAAATTTCACATAAACAACTACGTGGGAAGTTGCTGAATATGAATCATTAAAGATAATGCTTTCATTTTTGGGCCAATTAATACGAAGCCTTTCTCTGTGGTACAAGAAATCAGAATCATGTGGAATCTTGTCACCACCGATGCAGATCTGGGCACGATACCCCCCCTACATGGCCTAACACCACCACCCACACACATGCACACAGGCCTGTACAGTGTATCAACCACCATATGGACTGTGATTTTATTTAACTTCCTCAACTCAAGACAAAATTTGGGTTTAAGGACAATATCTTATTAAACTTTGTTCTTATCACCTTATGAAGTGCCTGACCACAATGCACCCAATAAACACATGCAACGAATGGACTCCAGACCACTCAACTGGACGTGACTCATGAGGCATTATCTTCTGTCAGACACCTAAAACTCCGAGCAAACTTGGCCTCCTCAGAAAAGGTATCAGTTTCCATTCCCTCACGTACTGAAATGAAACAAGCTAGATGGAAAGCGAGGAGCACCCCCTCCGCTGCTCCTGACACAACAAGCAATCCTCAATATTCCAAGAACTGAGCTTATCCAGCTAGGACACAGCCCTGTTCTCGACTGCCACTCTCTGTTCTCTAAGTTTCCCTCATGCTTATCAGAGGAGATGTTTCAAATGCATCACAGAATCCAAATCTTCAGCACTCTGATCTTCTGCCCTACTAACCTATTGAACAGAAAAATAAATCAAGTCAGCCTGGCATGATTCATTCTTAGTAAAACTATTCTTGCTTTTAGTTACTACTACTTTTTTTTTCCACCAGTACACAACCATCTGCTAAGCAGTATGGTTTAGAATGCTGCCAAGGATATGGAGTAAAATCAAGGACAGCACAGTCTAGAATAAGACCATTCCATGGAAATATACAGCAACCACAAGTGTGAACCACACATAAATTATATACAATTAATTATGCAAAATTAATGTTAATACTATACCAAAATATTATCATGTAATGTGAAATTACTATAAAATGGCTGAGTTGTTTTGCATTCTTTTTTCAAAATACTTCTTCAAAACTGAGTGTATTTCCTCACTTATAAGGCATCTCAATTCAGACCAGCCACATTTCCAGGGCTCAGAAGCCACATGGGGCCAGTGACCACCATAATGGGCAGCATTAAGTCCAGAATCTTCTGATAATTCCTGAAAACACAAGGCATTCAACTTCCTTGCAGCACCTTTTGTATTCGGCTCCATCTCATAGGAAGTGGTCAACAGTGGCTCCTCAAACCTGTCTATAAAC
The DNA here is from genome assembly GCA_004027455.1 of Hydrochoerus hydrochaeris. Taxonomy (NCBI): domain Eukaryota; kingdom Metazoa; phylum Chordata; class Mammalia; order Rodentia; family Hydrochaeridae; genus Hydrochoerus; species Hydrochoerus hydrochaeris. The sequence goes on along the minus strand of PVLA01001583.1, from coordinate 223,738 downwards.
TCTTGCAGCACTTGAGAGACACAAACTGAACCTTCAGACGCAAACTGCTCTCCAAACAGCAGAAAGACAGAAGTCTGAAACAAACACCTCCAAGTCTCTGCTGGCTAAAATACGTTTTGCATCCTTCTATCAAATCCTCCAGTGGAGTGGTCAGAGGCATGGATGTACTTTATACTTCTGCATTCGAGTTACTTGTGCATCGTGAAGATGTGATTGTTTCTTTTGTGCTTTTTGTTCAGAACACAGAAGGCCAAGGAACACAATGAGGAGGCATCCAAAGGACGATGCGGAGAGGGGGGAACAAAAACCAGAACTCAACATCACTTCAGGCAAACGAAAAAACAGGCGTCAAATCAGGGAGATGTTTTCAGAAAGGACTGGGGATATGCAGGGTAAACTGAGGAGGATCTGGAAGGATGTGAGGTGCGGATTGGTTCTGGGCACGACGGTCAAGGGCTCTGAGCCGCTGCAGAGTGCCACAGGTGAATACCCGAACTAATTCTGAATGCAGGAGCAGTGGAGGTAAAGAGGTGAGCAAGAAATGCAAAGACGACCTGGGCCTGAACTGAGGTGCAGGTAGCCCGAGGGACACAAAGAGCTGACAGGCAGCAGGAGAGGTCAGAGTCCCACAGTGGTGAGAAGCCTGGTGGGGGGCATGTGGGGGCTGGGGCCCGGCAGGCATATCGCCCTCCATTCCGGCTGATGGAGAGCATGTGTGCTGTGAGCCACAGCTCAATGCAGAGGGAAAACTCATCACTTTCCAAAGAACGCTTTCTCTGTCTCTTACACGGTCACACTGGGAAACTACGCAGCGTCAGCCACTCTATTAAAACCTCTGAGCACAGGCAAAGACTTTTAGTTACTCTATTTTCTTACATGGTTTGAAGAATTTATGTTCTTGTTGGCAGAACAAAAGTTTCTTTTAAGAGTTTTATTACTTTACATATCAAAATTCAAGGAAGAAACCTTTGGACATAACATTCTGTTTGTATTACTTTTTGCTCAAAGAAGGTGCCTTATTCCCTTGAAATTGTTATTAAAATGCACTATAAAAGTTGGGAGGTTATAAACAACAGAAATTTGTTTCTCACAGTTTTGGAGGATAGAGGTCCAAGATCAAGGTGTCTTCCGATTTATTATCTGGTGAGGAACCAGTTCTCGGTTCATGAATGGTGACCTCTCACTGTGTCCTTTCATGGGGGTGGGGGGGCAGGAAGTACAGGGGCTTTCGCACACCTTTTTGCCAAAGCCTTAATCCTATTAGAAGGGTTCTATCCTAGTGACACTTAATGACTTCCCACAGCCCGGTTTTGCTAGGTATTAGATTTCAATATACTGTATGAATTCTGGGGGGACAAAAACATTCAGACCACAGCAGAAGGGTGACAATGTCCAAAACAGAAAAAGCACTAAGGCCTCATTTTTCACCAGTAATAAAAAAGACATACTTCTATTATCACCGCAACCCAGAAAACAGCACATGATCTTTGCTTATAGGGGTAACGGGACATTTTAGAGGACACACAGGTCAGCAGCACTTAAGGGGCCCTTAAGTGCTCTGACATCAGGCAGAAACTTGGGGCTTAGAACCCGAGAATCTACCTATGAGATGACAGAAGATGAAGCTCTGATAAGAGAGGTGGCCCACAGCGCTTGGCGCTGCCTGGAGGTTAGGGACGAGGAAGATGTGATTTCATAGAACCAGGCTCCTCCTAGGTGGTACCTGCACGTAACAACCACTCAAATATTTCCGACTAGAAAATGGAAGGAGTGAATGCGTCTAGGAACATCACCAACTGCCACATTACCCAGCTGAAATGTGAGCACTTGCTCTGGGGAAAGAAAGGTCACTTGAGCTTGGAGTTCATGGCCTCTAACGCTGAATCCTCCTTGGTGAGAAATTTCAGCTCCACATACACTTGGACCTGGTCAGTTTCACTTTGGGTCAGGTTTCCAGGTAAAACGCTGGTCTGGGGTTTGATAACGGCCACAGTCAACCTAGCAGACAGCGCTGGAGCCACGTCACCTGCCTCATGGCCTCATACTGGGACATCTACAGTAACCTCGGCCTCATACTATGCTACTCCTGTGATCAATTCTTGGTTCAAATGGCTCTAGGTCCTAATGAAACAGGCCTAAAAACACAGCCAGAGTTTTTAAAAAGTCAAAAAGTGAGCTCAGAGAAAAATTACTAAGTCTTACTTATATTCAAGCTGTTCACTCCTCTACCTCTTGAAGTTGAATGTCTCGGAAAACAAAGCTAAACCTCTGTGTAAGCAGTGTTTCAGCACTTTACTACAAACAGTGCGGGGCACATACAGACACTATGCAGAGGTCTATAGCTCAATATAATTACTGTTGTTATGATAAATCACAAGTGCTAAAGGAACAAAATAGTTGTGAATAATCAAGTGGAGTTTTTTTTAAGTCAATACAGTACTGAATTCTTTCCTGATAGCCATCATGTTCAACTACAATTGTATCTACATTCAAACCAAATTATTACATTATTAAAGTAACTGCTATAACTTTAAACTTGAAACTAAGTTATTTTAGGGAAAAACCATGAAATGTACGGGTCTGCACTCTGGAATTAAGAGTTTCTTAAGGCTACAGAAGTCATCTCCACAGGTAATCTACAACTATCACAGAGAAGGAAGAGATGCTATCAATACCACTATTCTTCCTTTCATAAATAATACTTGCCAGGGAAAAAACCCAGAGACTGTCTCTATCCCAAATTCACTATTTTACCAAGGAGATATTCACAAAATGAAGGAAACATCATAAAATACAGTGATCAACCGCATGAAAGAAGGAACCACAGTCAAGAAGGGAAAAGTGTGATGTGGCTAGTGCGAAGAAAAAAAAAAAAAGAAGAAGAAGAGAAAAGCAAAGTATTGCAAGAGTAAGACCTGAAGAGGAACTGGCATTAGCTCTCTGGGAGGCAGCTCACTTAAACAGCCTGGGGAAACTGCACTTTATGAGATGTTTTGCAAACGGCTTACCTCATTACTGAGACATTCTGATTACACTACGAGTATGTGGTGGTTAGTGGTGTGTGTCAACTCCACTAAGCTAGGAGATGCCCATACATTCTGTTAAACATTAGCTTTGGCTGGGTCTGTGAGTGATTTCAGCTTACACTGGTATTTAATTGGTAGACTGGGTAAAGCAGATATTCTGGCCTCCACAGTAGGTGGGACAATTCAAATAGAACTAAAACGTGACACCTGTCCTTGGGTCGCCAGCTTGCAGAAAGCAGACTATGGGACTTCTCAGCCTCCCTAGGCACATGAAGTAATTCCTTACAATAAATCTCTTTTTATATGTTTCTCTGCTGGTTCTGTTTCTCTGTAGAACTCTGACTAATACAAGGTATCAGATGAAATAAAAAATCCAAGGTAAGATGATGGTACTTAAGCATTTCAGACATGAAATATACAAGCATATTTGACATTGTATTGATGCGCTTAATTAAAAGGCCTGTGATGCATTTTCTTATTGCTAACTCCTAGCGCCTAACCAGTAGAATGCTTCACAGAGAAATTACTCTGGAAAAGCTTTGTGAAAACAGCAACAGGAGATTAACAACCAAAACAGGTCAATCCAAGCTAGTGAATTCTGAGAGGAAAAATTTCTCAGGTAAGAGAAATCAGATAAGCAAATTAAGGCCACATGAGTTGAAACACATTTCACATTGATACAAGGACAGAACTACTTCTAATTGGAAAAACTGTGGCCATTGTGATTGTATTTTGGGCCCTACACACACACACACACACACACACAGTCCACTGCATGTGTGGAATTCCCATCACTTCTAAGGAAAATTCATTTAAAAACAATTTCCAAACAATAGAGGTAGATCACAAATCTCTGCCACTACCTAAAAAAAAAAATCCCAACTATCCACAAAATATTTATTTATATGGTAGTATTACTCTCCCCCGTAACAGCCATAAATACACAACCAAGATTTACAAGCAAATCTTAAGTTCATGAGCAAAGAACTCCCCCCAAAGCGCACAGCCTACTTTAGCTACAATAGAACAAGATGCCTTGTGGTTGCAGGCTTGGCTCACACTGCAGCCAACAGAAACTGTGAAGAGCACCATGACCAGCCATGCACAAACCAGCACAACTGTTTCTCTCCTTCCTTCATGGTCACTAAACAAGGACAAAGTTTATCAGGAAGAAAAACATTTAATTATCAAAAATCACAACATTCCAATTAGTGATCATTTGAAAGAGCACAGTTCAGAAACAGATGAAAGGAACTTTTTAAAAATCCCCAACTTTTAGTCAAGTATACAATCAACTTAATTCACCTTGTTCTGTCATCAAAACAGAAATACTAGCAGGATTCACTGGCATTTCCCAACGCTAACAAGTGCCCAATTCCCAACTATTTATTTTTGACCAAGAGTGGGAACTGTGGCCCTTGAGTCACCAGAGAAAGAGAACCAACACATCTGCGCAGGAAGTAGTGACTAAAGATGTACAAACACCTATGATTGTGAAGTGTCTACCACAAGGATGTCTTTGCATTTTGTTTACCAAACTTCACACAAAGACCAACTGTCAGTAAGCAAACAACATGGAAAATCAAAAGCCTACAGAAGAATACACATTCTTGTTTTGAAAATGAGTATGATAGCTTTTTGAAAAATGCAGTGTCAGAACCAATATACCAAGCATTGATAACAATATGTCCTATCATAGTAAAATAATTTAGCAGAAATCAGGAAAATAGTCCACGGCCTAGGTGCAGCTCAGAGTGTCATCAGGCTGCAAGCAACAGGCCCAACTCATGCTGGGAGAAGACAGTGCTTCTGGCTCTTGGGGAGGCCGGAGCAGTTTAACAAGCGCTGGCTACTTCCACCTAGGTAGGTTTTACCTCCTCCCTACTGTCTCTACTCCTGTGGTTTTTATATAATGAGCTGAGAACCTGTCAGTAGGAGTTCTGGCATTAGACAGACCTCATGTGACATTCATCTTAAAGAGTAAGCAAGTGACAATCTCTGAAAAGCCAAAGCAAAACAATACGTGGATTCTGCTACTCCAAGAAATCTATGCTTGCAAACACAAACTCTTCCTCTCCTCCAACTCCTTAGTCCCCAAATAATATATTACAGACTGCTCTCAACACGCCTGCTTGACCTCACATACATACAGCCCACCTGGAAAGCCAGTCATCCCACAGGACGATTCCAAAATGCAGACAGAATTAGTGCTTGAAATTAAGCCTTGCAGTTAAGTCTTTAGGGTCCATCCATGCCTTCCACTCGGTGAGCACCTGTGCTGTGTGAACGGCCACGTTTCCAGTCACTGCTAGAAAGACGGCTCCCAATATGTCGGAGGACACGTCAACCTGGGGAAACTTACCCTCCACACAGAAGCACATTATGTGATTTCCACCAGGGATGAAGGCTGTCAGTCAATTAACACAAGACAACAGGAAATGGAGTGGCTGGGGAAGGTTCTACTTGAACATCAGCAGTCAGTCAGGGCAAGTCTGAAAAACGGACTTCTGTCCCATGACCCACGTGATGAAAATGTAAGTGGTAAGTGAAAGAACACGAAATCCATGGGGCAGGAACACAGAAGAGCCACGAACCTCCATCCCACACTCTGCATTCGCAAGCACCGATTCTCAGCCAAGTGCCACTGCGATCAGGAAGGTGGGGAGCACAGCCATTGTCACTTCGTAGACAGGAACTCAGGTCCAGAAGCCTAGGAACTCGCTCAGCTCCACACAGAGCCACCTGCATCCAGAAAGACTCAACTGGAAGATTCTATCCCTGAAGCTGCTTAGCCATTTGCTGGCCTGTAACTGTTTCTGGCCCGGGATTCCCATGACAGACTGAGCTCTCCACCTGCCCTGCTCCCAGTGCTATAATAACAGAGACAAATAAACGGTTCTAACCCTCAGATCCTGCCCACGTTCACGACCAGCTGGACTCTGCCCAAACCCCAAACGTGCACGGGGTCTGCAACTTCCCTTGAACACGGCCAGTCTGGCTTTCCCAGCCTCCTGGAGTCCATGCTCCCAACAGTGCAGAGCTCACTTGGCAGCAGATAAAACGAACGCCTCCTCCACACATTTCCTGAGTATCATCAGACTACTTCTACCTGGCAAGGTTTTCCACAAGGTCTCCAAGTTTGAGGTAGGTGATTCTACAGTGCATGACCTTCCTTTTTTATGGTCCTTCCAGAAAGAGCATTTGACTTGAATAATTCAGGTAGAAATAAAATACAAGTCAGCGGGACATCTGAGATCCAGAACATACCACAGTGTGCCGGTTACGAGGCATACTCTGCTCAAGTTTTGCTACCCAAAGTCAGGATCCCTGTCACCGCAGGTGTGTGTCTGCTCGGCAGTGTGCTTTGCTTCTCAGTGGTAAGGAAAATGGTGATGAATCCCCAGATCAGCAGTGTGTTCGGAGAGGAGAAACTCAGAATCCTGCACAGACTAAAGCCCTCTGTCTTCCCTGCTTTTCTCCGCTCCCACTGACACTGGTCACTGTGTGAGTGGCTCCCTGCCTCCAGTCTTCCCCAGCGATCTGTTCTCCACACATGAAGCAGAGTGAGCTTCCAAGTCTACAGTCACAACCTGATGTCCCCCTTGGATCATATACGTTCCTCTAACTCCCACTAAATGTGGAACAAACAGAAAAGTCTTCCACTTCATGGTTTGTTAAGTCCTCCTAACCCAGTTCCTTTGCTACTGTCTCTTGTTTCTCACAGTCACGTGTCTGCCACAGGACCTTTGCACTGGCTATCTTCTATGCCAACAGACCTTCTAAATATTGTTCTTTTATTATTTTATTCTCAGTTCTGAAAGTCTTGCATGAGGCCCTCCTCAGCCACTTAGCACAGATGGGAAAGTCATCCCCATACTTGATGGGATTTATCACTGCTTTACATCAGCACTTTATTGATTTAATTCATTATCTACTTTTTCACTTTAGACTATAAAGCTTGAAAGAGGTAAGGGCCATATCATTTCTGATCACTGTTCCTATGAAATACCTGGCACCCAATATGACCTCTTTAAATATCTTTTAAATATAATTCATAACAGAAGAAATTATTAAACTACATTCTTTTGCATAATCACTTTTTATGTTAAATTCCTGTTAACAAGACCAAAAAAATCCACAAGCAAGAATAGTCATTTTGAAGCATATCTGTGATTCCTCCTGAGAAAAGAAAATTAAAAAGATAAATTTTCCCATATGCTTGTGAATTGTATTTTGAAAGGACTTATCCACAACTGCATAATCTTAAAACCCACTGATCTCGGCCTGATGCATGAAACATACACAGAATTCTTACGATTCTTCCAGAAACATGTCTGCCAAATCCACTGCTCCTTTTTCCTTAGGTATTCATCTCTCAACTTCTCTCTAAAGGGCCTACAATTTTAAAATCCCAACTTCAGTGCCAGCTTGAAATTGTTTAATCATCTACAGGTTCATTAGTTTTAATCCCCAAACATGCTGGAGAAAAGAAGTAATTTCACCTACTAAGGTCAAGAAAAAAAAAAAAGAGAGAGAGAGCAAGGCAGTGTCCGTGAACACCTACTTTATCCCTTCTCCGCATAAGGAGGGAAAAAAATCTGTGTCAAAAATCATATGTATGATTTAAGTTCATTAATGTTATATCAAAAAAGGGCCTTCCAGAAATTTCCCAGTCCTCCTGGGGCAGGGTGAGAAGGCACCCTGGAGGGGTCGAGAAGCTTGGCCCATACCCTGGTTACTGGCAGTCACTTGTGTGAATGACGACTCTCTCCAGCAATGAAAAATTTCATTCATAACGACGACTTTCCAAAATCTCCCTTGTACATCGCCCTTTAACTTATCCATCCCAAGTAAAGAACCAGCGCTACACAGAGCTTCCTGGATGAACACTGCAGACAGTGCTTCTTTCCTGAACGATTTTCAAACATTACTTCTACGAAACCGTTTCCATGCCCCCCCATCCCCATTTTTAAAAAAAAGCTAATTAGGCTGTATCAAAAGTGTAACAATAAAGTTTAGTAAAACAGTAACCACATGGAAGGGGATTTGAGCCAAGGTGTCAGTAATAATCATAATCCCTGCTGATGAATTTAGAAGCTCACAATAAACAAGCCTAGTTTAACCCAGGGGAAAGAAAGTTACCGGTAAAGAGGAAGCTGGGGCTGTCCCCAGGTCACTTGAGGGACAAAGACAAAAGCACAATCAATGCTCTTCAGCACCTGAGCCAATTTTTGTCTTCACATCGTCCAAAAAAGCCAAGCCCCCTCCCCCCTCCGCAACTACCTAAAGCAAAGAATCCTTAACAAGGTATTGTAAAACCTTTAGAGGTTTCCTCTTCGAATGAAAAGCAGCTTCATTTCTCTTTGGGGGACTCTGCAATGACCAAAATGTTAACGAAATTCAGAGCCCATCCCTCATTTAAGGAGAGCTGCTGGTACCAAACCCGGAAGAAGGAAGTGGACACCCAGCGCCCGAAGATGCCCACGCGAGAACTGTTCCTTGGCTCAAGTGGACAGAGCCACAGCTTCTGCAGGAAGCAGCACCTTGCTACTTATTAGCTCCCTGCCTCAGTCAAGTTACTTGGCTTCAGCTGCAGAAAGCAGGTAACACCAACAACTGGGTCTGGAGAGACAAAGGGAACTTGTACATCAACCGATGCTTGAGTCCCAAGGCCAGCCTTAAGAATAATCCACTATGAACAGAAAATGCTTTTACTTGGTATACTTATGCAATTCCTAGCCCTGGTGCCTGCACTGCACAGAACGAACACAGTTTTCTTGGAACAGTGATGACTTTGCAAAGCTTCTGTCTTCATCCTGCATATAAATTCTCATTGTATCACCCAATACCAGAAAAAAATGGTAAGAATCAGGAAACCAAAAAAAAGGTGACCTGACCATAAGAAGTTATTTTCTTACTTTAAGTTAGAGATGTAATTCCTTACCGTTTGTTTCTCTCTGCTAAAAGTTCATACTTGGGGAGGAAAAAGAAACTGTCCAGGTTAGCTGGCGATCCTCTGGGCTTAGATGAGGCTGATCCACCTCTAGTGTGGGAAAAGCCAAGCAAAAGACTCAGATGACCAGTATTTCTTTTCACAAGTAATGTATGTCCAATATCTAGAATACTACGGCTTTCAGAGAAAACTGTCTGGTCAAGTAAATGTTTTAAAAATTTGAAACAGCAAGAGAAAACTTTAAGAAAAAACAGAGTGAAGAGACACCCCACCCCACACAATGAGAAACCAGTGTTGCCAGCTACCCCTGGGCCAGAAGGTCAACATCTACAGTATGTTAAGAACTTAACAAAAACCAGCCCTTCAAAATAAAAGACCCAATCAAAAAATGAGCATCTGAAAAGAACAGACACTTCCCAGATGAAGAAGGACAAATGGCTAACAAATACATGAAAAAAAACCTCTCTACCCACTGGCCATTTGAGAAATAAAAATTAAAGCAACACTGAGATTTCATCTCATTCCAGACAGAAGAGCTATCATCAAGAAATTAACCGACAGCAAATGGTGGGGAGACTGTGGAGATACAGGGACCTTCTCCACTGCTGGTGGGAGTACAAACTGATACAACCATGATACAAAGCAGTATGGAGACTCCTCAAAAACCTAAAACCAGAGGTTCCATTTGACTCAGCTAGTTCCTCTCCCAGGTGTCTTCCCGAAAGAGCTGAAGTCACACAGGTATACACGCAGGTCCGTGTTTATAACAGCACAGTTTATAGTAGCTCAACCCTGAAAACAGCTTCAGATGAATGGACAAAGAAAATGTACTCATTTACAGTGGAGTGTTTCTCTGCCAAAAAGAAGGATAAATTTGCGGCATTGTTAGGTAAATGGGTGTATCCCTGAGACCATAATCTTAAAGAAATAAGTTTCTTTAAGACACACAAGTTTAAATATTGCATTTCTTCACTTATGTGAAAATTCAAAGTATAAATAAGGAGCAAAATGGGGGATAGTTATTAGGAAGTCGGAAAATCTTTTTCAAAGAGACAGGAAGGTGGAAAGGAAGAAAGATAAAAGGAATTGAAAGAAAAAATGGGAAGAGGGAAATGGAAGTGGGGAAGAAGGACTAGGGGAGAGAGAAGAAAAGGGGGCCAAAAACACCCCAATTAAGATGTGCTATGCACATGGAAATTCCCCACGCTGCGTGCAATCATCACACACTGAAAATATGTACTAATAATAAAAGTAGGATGTGTCAGTGTGGTGAGAGCGCTTTAGGCAACGGTAAGCAATGTAATTGCTCAATTAATCCCTTGAATTCTACCTCAATGTACCTGTGCCAGGCCTCCCAGCGTCTTCCACAGCGCCACCTACTGCCACGCCTGTGTGTCTACAGCAGTTTGCGCTCTGCAAAGCCCGGGGAGTCAACCAGGGCAAAGCCTCTCCCTTCAGCTAAATTATTTAGGAAAGAAAATGACGTCACTTCAAGTCAGCTGGGGGTGGGGGAGTAAAATGCGAGTCAACTGACAGTCTCATTAAATATCACAATTACAAACATAACCTTTTGGTCGCTGACAAGTAATTTTAATTTTTCTTAGGCAGACTATAATCCTACTCTCAAGATTTTAAAGCACAAGTAAGAATTACTTCTGCTCTGTAAACGTACAACAGGCAGATTTATCTTTTGCATCTTCTAACGCGGTGGGAGTTACCTGACTGCTGTGTGAACAGGGTACTTTCAACTCTGAACAGGAGGTACTGGGATCCGGAGGTAGGGGAGGCTCGGGATGGGATTCCAGCCAGGTTTTCCTTCATGTCTGGAGCTAAGTGTGGACAACCAGGCCTTAAAGATAATCAAGTCTCACCACGGAAGGCTCCAGAACACCACAGACTTCGGGACTGCGGTCTTACCTTACCTTACAGTAAGCTACAGAAGATGCACCCAATCAGCCCTCACCGGGTCACAGAGCTGCTTGTCAGTCTTTAGCAAAACAACAACCCAACTCGATTCTCAATTCTAAAATTACAGCACAGACTTAAACCATGATTTAAAAGATCTGGGATTCAAACGACCATTTTCAAAACAGGAAAAAAAAAACATACTGATTGAAAATAAATGTGAAAATGATGCTATTTACCTATGGCTATGTTCAGCCTTTAGCCAGCATTGTGTTCACCGAGTGCTGTCACTCAGTCAGCGACTTTATGCAGTGCAGGCTACATCAGCATCACCGGCTGAGTGACACGGGGTAAACAAACGGAACACGGCCATCAAACAGACCCGGCTGACCAGCCACTCAGCCTTATGTCGAAGTAACTATGCTTAATAAGCAGTTAAGGCAAGTACCGTCCCAGAAATTGTTGTGAGTGTAAACCTGGCATGGGACCTTAAACAAACATCCTCCACACCCAACAAGGAAAACGAAGAAAATGGCAGTCACACTATTCATACTGCAAAAATGCTGATTCTACCATCATAGCCCTCTTTGCAAAAACAGATTAGCTAGCAGTCCTCCCAGCCACGCAGTGCTGTCACAGATGTGGGCCAGATTTTGCACGGGACATAACTTGACGGTGAAGGGAAACGCAGAGTGTCAGGCAGGAAAGAAAGCCGGCATTCTTTTTCTTTCCCTTTTTTAAATAAAAACGTGAAAGGGTTAAAAACCCGGACACCAGGTGTTTTCTCTCCACTTTACAGGGTAATTTAAGCACAAAGCAAAGTTATCTCTGCTTCCTTCTCTACCAGCCAGCTGGGGGGTGGTCACTGCCACCCGCACCGAGCCGCTCCCGGTCTAACAAAAGCAGGGCAGCAGGCTGGGCAGCGCGGGCACGGACTTCCTGCAGCCCGCAGGCGCTTGGAGGCCACGTTGTGCGCCCCTCTGGGTGACGGGGCTCCGCGGGGCGAGCCGCGGAGAATGCAACTCTATTTCCAATCCGTGTGCTCTCAAAGAACCGACACCCGAGGCTACAGGAGGAGCGGGAGGCGGTAACCAAAGGCAAACTCCAGACCCTCGCGATCCGAACCGCGGTTCTGGCGGTAACTCTCGGCCCGGGCTAAGACTCGCGCCCAAGCATGCGGCGCAGACTCGGAGCCCACGCGCGACCCCGCGCCCCGCCGACCGCCGCTCGGCTGTAGGCGGCGGTGGCTTCCCGAGCGCCCCGGCCCGGCCCACAGCCCGGTCCGGCCCGGCCGGAGCAGGGACGCGCAGCCGGGCGCAGCGGGGCGCGGAGGGGCGCAGGGGGGGCGCAGAGGGGCGCAGGCCGGCCCCACTCCCCGCTTCCCGGGCCCCCGCTCCCCGGTCCCGCTCCCCGTTTCCCGGCCCCCGCTCCCCGCTCCCCGGCCCCGCTCCCCGTTTCCCGGCCCCCGCTCCCCGGCCCCCGCTTCCCAGCGCGGAGGCTGCAGCTCCGACCCACGCCCCGCGGCCCAGTCCTACCTTGGCCGCGATCCCCGCTCTGGGAAGCCGAGCCCGAGCTGCGGGCCGCGGAGCCGAGCGGGCCCCGAGGCGGCGCCGCGCGCGTCCGTCCGCGCCGAGTGGGGGCGCCCCGGCCAGGAGGGGACGCTGAGCCGGGAGCGGGTCCCGCCGGCGTGCACGCCCCCTAGCGCCCCGCCCTGCAGACCCCGCCCCGGCCACGCCCCTCCACGCCCCCACCCCTGTGCGCGTCCCCCGTCCCGCTCCACCCCGCCCCCCACCTGGCGACCGGCCCGCGAGACGGGGACGCGGCCCGACCTCGCTCAGCCCAGCTAGTCCCGGCCAGCGGCGCTGCGGCCACGACTACCTGGTGCTCCCCGACTACAACCTCAAAGGAGAGGCGCCCTCCCTCCGTGGGCCAGGCTCCTGCTTCAAAATTAAATAAATATGTTGGGGTGCTTCATACATTTGGTTCTTTTAAAAATTTGCTTAATAACTTGGTTTTCTTGGAGAAGGAAGAGTTTTTACCTTTGAACTCAGTGCTGTAACCTGGAACGCTGAAACAAGAAATCCAAAATGTTTTTCCAAATGATTGAGTTTGAATGAGCTAAAGATTCACAAAGTAATTGTTCCATCTCAAAAAAATTTCATGATTTTCTTAATTGTTATAACATTTGAAATACAGGGTCTTTCATCCCATTTTCTCAGAAAGTCCATCTGTAATACAGATTCTATATATATTTACATTGTGTTGTTTCATTCTGATTCAGAAATTATCAAATAAATAAAACAAACGTCTGTAATTCTGGACTGTTGGTAAGAATATCATCTTGAGTGGTGACTGTGTTTTACGTGGAACTTTCCTTTGGCATCCTAATGCTTTCTTAGTGATCATAGCTCATGCCCTGATCTCCATTTACTCCAAAAGTCTGTGACAGTGGAATGAAGTTTTTTGGTTTTTGTCATTTCCACAGCAAATGCAACCAGCTTCCTTCCCTGCGAAGTGGATTTTGTTTTTGTTTCTGACAGCGTCCAAAGGCCTCTCTTTTGGGAACTGCTCCTTCCCACTAACTGTGGCTAGAGCAAACCTCCCGCCACTTCAGTGGCACCTGACTCAGCCCAGTCAGTTAAAGAACACCTCAGCTCCTGGGCGCAGAGTTGGGGAGGACCTTTGTCCTGAGCACTATGCCGGTATCTGACACCTCTTGTGTGTCTGCTGCAGCTGGAGGTGGCCTAAATGAGACAGAGCCCTGCAGGGAAAACCCTACTGAGCAACAGAGACTAAAACATTCCTGGTGACATCAGGGAGACCCTACAGACAGCTATCTCTGAAAGTAGTCAAATAATTTAAAAATCTGCTTTGAAATTATTCACTTATAAAAAGAATCCACTTTGAAAACTACTAATTAGTAACCAGTGAGCTCCAGGTTTTGGTTATCTAAATCATTTCTTGATGATGAAGTATAGGTTAAGTAGGTCACTTAATGAGAAGCTCTGACTTGTAATGGGATTAAGGGTCTCCTTTAGACTTTATTATTGCCCAGGGTAGAATAATATCCCAACATTCCCCTCACCACAACCAAAAACCATTAAAAGATGTTAGAGAACCAGAGAGAAAACAATAAAACATCCAAACCAAAACCTCCCAGTAAATTTTTGTCTTATCAGTTACTCCAGTGAAAAGTACTTTGGTAACATCCCGTGTTTGCTGATACAGGACATTTCTTCTTTTCCAGACAGAATTTCAAAGTCTGTTACAGACTTTTAGGGACTGTTGAAATTACTTTTCTGTGCAGGAGTTTTCTTGTGCTGAATATTGTTCAAAAGTGGGCAATTGACCTATGCTTGGAGTTCTTTTATTTGACAGAAATTTTTGTCTCCAAAAGTACGTGACTATAATTAAGACCAAACACATATCCATAGACTAACCAGTATGCTCTGTTACCATTACACGCAATCGCTCCCATCAGGAAAGGGGTCATTTCCAGTAAGGTCAGCAAGGGGAGAATTTCTAAGTGGCAAGGCCTAGTCCAGTGCTGCACACAGAGTCTCTCCACCCATGGCAGCGGCCCCTGGGGATTATCTCCTGTTTCTTGTTTCACAGTTTACAGCATGTTCAGGCTGATGCTCAGAGGACTCCGAGCAACGGGATTGTGTTCATGAACAGTGACCTCTGGTTACCATTTATTAAATAGTCTGTGCTGGTAATTTACATGCCTCACTGTTAGTTGTCAGCAGCCCTAACCAGCAAAAGGATGCTCATCTTTTGACCAAGAAGCTTGGGCCCAAGAAAGGTGAGTGATATACCCAAGGTCGCAGAGTTGACAGTCAGAGGATTTAAAGGCTCATCAATATGACCCCATCACACACACACACACACACACACACACACACACAGACACACCTTGTATTCAAAGCCAGATTTTCCTGAGAGTCATGTAAATCATCCATCTAATGAAGAGGCTATCTAAATTTAAATAAATTAGACATTAAGGCATTTAATTATACTGTAACTTCATGGAATTAAACTTTTTACTTTTAAATGTAAATGAATTAAATGTAAATGAATTAAAATGTCAATCTCACTATCCATTTTTCAAGTGCACAATAATAATTTGTAGTTGATGGTTGCCTTGCTAGATGGCTGAGATGAAAAAAAATTCCGTTTGCACTCTCACAGCTTGAGTGTCCACTTCGTGTGCTTTAATTTTGTAACTTGAACAACTATTTCTAAAAGAACAGTATGTAATTCGTCAACTAGTGATTTCTTACTGTTTATCTTTTTTTTGAAATTCTGTAATATTTCTACCCTTTTTCTGTTTTCTCTTTAAATAAAAATAATTTTTAAAAATTCCATCGTTGTGCAAAGTTCTTTTAGAGATAAAGGATGTTTCACATACTTGTCTGTATCATCAGTTAGAGTAGTGTTCTGTGTGATGGAATTTTCCAAGTGAATCATTCCAAGACCATCTGTGTTAGCTGTTGCGAAGAAATTCTTTCTAAAAAGTATAGTACATTCCTATGCCTGCCTTGATCCAAAGGACACACTTACCTGAGTATCAAAGGATGGCACGCAGGGCGGGGAGCCCCTCCCCATGTCTCACGTGTCACTCTGTTGATGCTTCTGTCTGGTCCCCCGGTCTGTCTTCCCTGCCCATCTCCACATCTTGCTTCTCACACAAAATTTATCTGCCAGTGGCCAGCGAAGGTGTTTGCTGATATTCTGCCCTCAGCCTCCCACTACATGTCCATGTGCCCTCCCTATGGATTAAATTGCTGATTCCCTGTCTCCTGGTGTCTATGGAAGATTGTTCCGAGTCCATTCATAGTTACCAAAAGCCCAGATGCTCAAGTCCCTTATAATCTACCACCTCCTATCGTCTACTTTAAATTATCTAAATTACTTACAATTCCTAATACAGTACGGATGGTATATAAACAGTTGTCACACTGCATCATTTAGGGAATGGTAAAACAAGGAAAATCCTGTACATGCTCACTACAGATGTAATCTTTTCTGGATATTTTTTATTTGTACTTGATTGAATTCCAAGATATCCCCATTGACTAGATGGCTGACTGAACCACCGGTTCACCAGCGACTCCAGAATTTTATCTCCGACTTTTACCTCTGCTTCTGATCTTCAGAGCACTTCTTGGTTTTGGATTTTTTCCCCCCAGCTATCTACTAGATTAATACTACTTAAATGCCGTCTGTGGTTGTCCTGTGGGCCGTGAATTGTTTGTGACTGTCCTAGGATACCATGAGTTTAAAGTGAAGATTTCTGTTTAAAAACTGTTATAGCAACGTGACATTGCTGGGACATTGTTATTATATCATACAATAATAACAGACTGCAGTGGATTATAAATCAAAAACCAAGCCAAATATGACTATAAAACACCAATACCATACAAGGCTACCAGAGTATCACCTGGGCAGCAAATACTCTACCCCTTACTAACACTTGTGGATAACTAAAGTGAGTTATTGGGCTGGGATATAGCTCGGCGGCACAGCGCCTGCCTGGCAAGTACAAGGTTGTAGGTTTGATCCCTGGTGCCACTAAATAAATAAACAAACAAACAAATAAATGAAATTAGTATTGTCCCCAGTGCATCAGTCAGGGTCTAGTCAAGAATGAGAAATTTAGTACAGAAAGCTAGTGCATAAGTGTGAGAGGCTGAATAAGCAACAGAGAAAAATTAGTCAAACTGGATTTTGGCGGCTGCTGCCTCGGAGCAAATGTAAAGGAAGCCAGGTCAGTGGCGCTCTGGAGCTGCTCAACAGCAAGGTGTGACAGGACTGCCACCCGAAGCCAGGACCCAGGGGACACACAGGTTCATTTGTCTCATTGAGCTGAATGAACTGAACTGCTTTTGCTGTTGGCTTTTTGACACTGAACGGTATGAAACATTGCCTAAGGAACTCTGGGTGGTCACACGCCGCATACCTCATCCCCGCCCTCCTCAGTTCCAGCACACTCACCCCACAAGCTCCCCAGATCCTTACATGCTTTGTTTCTACATACAAAATATTGTGTTTGTATGGATTATGCACACCTCTTCCCATAGTTCGTAAGTCATTTCTAGCTATTTTATAACATCTAATACAGTGCAAATGCTAAGAAAATACTTGTCTCACTGTATTGTTTAGAGAATCAGAATAAGAAAAAGTCTATATAGATAGAATTTTCTTTATAGATATCTTTGATCTGTGGTTAGCTGACTCCCTGGGTGTGAGGTTTGTAGCTGTTAACTTCCTTTCCAGATGTAAGAATAACCTATGCTTAGAAACCAAGATGCTTTATCCATTTGTATGAAATAATATATGAAATAAGTAATTATTTTTGACTCAATGTTTCCACCAACTTGCAGATTTTAAAATACCTTGAAAGTACTATGTCATAATTTATTGGTATCATAGATATTGCCTAGCTTCTCAAACGCAATGTGAAATATGGTATCCAATATGTAGAATGATTTTTAATGAGTAACAGTGAGGTGAACTTGGAACATTCACTTACTTACTTAATAAAAATAGGACCCATCTCTTTGATATGGACTCACTAATTCTTATTTTCCCTGAACTTGAAAATCAGGGGTTGACATGAGTAGCTGAAATCCATAATTTCATTTAAATCACTTTCTAATCAAATATTAATCCAGTTGTTCATTAGTAGTCAGAAAAATGAACTAATTTAAACATTTCTCCATCTTTCTATCCCTAGGACAGTAACAATGCTAATGAAGAAAAATAAATAACAAGCAAGAGAAAACAAGGAGAAGAGGACAGGGAGGGAATACCAGGTCTCTGAGCCACAGATGGTACCAACACATAGTAACTATTTTCCTCTACTTAAAATAAATTTAAAATAGGTGCACAGACTTGTATGTCTCATTGTTCAACATGTAGCTTTGTCCTGAATTCTTTCTTAAGCATATATTATGATTTCTAAATGTCTCTTGAAGATATATTTAGAATTTCATGTAAGCATTCTATTTTTCTGTGATCTAATATTAATCTAAAAGATGAGCAGTGGTATTTCTGACATTTATAGAAGTCACCTGCAAATTATAGGGCGATTTTAACGAAATGTCAGTGTTTTTGGTACAGATGTGAATTTTAGTTCATTCACCCACTCATTCCTCCCTCACTCATGCTGTCACCAAATCTTTCATTTTCTGTGTTTTTAATTCATCGTTATTCACATCTTAGCTGCACTTAGTACAAAAGCTTTCCCAGATAGATGTGTAATCATACAAACAGACAAATGTACTCCTCTTTACCTCTTCTATGATTATTTTTTCATTCCCCCAAATTGGTAAAAATCAATCTTTTGATTAGTTCAATGATATCAATTCATTTTACTTATTCATGAATTACATGTATCCTTAACTCCCTACTAGTTTCACAGCCAAGACTTCTAAGTAGACAAGCTTTTGGAACACACCGGCTTAGGAGGAAAATGGTGCAGAAGTGGGTGGGGGAAGAGGTCAAGAAAAGACAGAATGATGTGAAGGAGGAGAGTCTCTACCCCCAGCTCAGCATTCCAGCCATCCAGAAAGCTTCATCTAAATGCTGCTAGAGAAGAGACAGGAAGATTAAAACATAGTGTGTTAAATCTTTTAGGGAAGGAATCCACATATGTTGACAATTCGATTTCTCTGGTAGAAGTATGGTTATACACACAGTCAGCCTAGGCTACAAGAATTGCGTGTGGGACAGGCTTGTTGATATGAGCACCTCCCCTGTCACCTCCTACTTCCTACTGAGTTGTGAGCTTGGAGATTATGCTAAGTAGAAATTTTAAACAGTAGTACAAGTTTCTCATAATCATAAAGCATACTAATCTCACGAATTTTGAACTGGCTGGATTCCCAAATTGTAAGTAAGCATCTTAATCATGCCGTTCTTAGTTCTTCCATGGTTACATTGAATTTCATGGGTTTTTTAAATCAGAATTCAAGCCACACTATATACTAAGTCATCCAGTGCAGTTATGTACTTTAATATTAAATAAGACCTTGGGTGACTCCTTATTAACCTCATCAAAATGAAAGCTTCATGAGAAGAGGGATATAGCTTGGCCTTCTTTTGAAATCCCCTTTACCATTCAGCAAAATTGGAGCAGCAGCTGATACTTTTATCGGATACTCAGTGGTAGGACACCTGCTCTGACAGTGTTACAGTTACCGTGTTACCTGCGGCCTTCCCATCCCTGAGAGCTGGAATTCCTGCACTCAGCGTTTCCTGCTTAACTAAATCCTGAGCACAGGATATGCTGTTGTCTTGGAGAACCCCCTAGCTAAATGCAGCTCCCAGCAGCCAGCAGGGCATCTGTCCCACCTGAATCAGAAGAAAATAGATGGAAGGATTACAGGAAGTTCGGAGACATTTAAGAAACGATGTATTTAGAGCTGTTCTTGTGGATCTTCAATGAAAAAGGTGTTACTGTTTTTCTCTAAATGAAAACATTAGACTTGAAAGAATACAAATGTGATGCCAGTTCTTGAGCCAAACAGGATGTGAATGGCCCAGGCAGGGCTGTGGGTGTGTTGAGGAAAGTGCAGGAGAAATGGACTCTCAGAGGGACAGAAACCAGAGGCAGAATTGCTCTCTGCGTGCACCTGACAACTGACTCTGTTTTATGGTCCGTCCCCTCACTCCGGAGCGCACGAACCTGGTTATACTTCCTTAGACTCTAGTTCTGGTACTTCCAAAGTGCAAGCCCTAGGTATACAAGGACAGAGGCAGAACTACTGAGCTTGTCAGATACTTCCAGGCTACTTACCTGCTGTGTGGCACCTAAGAAGTCGCACGTCAGTTTCTGTTCCTGGCGGATTAAAGTGCATGTGTATTTGCACCCATCCCTTTCCCATCAGTTTGTAGGTTGTATGAAATGTTGCATTGTCCATGAAACTTGGTACATATAGGAAGGTTATTTATGGATAAACACATACAACTCAATCCTTTTCTTGCATTTAACCAAGTAAGATGTTGATGAAATATGTACTGTGCTTTCCTCTTCCTCAGCATATAAAAAACGTTTAAATTAGAAAGCAATTTTTTCTGATAATATGTTACTAAATTTGGATTTTATACTTTATGTGGTTTAATAATATCCAAAAGATATTATACATTTAAAATAACCCAAACATACTATTAACATGAAAGCTGATAATTTGTCTTTAATATGGTATAAAAGAATTAATTTTAACTTAACTTTCCAAGTAAAGATTTTAATGGAGAATGAACAGTTGTTTCTTCTTTGACATGTAAATCTTGTATAAACATAAAATTCTAATGGTTATGCCAAATATATAAGTAATTTAGTCTATAAACAATGCTTAATATTTAGATTCCTGTCATGTATTTGTACTGTATCCTTTAATTCTGTTTTTTATATGTATTTTTAAATATAGAATTTGTGTTTTACTCTTATATTTTATCTTTTCCTTTTCACTAAATAAAATGATTGCTGTCAACATTTCAATGCTTTGAGTCATAAAAGATTGATCAGACAGTTGTAAGAATTTCAAGACTTCTTAAATGAGGAGTTTAGCAATGAAGTTGAAAATTTTGCAAATTCCTTCTCTACTGTATTTCTGGTTTCTACCAGGCTTCCATACAAAACTTCTACCCATAAAGTCGAATTTCATAGACCACATCCCAGATGGCCTGCCCTGGGACAATGCACGCAGTTACCTTGTGCTAAACATTTTATTTCATGAATTTTCCTGAAAAGTGTCAGCAATAAAATCAAGTAATTTTAATTATTTCTGGAAGCTACATTTAAGGAATGTTCACATCAAAGAGTGCAATATGTGAACACAAATTTTGGCTGTACTGTACAAATTACCTGAATACTCCAAAACTACAGCAGAGAAATAATGTTATTTAAAGTAGAAATGTGTCATTTTACTGTTTTAAGCAGATCTAGTACAGTAACACTCAGAATCCTTCCTTTTTGTTTCCTTGTTGGATGTCTGATTTATTGATATATTTCCATAAACAAATTATTTCAATAAACTTAGAGATTTTTCAAAGTTATGGGTTGAAATGTTTTTGATAGAAATGACTAGAACACAGAACACACTTTTTTTAATGAAAGAGTTTTTAAAATGGAATATATATATATATATATATATATATATATTCCTATTTAGATAAATACATACAAATCATTCAGAAATAAACTTAGCATATTGTATGTTTTATCATAAAATATTTGCAAAAAAGAGTAAGTATGGAAGTTACATGACACTGTGACTACAGCCTGCACAGTGAAGCACTTACTGTATTTTTCCACATGTTGGGTAAACCACATAATGTCCAAGTAGTAAAATAGCTCCAGCCACAAATATGCCTGCATATTTCCAGTTCTTATTCCTTTTAATTTGCTTGGATTTCTTTCTTTTGCAATGATAAGAAAACCCTTCGAAATGTTTTAAAAACCCTAGGAATATGTTATATAAGAGAATTTCCAGTAAGTTATACTGCAACTTGGATGGCAGTCAAAAGAAGAAGCACCTTTGGTGTTTCATGAAATATCAAATAAAGGCAGGCAGTTATTTACATCAATGTAACTGATCAAAGATTAAAGATTCTGCATTTATATATATACAGAAGTTTCTATGATTGTATATATATAGACTCAGAATTCACAAAGCTCTAGGAGACCTTAGCTGTGATATACTTGACAAACTATCAGCATAAATTACATGTAACATTGTTTTTACAACAACAAGTCAGAATTATGGGAGAGCTAGAAGAGAAAAATACAGAGTGAACTAATTCAAATAGCACTGACTCATTTATTCTTGAATTCATTTGTTCACCTGGTTAACATTGCAAAACTTCTCTGGCTAGGCTCAGCTTAAGGCTCTAAGAGTCATAGCAAACTGAGAGGCAAGGTACTTGTATCAATGAAACTACCTGTTTTTATGATGGGATAGTAAAAGTAAATAATACTACATCTAAACTTAATTTCAAATAATAATTACTAGGTTTGCTTTAAATAAGACAATGCTATAGAAAGCGCATGGCTGTGTGCCGCACCTTTAATCAGACCAGGTGTTCATTGTCAAGATGCCTTTCGACTGAGACCCGAGGAATTAGAAGGAAGGAGAGCTGTAGGAGAGAAGCAGGTGCATTCCAGGCGGGGTAATAATCGCTGCAAAGGCCCTGGGGCAGGAGCGAGTTAGGAGTGTTTAGGAAAAGAAAAATCAGCATAGCTAGAATTCAGATGTCAAGGAATAGTAGTGGGTGAGGTTGAAAAACAGCAAAGACCATAGTAAGGAATTTGCATTTTTTTTCTACCTGCAATAAAAAACTCTGACACTGTGTAACCTGTTTTATATTTCTGCAAGATCAGTCTAGCTGAAGTGTCCCAAATGGGTTGAGTCAGATTTGAAGACAGAGTAGAGGTGATGGGGTATAGAGTAAGGAAAACAATAACCCTCACTGACAAATATGCTGCAAAAGAAAATAGAATGTAGCTCTGGGCTGAGGAAGCACTGGCAAGAAAAGTCTCAGAGGTCAGATGGTCCTGGGGTGAGATCAGAGCAGATGTCTAGTTAAATCTCGTACCTAAAGTACCTGCCGCATCACTGGCAGATGGCGAGGCAGCTTTGCTTAAGGCTTCCTGTGAATCACAGCACCTTCGGAAATAATTTCATTAACAAGGCCAGCATCATTTAGAGGATCACAGGCTGAGTACTGAGATAGTTTTGAGAACTTTAAAAAAATCAGTATGAGACTGAAAACATCTAATTTGAAAATATAGTAATTTCAGAGTCTGATAAAGAGAATTTCCCTTACCTTCTATTAGTTTTTTTTTTTAACCACATTTTACAGGTAACAAGTTTAAGAGAATGGGAAATATTGTGGCTAACTGAGGAGAAAAATCCAAATTCTTATGAAAATTTAAAAAGTAGAGTAAACAAAAGGCTTATGGTGTTTTCTGTATTTCTGTAAAGGATTAGCTATGTCAGTTAAAAATAGAAAGTATTCTATTTGAGTATCAAAAAAAACTTTGTAGATTTAAGAAGAAAAACACTTCAGTATTTGCAGATTCTTTTAGCTCTATTAGACTGTTAGAAAACAATTAGTTCTGGGTCATGAAGACCAACCATAAAAAGCAGGGGACACTGAATTCTCTAACATTAAAACAGGCTTATATGTCATGAAGTGGACTAAAGCACTCCCAGCTGCCAGATGGGATTGAGTGTGGGCCAAAGTGCACCAGAAATGCTGCTCATCCCATTTTGGGACCAGCAGGGATTTTAATCTAATTAACAGAAAAAAATTGAGAAAGTGAGATTTTCATACAGATGTGAACATTTCACAATTTTTTAGGCTGTTTTTTTTTTTTAAAAAACAAAACCCACAGATGACTCTGCCTTTTAAATAGACAAGGAAAAAGTCTCAGTTTTCTTCAAAAATACCTTAAAAATATGGACAAATTTGAAGGAATTTTGCTGAACAATAAGATTTGTTAGAAAGCTACAGTGACTGAAGCATGAAATTAAAAATGACTAAAACATACAGAATCAAAGGTAGGAAATTCTTTTCATCACTGGTAAGT
Organism: Hydrochoerus hydrochaeris; assembly: GCA_004027455.1. Classification (NCBI taxonomy): domain Eukaryota; kingdom Metazoa; phylum Chordata; class Mammalia; order Rodentia; family Hydrochaeridae; genus Hydrochoerus; species Hydrochoerus hydrochaeris. The sequence continues at coordinate 200,253 of PVLA01001583.1, read as the reverse complement.
CATAGAGTAGAAGACGTTTGCAATACATTTGACTGACAAGGGATTCATGGGCAAAACAGCTAAAGAACATAGCAGATAATCAGGTGAGCAAACACTTGAAGAAGCATTCACAAAAAGCAAGCTAATAAGCTTACAAAAGTACACTCAACCTCACTAAAATCAGTGAAGTGCAAATTGAAATCCAAATAAGTTAATACTATAAATATGCATACACATTTTTGTCAATGTCCAAGAAAGCTAAGCACATCTACAGTGCAAGGCCCCGAAACTTTGCTTCTAAGTATGTGTTCAAAAGAAATATGTGTGTGTGTGAACCAGGAGACTTACACAAGAATGTTCATAGTAGCAATATTTACAAGTGCCAAGCAGTGGTAACAAACTGATGGCCCTTAATAGCAGAATTGATGAGTGAATTGTAGTATATTCGTGCAATGAATACCAAAGAAAGTGAAAATAAATCAGCCACTTCTGTACAAGAACATAAAGGTGAAACCTACAAACGCATCGTTAAGGAAAGGAAGCCAGAAAAAGAATATGTATCATAGGATTCTGCCTATAGACTGCTTAGTAACAAGCAAAACTTGTCTATGATTTTAAAATCAGGATGGATTTTACTTTTGGAGAATCAAATCACATTAGTAATTAGAAGAAAATGTGTATGAGAGTTGAGAGATAGTAGCAATTAGAGGGTGTCTTAATGGGTAGTAGCAACATAGGTGTTCAGTTTGTGATTTTTCAGCAAGCTTACAGATAAGATTTACATGGTAAGTTATATTTTAAGTATAAAGTAAGTTATATTTTAGGTATAAAGCTGAAAGTTAAACTTTAACTAAATTAATGTAAATATGTGCATGTCAGTTATCTTTCAGCTAAAATTTTGTTTAAAATGTCCAAAGAAAGGAATTAAATAAGTTGAAAATTTTAAATCATGAACATACCTCATGTATGTGCGTAAAGCTACATATAATAAGTGAAAAAAAATCAACAAAAGATTCTAAAGAGAGCTCAGCAGGCTGGAATCGCAAACCACATCTGCAGAGTGAAGCTCAATAGTCTAAGTATAAAATCACTCTGTGACATTTACAGGAATATTCTGTCCTTACATAGCCAACAATGCATCCAAAGAAATCTAAGAGTTTCAAGTGGGTGAAGTGGTTAAAATTGTGTCTAGTCCTAATTGATTCCATTAACCTTTCTCTAAAATAACTATAAATATACTAATAATAGAATTTAAAAAGACCGAAACTGTTGTCATCTTGTTTCAAATGCGGGACAATTTTAAGAGACAATTTTCCCTAAAGCATTTAAATATCAGTAGGTTTGAGTAAAAATTTCAAACGGTAGCCTGAAACTATTTGGTCAGATGAAATGGAGAAGAGTACAGGCAAGAATAAAAGTTAGAATTCAGCAGTTCCTCCCACACTTCTGGTCAACCGAAACAGAAGGATCTGCACCACTCAGAGCACAAGACAGTGCCTCCCTGTCTGTTACCCTCGCTGTCATCAACAGCTCTCTTTCTAGTTGGAGCAAAAGTTTGGATTTTGAAAAGTCCCTGAAAAGAAGGAAGGAAGTTGAACGTGGAATTTTCAGTGCACGCCCTGAGTCAAGGCAGGCGCTGGATGTGAAGACCTTTGTACTGCTGAGCTCCGTCCAAGAGGCTTGTCAGGGAAATGCCACGAGGCAAAGGGAGACAGCCTGAACTAGACGCAGTGAACCCTGATGGACTTTAATAAATAGCCTGATAGCTTGGCTGAAAGTAGGAGGAGTGGGCTTTTGACGATGGGATGCTCAAAGAAAACTTTCCAAAGATGCGATCTTTGGGCTAAGGCCCTAAGGACACAACAGAGTCAGTCAAACAAATGAAACATACCTGGCTGGGGAAGAACGAGCACCTTGGCTACAATTCAGCCCAAACTCAGTATGTCTGAAGAATGGGGAGTAATTCTAAGTTTATTCTTTTCTTTTTTATGTGAATCTATGAATCATGCTTAATGATATTTGCCACCATTCTATTTTCTTTCTGAATTCTAATTTGACATCAAATACACTTTCCCTACAAAAAATTCACACCAAAGGCATCAGGGATTGGAAATGTTTTACTATGATCTATGAGAAAAATTTCCATTCCTATAACTTTAGAATCTGATTTTCAAGACATCTTAATTTTAGGGAGAGTAAAGCTTCCTTTAGGGATAAAAACAACAATGATCCCATTCAACCAGATCTTTAGACTGTCACATGGTCACTTTGGGATCCTTTAACCAATGAATTACCAAGCAAAGGAAGTTAGTTACTATATGGGCTAGATGATTGATCACAACCCTTAAGGGACAATTAGGTTGCTACTCCACAGCAAGGGCAGAGAGTGATATGTCTGGAATGCAGAAGATCCCCGGGGCCTTTCATACTTTTACTTTCTGAGATTAAAGTCAATGCAAACTATAAGGATGCAATCCAGTAAAGACTGCTAATACACCAGCCTTTTGAAGCCAAAAGTTTGGGTGGCCCAACAGGTAAGAAACTACCACAAACTGAGATACTCCATGAAGGCAAAGGAAATATAAAATGCATAGGTAAACCATGGGACTAGTTAGAGAACTGGTTACTATGATAGTTCTGAGTAATTATTTCATACTTTTATAGGAGTGTTTATATTTTTATATATTAATATTTTTGTTTTCTTTTCCAATCTCCCCTTATCTGAAAAGATGTGTTAATAGTAGTATATTTTATGTCCTTATATATAAATTTTTAAATTATAGGATTTCAAGAAAAGTGTGAAGAACAAAAATCAACCTAAAACACTTGGATCCACTTTTGGGAAAATACATTAATTTTGCTGTTTATCTCACTTTTGGTGGAAACGTGAATTTGTTATTATTTCCATTGGAAGGTAAATATGGATTAAGGTGACACGGATTGATAGGAAGTTGACCAAGGATGGACTGGAATGCCTTTGTAATGTGTGGACTTGTGTTTGATTAACCATTTCTCAGAATTCACATCTTTGTGTATTTCTAGTTAAGCTCGGCCACAAGAGAAGGCAGCAGTGGAGAAACACCTTGTCTGTAATGTGTCCTGGAGAGGTGCGAGCAGCTGGCTTTGTAGCTGGCTCTGTTGCTTATCAGCTGCTTACCCCTCCAGCACTGGCGAAGCTTAGACCACCAACTGCACCACGTGCCTGTGCATTACCCCAGGTGTAGGCTGATCTCTCTAACTCAAGGTGTCAGCTTCCCCTGCCAGACGTGAATTTTGTTAAGTGAAGGTCTTGGGACCTGATAGGGATCCAGTTTGTCCTCCTGGGTCCCAGGAATCTCACACTGTGCATTTTATCATTTCCCCATAAACTCCAGCTTGTATTCTGCTGCCCACTTCCGACTTACCTTCTTTCCATTACCTCCCCATTATGATGGCTTATATCTAGATGTCCTCCCAAAGCCTCATGCTGTCATAGGTGGAGTTTTCAGAGGTGGCTGGATCTTGGGTGTGTGGATGTGCGTAATGGTGTGACACTGAGATTAATGGCGTGTAGTAGTGGGTTATAAAACCACTAATTGGTTTTATAATAGTTCTGGGTGTGCATAAAGGGAAGTGCCATCTCGGGTGTGGGTGCTTGGCTGGGACTGAGGGGAAAAGGGAGGTTTGTTGATGCTGCTTCTTCTGCTTTGCTGCTTTTATGCCTTCTCTACCAGGAATTGTTTTTTCACTGCAATGCCCTTCTGCCCTGCTGCCCTGCCTTGCAGCAAGATGACTACGGACCGAAACTTATGCAAACTGGGAGCTAAAGGAAGTCTTTCCTCCTTGAATTTTGGGTGTCAGGTATTTGTCTCAGTGATGAGCAAAGTAACTAAGATACCCGTCCTGTGGCTTTTAGGTTCCAACATTAAAACAGCAAAGATAAAGCCTATAGGCATCACTATTTGCTGCATGTAAAATCCTGTTAAATTCCCATATATATAGTGATCCTGCTTTTGTGATTGAAATCTGTTTGATACATAGAGATAAATCTAAAAAAAAGGCTGAAGATTTTCACAGTGTAGATGGCAGAACCCTGCAGACAGTAATTAAAGAACACCTAAATAAGCAGATGGGCAGATGCAGACCATGTGCTTAGACTGAAAGACTAAATATTGTGAAGGTGCAAGTTTCTTCAAGGTTGTCTGTAGATTTAACCCAATCTCAATTAAAATTCCAGTTTTCTTTTTCTTAGTAGAAGAATTAACCCTAAGGCATATATTAAAATGCAGTAGATCTGTAATGGACCAAATAATTTTGGAACAGAAGCTAATACTAGACAGTTTACCCTGTTTGATTTTAAGTCTTATTCTAAGATGCTGTAGTTGAGAAATTTTAGTATTAGTGAAGATATTAGCATGTACATCTGTGGTGCAGAGTAAGTGGTATATCTAGGGCCTCAGAAATTCACCTAGAAACTTCTTACTTTCATGTTCTATAAATAAATTCAAACATTAAAACATTAACGCATTAATTATGAAGTTTATGCAATTTGAAACAAGATATGATCAACCACCCTAATGAATGATAAAATTTAGAGATTGATCATACCAAATATTGATAAACATGTGGAGCAACTAGAACTTGATATATTGCTGGTGGGGATCAAAAATGAATTTGGCAGGAACTTTAAAACACACAGAAACCATTTTAAGATGCTTTAAAAAGTTTAAATCTACACTCACTGAACAGTTGAGCCATTCTACTTGTATATAAATAGCTATGAAAAACTAAAGTTATGTTCTCACAAAGCCTTGTACATAAATATGTGCAATAATTGTAATTGTACCAAACCCAAAACAAATGTCTATCAACAGTGCAGTAAATAAACAAATTACAATCTGTGTGTGCAATGGAATATAACCTAACAAGAAAAAGGAATAAACTATTAATCTAAGTTATGGCACTGATGAATTTCAAACTTACTGTGATTGAAGAAGCTGAACCAAAAATGTTCTGTTTATGCAAACTTCTAGATCATACAAACACATCTGTAGTGATAATAAACAGGCCCAAGTTTCCTGCATGAGGGAAATGGGGAAAGAGAAATTACAAAGAGTCATGAGGAAATTTTATGGGTAATGAAAGTGTTATTTTGGTTACAATGAAAATTTCAAGGATATAAAATACTTCAAGGGTACGTGTATATATATGTTAAAACTCATCAAATGGTACTTTTTAAATACGTGAAGCTTATTATACTTTGATTGCACCATCAATATAGTTGGTAAATATAGCAATAAAATTGTAAAACAAAACAAAATAAAAAATTATTCCTGGTCTATATTTTAGACTTGAAATGTCTCCCGCAAAGGCCAGTGTGTTGTTAAGGACTTAGTTCCCAGCTTGCAGCTGTTTGAAGACGGTCTTGGGATAATTGGGGATGGTCGTGGAAAGTCTTGGGATAACTGAGGAACCCTGGGAGCTGGACTCTTCCTTTCTCTCACTCTGCCTTTTTCCTCCTGTCTACCAAAGGAGCAGTTTTGCTCTGCTAAGCACTTCTGTGGTAATGTGCTACTTGGCCACAGGCCCAAGAGCAATAAGGTTAATTGATCACAGGTTGGAATCTCTAAACGGAGAGCTGAAAGGAACCTTTTCTCATTGTGAGATGGTTATCTCAGGTTTGGCCATAGTCACAGAAAGCTAACACAACCTGAACCAGTAATTCTGACCTAGCACAATTTCTAATACTCGCAGTGAATGTGTGTTATTTTTTTTACCCTTTTCTCTGACAGAATTTCCCCTTCTTTGGATGCTGTTTTCCTCTCCAAGGATCGTGACAGGGCTATGTGACCCGGGGCATGGTGGTCATGTTACGCTCTACCCTGGTACAGAGACCGGTGTGTAATTCAAGCTAAGGTGCCCTGTGTCCTTCTTGCAGATTAAAGTGGACCTAGTGGAGAAGGCTGTTTTCTGACATTAGAGTCTTAGAATAGAGTGTAGGGCTGCCGGGAGATTTGTTCCACTGCTGCGTGGACAGTATCTGGATGGATTTCCAATAAAACTGGCGTGCAGAAAGGAGAGATGAGGGAAAGGACACAGGGAAAAGAAGGAGATTTACAGAAAAGGGAGGAGGGTAAGTGAGGGAAGGAGGAAGGGAGACGGAAAAAGGGAGGCAGGGAAGGAGAAAAGGACACAAAAGAAGAAATGTCCTTGCATATTAACTCCGGAAGTCAGCTTTGCCTCAAGCATTTTGCAGTATACATTAACTGAGCCCGTACACCTCGTTATTTGACTTAAAATACTTAGGTTGCTGTCATTTCCCAGAGAAAGTCTCAGCTAATATGATACTTATTCAGTGCCATTCTTCTAGACTGAGGTCGAGGGTGAGATTTGCATTATTCTCTTTTACCCACCACATTCTCTGTGTTTAGAAAGTAGCTCTTTCTGCTCCAGCTTTGGTACATATCATATGAGATCCCTTAGCGTGCATTTGTTTGTGGACTGTTCTCTCTTCTCTTGCCTAGCTAGAGGGTACTTTTCCTAAAGTTTCTTTGCATTGTAGGGTGTAGGGCTATATTTTTTCTTGGCAGTTTTAGTCTCTGGTGTGTAATAGAAATGGAAGTTTAAAATGGATCAGTTAGCTAGGGAGAGATGGTAGTAGTAAATCACAGTGCTCTCCTAATTCCTTCTTCCCCTGTTCTGTGCTGGTTAAGTGTGAGTGACCTATTTTCTGTTTCTCATTCAAGCTACATTAATGTAATAAGTCATAAGATTTGGCTCTGAACTCTGGCATATCATCTGGCAAACTCACTTTACCATGTAGTTACAAGTTTTTATGCATTTTTTGGTATATGCTCTGGGCACATTAATTAGAAATTTGGGGAAAAGTGAACCACATGGCTCTTGAACCCCTTCATTGTTAAACAGAAAGCCTGGCAATGTAGTTTTTAAGACATGTGAGTTCTTTTCCACCAGACTGGTAAGCCTGGAAATATTTATAACTTTCCATTAGTGTTTCTCTATTATGGAAATTCAAAGGTGTGAATTTTGGGACAGAGAGCCAGGCCACACTTCCAAGGCAGAGTGTAGAACTGATCTATCATCTTTATAAAGACAGTCCTGCTTCCTAACGGTTAGGGGGCAGAGAACAGAGAAATAACTAGTGTTTAAGGAGATGATGGATAGTAGACTCACTATGGAATCAGCCTCAAAAATAAAATTGGAAATTTCTGTCAATAAAATTTGTCTGCCTTTGTTAGGGCTCTCCTGACAGATGTTAAATGAGCAGGCAAATGATAACCAGAGGTGGAGAGGGTGTGAGGAAAGCCATCGAGGAGGTCATTTTCTCTAGGATTATTTATATCTGGGGTGCCCAGTATATTTTTTTCCAGGAATTCCCAGCTGTATAATTGGATCTTGTCTGTAAGAGATTATTCTTACTTGAATTTAGAATTATTGGAGGAAGATTTACATCATATTTCTGTCAAGGTCTTGTGTTATACTTTCCTAAAAGTAGTAAATAGACTCATGAGAGGCGAAGAAGTGCACATGGTACTCCCGGAGCTGAGAGAAACGCACTGAGAGGCCCCGGGTCTGAAAAGCTTGCTGCCCCCGGGCCTCTAAATCCCAGCCATAGTTTTAAAATTCACAAAAAAGAAAATCGTATAAAATTTGTAGGCAGAATATTTGCTTTAAATATTGAAATATTTTTATTATATTTTGTCATAAAATCATTTCATGATAAACAGTTATTTATCCTGTTGCTGGCTGATAGCTTGGTCTTTCTAGTATGGTATCATGAATCTTGTATTTACACTCAGCAAATTTATCCTTGAAGAATGGATTTCTGTGATAGAAATAATCATGCCCTATTAAATTAATGAAAGATACACAGAAAACTTTTATTCTTTATTAATTCTCTTTATTTGCATTTGTCTCCAACTTGCTGGTGAGAATATAGCATATATTTAATAATCTATGTAAAACTTTTATGTTTAACAGATGCTCATAAAATACACTGAAGAATAATTAAATTTAGGTCAGCAAGATGGGAACTGCCCTCACAGACCCCAAAAAACTATAGGCAAATTTATTAGGTGATTTTGAATGCAAATTTTAATTGATTCAGTAATGTTTCTGGTCACCATTTATAATGTGACTTAAAATTATACTGTACCTGCTGATGTTTTCCATGGCTATTGTTAATATGATTTATCTATGAAAGAAAGTGAGAAAACTGTATCGCTAATCCTCATGACTTGGTCATAAATCACTACTCTTGCAATAAAGCTCATTTCCAATAATGCTGAATATACTTTCCATTGCATTTAATTCTCTTGAATTTTAGCCACTCTACATTCTTGAGATTATACTACATGCTTCCAAATAAAGCAGATGTCCTTTAACTCTGAAATGAAAGGTTTCATTAAAATGTGTGTGTGTGGGGGGGTGTGTGCAGGTGTGTGTACATGTGAGTGTGAGTGTACCCATGTGTGTATGTGTTGCTATCTCTTGAGAGATTTATGTTTGCGAAGACTGTAAATGTTAAGAGGTTTCAATTGTTATTTACTTATTTATTTAATCAGAGCAGCGCTCTCTGTAGAGCCAGCACTGAACAAAATGATTGTGAGAAAATCCTTCTCATGTCCGTGGATTATTCCAGCAGAGCCATTGTGGTATAAACTTCTCAGAAAGACATAAAAGAAATGTCAGCCTCTGAATTTAGAGGGTTCTGACTAAACAAAGAAGGAGTCAGGTAAGTCTAGCTTGTTGAGCAAGCGAGTTTTTTAGGGGTTACTCACAGAGCCACGGGTGACTTGCAGGTTGCAGCATCATCCAAGTTACCCAACCCCGTGCTTTAGGCTACTAGTTTTATAGGCTCCAGTTAAAGCTGCGAAAGGATAAAGTGCAAGAAGCACTTGGGAGAAGTTGTGGGTCTCCCCTCCCATTCTACCCTTATCAGTTTCAGCAGGCACGTCCCACCAGGATGGTGGATGACCTTGTCCTTGTCGCTCTGAGTTTGACACACTGTTATCTGCTAAATGGGAAGTGGGGGGCAGCAAAAGAGGGAATTAGTTTGCTAGGGCTCGGAGGGTGATTCTTGTTAGGGCTTGGAGGACAGTTTCATATATAGTACTTTATCTCAACCTTGTCTCTCTTTGATTTTTAAAAATGGGACAACCTATCTAGGAGATACCTTGAATATTTTTGGTAAAAGGACACAAAGACATCCTCTGCATTTACAGTTAATAACCATGCAATTCAAGAAGCTTAACAGATGGGGAAAACATAGGAACCCATCAAAAGCATCTATACACAGGCAGAGGAATTCAAGGGGTTTTGTTAGATTGTTCTTATGGAAAAGTTGTTTCTATATAGGAATGTAAATCATAGAATTTCATTTCTCACAATTTGCCTTAGCTTGTTGTAGGTATTTGATACATGTGCAAATACTCAAAGCGATGAAACGTAAGTTGAGTTAAAATATGTTTGCCATGTCCTTATTTCCTGAATAGAATGCATATCATTTAACACTAGAGAGGGCAAGCCCAGGTCAGGCAGGTAAGCAGAGGGTGGCACAGAGAGCCCGAGACTGGGAGGACCATGGAAAGTCCTTGGCTTTTGTTCTGAATGAGATGGAAAGGCTGGGAGGGTTTCCAGCAAAAGCAACACCATCCTGGCTACCATCTGACCTATATTTTTACAAGGTCACTCTGAATTGGAGTTTTCTTTCCTGTTCTGTCTTATTTAATTTGTTCTACTCTGACAATTATACCACACACTGGGTGCCATCCACAATAGATATTTATTTCTTATAGTTCTGGGGGGTAAGGATTCTAAGAACAAAGTCTGAGGCAATTCAGTTTCTGATTAGGACACTGATCCTGGCTTAGGGACAGCAGTCTCAAAAATGGATCTTTGCACAGGGTACGAGGAGTAGGCTCCAACCTCTCAACTTCATCTCAGCCCTGCTAATTGCCTCCCAAAGATTTTTTTCTCTAAATTTCATCAGATTGGAGGTCAAGGGTTCAACAATGTGAATTTTAGGGAGACACAAGCATACAGTCCATAATCTCTCCTCTTTTTATAAACTAGAATATACTACTATTTTAGTGTTATTCCTTTGATAATTCTGTTGTTTCACCTGGAAAACTTACTGCCATTACCTTCTAGCATTTATAAATACATTAAATTATTAAGAAATGTCATTGCTTGTTTCTTACGTATCAGTCAATGAATTAATACAGTATCACTGGTATAAAAAGGTTCAAAATTGTGAATTTAGTCTATATGAAAAACGTTTAATCAGCAAACATTTCAATATTTATATATGGTTCTGGTATATCAAATTAAAAGCTTCCTCTTAAAATTCTCAGATACCATTGTTAAAATAATTACTAAAAATTAAGCAAGCAAAATATTTCTTTTAAATAATTTTTTATTTTAAAGAGAACAAAACACAGTAAAGCAAATCAGATCAGAACAATGCAAGCGATACAGGAGTTCAAAACAAGGTAACAGCAAATCTACAATGGCTACTATAGCGTCTCTCATTTTTTTCAGAATAGCCATCCATACCATCATACACAATAAAACAAAACAAAACAAAATAAAATGAATCAAAACAAAAGAATGAAAGCATTACAGGACTTCAAAACAATAAGAAATGAACAATGCCTGCTATAATGTCTCTTGTTTTCTTCAAAATAGCTGTCCATATCTTTACACATAAAAAACTCAAACAATACAAAACAGACTAAAACCAATCAAAACAAAAGAATAAAAGCCTTACAGAACTTCAGAACAAGATAATAGAAAATGAACAATGACTACTATAATGTCTCTTGTTTTCTTCAAAATAGCTGTCCATTCTATCACACACAATAAACTCAAAACAAAACAGAATAAAACAATTCAAAAGAATGAAAACATCATTGAACTGCAAAACAAGATGACAGGAAATCAGTAATAGCTGCCATAATACCTCATTTGCTTCAATATAGCTGTCTATACCATCACACATAATAAAATTAAACAAAATGAAATAAATTAAAACCAATCAAAACAAAAGAATGAAAGTAGTATAGGACTTCGAAACAAGATAATAGGAAAACAACAAGGATTACATAATACACCCTGTTATCTTCAAAATAGCTGCCCATACCATTAGACATAGTAAAATTTAACAAAACAAGACAGAATAAAACCTAACCTAACAAAATTATGAAAACAATACAAGAATTCAACACAAGATAATGAGAAGGTAACAGTGGCTACCACTTTCCCTTTCTAGGCATTTCCTCCCTTATCACTTTCATAATGCCTATTGTGCTTTTTGGATCCCACTAACTCCTTCAGTTTTTTATGTGAGGGAGATAACTCGGTGTTCATCAGTATGATTCCGAACCACTTCACCAGTGAGCATAATCTGCAGTTTCATTCATTTATCTAGAAGAGCCTCAAGATTATCCTACTTTACAGCTGGTCGCTTTCCATTGTATGAAAATACCACACCTTTCTTAACCATTCTGCAGCTGATGGGCAAGTTACCTTTGCTTTTGCTGGTTTCCTGTTGTGTGGAACAGTTGTTTTATCATCTTAGATTTTCAGTCTGTGAATTTCCTTTCAAGTTTAATATGTTTCTTGTGTACAGTATATTGATGGATCTTATTTCTTGATCCACTCTCCCTGTTTCTTTTTATTGCTGACCTGAGGCATCTGCATTAATGGTTACAACCAGCATACACTGGTTTGTCTCTGCCCTGCTGTCCTCCACTTTTCCCCTTCATTCAGCTGCCTGTCCTGTTTGGCGATCCTCCTCTGCTGCTGTTCCTGGAACCGTGGTCATCTTTACCTCTCCCTAGAATATCCTTCAGCGCTCTCTGTAGGGTTGGTTTGGTGGTCATGAATTCCTTCAGTTTTTTTTTTTTTTATCATGGAAGTATCTTATTTTTCCATCAATTTTGAAGGATAGTTTTGCAGGGTAGATCAATCTGGGTTGGACGTTGTTTTCTTTCAGGATTTGAAACACTTCAGTCTAGGCTGTTCTTGACTTGATGGTTTGTGTTGACAAGTCTACTGTGATTCTGATGCATTTTCCTTTATAGGTGATTTGTTTCTTTTATCTAACAGCTTTTAATATTCTGTTCTTGTGCTGAATTTCTGGGATTTGATTATATATGTCTGGGTGCAGATTTATTTTGGTTATGGATGTTTGGAGTTCTATATGTCTTTTTATCTATTTGTCAGATCTGTTTCCCATGTTTGGAAAATTTTCTGCTATTACCTCTGTAAATAGTCTTTTTATTTCATTTCTGTTGCCCTCTGCTTCTTTGTTGATGCCTATCACTCTTTAAGTCATTTATTTATTTATTGCATCATCTTGTGGCCATTGAGTTGTTATTTCCTGGTTCCTTGTTATTTTTAAGAGAGATTTCCTTTCACAATCACTAACTGTGATCCTGTCTTCAAGGTCTGAAAGTCTTTCTTTAGTCTCTTTTAAGCAGTTTTGCCAACTTTCGATAGACTCTGATAGAATCTGTTTCATGCACTGTAATTCTTATATTGTTCATTCAAGGTTTCCATCATTTTCCTATGCTCCTCTTTTTTATGTTTTTTTTTCAGCAAGTCTTTCATTGTTTGTGATCTCTTCTTTTCCCTGAGACATTATTTCTGATCTGATTGCTCTTACAGTCACATGAAGTGGTTTCTTTACTTCCGTTGCTATCCTCTCGGAGATTTCAGGAGTGTGGCTTCCATTTTCTTCCATGACTGTATCTCCCAGACTTGTTCTATGTGGGCTGGAGGTCTGAGATTGCCTTCTGCTCTTTCATCTTGATATTCTCCTGGGTTTTTTCCAGCGAGACAGTTGTAGGGTGCTAGGCACTTCCCTCACTGGCTGCACTTCCATGGTGTAGGGCAGTGTGACAGGCAGCTTGGTTTCTCTGACCCCAGGTTCCCAAGCTGTGGGGTGGGCTTCTCCTGACATGTGTGGTGGTGGAGCTGCTGCTTCTATCAGCCTGTGTCTACACCAGGGCTCCCCTGATGGTGGCAGGCACACAGGGTGTGTTTGTCTGATTCAGGCACTGGCTGCCTGCAGGAGCTAAGCTTGTCAATGGCAGCAGCAGCGCACAGAGGTGGACCTGGCTGCATTTCCTCCCCACACTGGCTGCCTGCAGGAAGCAAGCCTTCTGTGCCTGCCGCAGGCACTCAGGGGTGGATCTGGCTGCGTGTCCCTGCCTGCGCTGGCTGCCCGCAGGGAACCAGTAAGCAGAACATTTCATCTTGCTATAGTGACAAATTAAATTTCTGTGACATTCTGAATGTGCTCAATGAAATAAAAATTAAAGTTTCTCTCAATTTACAAGTTCCCTTTAAGAGAAATTGGAGCATGTGTGAAGTAACTCTGTTTCAGTTATCAGATGTCAGGTTCTAAATAAAGTGAGTCACAGACCTTCCCTGGTGAGGTTTAGAGAATAGGAAAAAAATTAGAATGAGGAGTGACAGAGGAGGAGGAGTAGGGGTTTTCACAATAAAAAGGGAGAAATTGTGAGGAAAGAAGTCAAGGGTATTCATTCACCTACTTCTTGAAAGTCTTCCCATTCTCTTTCCTCTGTCATATTTATGGTTGTCTCCCCCTGACCTAGACTTTTTAAAAAAAATATTTATTTCCATTTATTTTTAATTTTTTGACAGATAATAATTGTGTATATCTATGAAATACTCTGTGATGTTTTGATACATGTACCTGATGTACAATGATAATATTAGGATATAAAAATGTCTGTGGACCTCACATACTTACCATGTATGTCATCAGTTCATTGTGAATGGGCACCTAGGTTGATTTTGTGTCTGACCTGTAATAACCTGAACTATAATACTATAATAAACAGGAGTGCCGTACCTCTTCAAAATACAGAGTTCATTTTCTTTGGATGTATATAACTACTAGTGTAATTGCTGAATCATTGCTCTATGTTTAGTGTTTTGAGGGCTCTCTGTTGGGGTTTATATCTAGATAATCCCCAAGAGCCTCAAGCTGTCATAGATGGGGCTTCTGGAAGCGGATTGAACCATGCTATAGCTGACTTGCTGTTAGGAGGTGGAGTTTATCTGGGGGAGGCTGGTTGCTGGGGGCATAACCAGGAAGGCTCATTCCTGGCTACCATGACATGAACAACTTTGCCAAGCCAGACCTTCCACCATGCCTTGGAGCTCAGTAACTACAGACTGAGAACTTGAGCCAGAGCAATAAACCTCTCCTCCTTTAAGTTTCAGCTTTCAGGTGTCGTATCCCAGCATTGAGAAAATAACTGAGAACCTCCATACTGCTTTTCACAATGCCTGTGCTAATTTATACTTCAGCAGAGTACAACAGAGTCCTCCTTCTCCATATCCACACAAGAACTCATTCTTTTTCATCTTTTTAATGATTGTCATTCTAACTGGAGTAAGATAGAATCTTCTCATTTGCATTTCTATGACTAGTGATGTTAAGTTTTTCTTCATCACTTAGTAGATATTTGCATCTTTTTTGAGAAATATCTATTTAGATTATTGTCTATCTATTAATTTCTTGATTGGCCGATGCCAGGGCCTTGTGCATGCTGAACATATTTTATACACTGAACTACACTTTCAGCCTTTGCTCATTTTAAATTCAGATTTTAATTAATGCTCAGTTGTTTGCTTTGTATATTTTGGACACTAATATCTTGTCAAATGAATAGTTTTAAAATGTTTTCTCTGATTTTGAAAGTTGTTTGGTCAGTTTGTTGATTGCTCTCTATCTTGTGCAGAACTTTTAGCTTGATACGATTCCTTTCATCTAATTTTTGTTTTGTTTCTTCTTTTCATATCTTACTTTAAAATCTCTGCCCACGCCAATGTCCTGAAGTGTTTCCCATATTTTCCTCTCAGTAGTTTCATAGTTCAGGTGTTACATTTAAGTCTTTGATCCATTTTGAGCTGATTTATGTGCATTGTAGGAGGTAGGGGTAAATAGCTTTACTGAGATGTTCCCATATACTATTCATCCATTGAAAATGTGTATAATTCAGGGCTTTTCTCACAGAGTTGTCTCGTCTGTCTCAACTCTATTTTTTTTTTTTTTTTGTCTTTTTGAGACAGGGTCTCACTATGCAGTTCAGGCTGACCTTGGGCTCACTTTGTAGTCCAGGCTGGTCTCGAACTTGCAACAATCTGCCTGCCTCAGCCTCCCAAGTGCTGGGATTACAGGAGTGGCCACCACGCCCGGCTTCAACTCTATTCTTTCTCCTGTGTATAGTCTGGTTAATGGCTCTGTTCTCAGTTTCCAATCAATCTGAATATCAGTGATGAACCAAATATTGTGGTCTGTGGTTGTTTTTCACTCAGCAAGAGAAGTTCAGTTGATGCTACCTTAGAAATGTCCCTCACATGTTTCTCCTTTAATCCCACCCATTTCCAAACCTGTTTCAGCCCCATGCATTCTCCTCTCACCTGACTTCCCACTACCTGACTCTTCCCTCTTTCTACTCTTGATTTTCCCCCTCCAAACCCAACTCAGACCATCACCCCTTTTTGAAACCTTTGACATCCTCTATGACTACAAGATAAACCCAGATTCACTTCTGTGCCTCCAGCTGTTTCACACCCTGAACTTCATCTTAGTCCTTACCTTCTCCCTGTCATGCACCCTAAAAATTCCAGTTGCTGTGTTCCAGGTCTCCAGGCTTCAGTGAGTTTCACCATGTGACAACATAATGTTCTTTGTTCCATAACCAGCAAATCTATTAAATATCATATATGAGCTCGACTTGGTGAAATTTTTCTTGAATGCCTAAGATCATGCTCCCAGATCCTTTGAGCTATCGCTGCACCATGGCCAACATTTCTGCCTATGTAGACATCACTGTGCAACAATTTGGTTCATGTCTGTTTTAATTATACAGGAAGTTCTTCAAGGCTGGGGATTTCTCTAACTCAGTACTTTGGACTGGACTCAATATATAATGCAGAATGGTGAAACTAGTGTCCTTTCCAAAGTGTATCTTCACTGCACAGAGCATCACATTTAACAGCAAACGGCCAAGCAACCTCTCTGGGACTGGTAGGATTTACAATTTTCAGCATTGTGCTGGTTTCTCTTCTTTTTCAATTCTTTGCTGTTTAAAAATAGCCCTTCAGCTAGGCAGAATATAAGGTATATGGCCCTTTTCTTCTGTATTTCTGAAGTTTAAACAACTAGGCAATGGATAAACCTTTCTTTCGGCTGTAGGCCCTTGTAAAGCCGATCTGTCTTCACACAGGGAAGTCAGTAAAAATGAAGAAAGAAAATGGAAAGTACAACTAAGGGTTAGAGAACTTTCAAGAAATTTATTGAAGATTTAGAGAGTATAGAGATAAAGAAAGAGCACAGTCATACACTGTGAATGTGAAATTACATTTTGAGCATAACCATCAACTCCATTCCTTGGTAAATACTATACCAACCAGACGATCTCACTCTACCTATCTCAATCTGTATTTGCATTCTAAGACTTTCAGCCTTCACAAGTATGCTGGCTTTATGAAGATTTATTTGAATCTCAACAGTCCAGTTTCCAACAGATTTTAAGTGCTGTAGGTCAGGGTACCTGCCCACCCACGAATGTTTGTTAAGGGGATGTCTGTTCCTGCCACACAGAAGTAGCCCCTTTTACTGCAGGTGGTGGTTTTGTTTTGTTTTGTTTTGTTTTGTTTGCCTGTTTGGTTTTTGACCACATGACTTTGACTTAATCTTTTCTTTGCCCTCGGATGGAAAGTGATAAGGATTCCAGTGTCAGCTGATCTATAATATCTAACCATCGTTCCTATTAGAAAAGTCAAGTTGAAGAAGTCAGGTTTTGAGGATCTTGAAGAAAACCATTTTGAAAGAAGTTGCCAATGGCCGTATAGAGATGTGTTGAATGGAGCAGCCAGCAAGGATCATGTTCACACAGACGCTGAAAGAAGTCAGTGTGTAGTGTATGGAGGAAAGCACAGTGCTCCTACAGGCACAGAGTCAAAGCGCATGGTCTCCAAGAAGGGAGAAAAGGAGTACTTTCTGCTGGCTGGCGTTCAGCTCCTGCTGTACTGAGTACCTTTTCTTTCTTCTCTGTTTTTGTTTTCTGTTTTCCTTTGCTTTACATTCTTTTTTTTGTTTCCCCCTTTTCCTTTCCTTTCCTTCTTTTCATTGCCACAGCATTAGGGATTGATGCCAGGGCCTTCACATAGTTACATGCCCAGGCTTTGCTATTATTTATTTAAATTTTGATAACAGGATTTCAATCAGTTGCTAAATTGCCCCAGCTGAGCTCAAACTCATGGTCCTTCTGCTTCAAACTCTCAACTAGCTGAGATAATAAGTGTGTGCCACCACCTGGGACCTGTGTACCTTCTTGCAATGACCTGCTATAGCCTTTTCTTGAGTTCCTTGCAACCCAAAAGGCCTTGCTGAAATGCCAATATTTTTGTATGTTTTCTCTAGATTTTACTGTTACAAAGAGCAGTTTTCCATGTCTAGTTGCCCTTGGAAATAGTTTTGCATCATTTCTTTGCTTAGCTAAACCCTATTTAATAGCCTCCTATTACCTGTCAAACTTTATGCTCAGCAGCAGGCAAGTGTTGCTTAATTTTGAGTATGCTCGCATGACCTTAATTAAGGCGAGTACCTTTTTATATCTTCCAGCAGCAGTTACACACCTGAGGCTACAGATGCCTATGATGGTGACCACAGGTGCTGTCACTTCTTGGCCTATAGAGGCAGAACTGAGCATGTCTGCCTCTTTGAGGGTTTGCTATGGATTAGATATGGTTTGAGTGTGTCCTCCAAAAAGTCATATGCTGGAAGCTTGGTCCCTAGTATTACAACGTTGAGAGGTGATGTGATATTTAAGATACAAGGCCTACTGGAAAGTGATTTTGCTTCAAGCAGGATCAAATCTTTGCTTGTGGGAGTGGATTCTCACTGCAGAGGTCCCGTGACAGTAGGTTGTTATAAAGGAGTGTGGCAATTCCTCTCCATCTATCCATGATTCCTGTCTCATCATGTGATCCCTTTTCGGCACACTCTCACTACTGTGATGTCATTTACCACGAAGCCCTCACCAGAGCCTGGAAACACCAGCATTGTGCTATTGACACTCACAAACTGTGAGCTAAAGAAACCAAATAGTACCCAGCATCAGGTATTTTGTTATAATAACAAAATATATGGAGACACAGTCCTAGATAAAGCCCAGGGCAGCATTATCAGGCAGCTACATTTTATTGTAGGCTGAGTAATAGCAATCCACAGATCTCAGATCCAAATCCCTGTATGTGATACCTTATCTGGAAAAAATTCTTCACACAGGTAAACCAAGTTATGGATCTTCACTTTGGAAAACTATGCTAACTGCAATCACAGGTGATTTCCTAAGAGAGAGGCAGAAAGAGATAAAACACATGGAAGAGAGGAGGTGTTATAGTCATGAGTTATACAGAGAACAATTAGAATAAGGCCATGGAGTTTACAATATCATTTTTATGATGTCACCCAAGTTTAACACAAGAAAATGCAGGAAATCTATGTCTTTAGTGATATGGGCAGAATATTCAGCCAAGGGCCTGAATCCCACAGCAATGTCCCACATGAGTCCAGATAAAGACCCAGTGCTCACAATGCCCCCCACAAGTCCAACTGGAAGTCTAGAGCCCACAAGAAGGACTCACGTCACTCTCTTTTACAGATCCATGCTGGGAAGGCCCCAAAGGTCAGCGGTGGAAACCAGAAAGTCTATGCCAGCAGGGTGAAGGAGCTGTGTTGGTAGGTTGAGGGTTCCACGCTGGAGCCTAGAAGTCACACTTACAACAATTCTAGGGCTGTCCTGAAAAGCATCACAGCCATCCTCAGCGACACGGAGACCCCAAGCTCCTCTGACGACAAGCACAGTTGAGTACATGCCAGGAAGCCAGTGTGATGAGTTCATCCTGGAGACCAAGCAACACACATCTTCCTCTCCAGAGCCAGGAAGCAATGCTCGATGTGAAGACCAGAGCTCCTCCAGGAGAACCAATGGCTCCAAGAGCAACTCATACGAGAATCCACAACACTTCAATATCTTAGTGCAACTAACATGAATAACTTCTTCTCCAAGTCTCCATTTATACTGGTAACTTTCCTCAGGTGAAACATCTACGCCCAGTTCCATGCTGATGTAATCCAGCTGGCATTAAGGTGACCACCAGTTTTCAATCCATAACAGGAGGGCATGTGGCTGCAGTGGGAGAATCTGAAATAATGTTGCTACAACTGAGGAATACTGGCAGGCATCAAGAGCTGGAAGGGGGAGGGAAGGGTTCCTCCCTGGGGTCTCGATCGAGTGGATTTCTGCTCATACCTTACTTGTGTTCCAGTGAAACACATTCAGGTTCTTGTGTTCCGGAATTTTGAGAGAACATATTCCTGTTCTGAACCACCATGGTGTGGTAATTTGTTAGGAATAGTTTGTTATAGAGGGTTGGGATTGCCTTTCTTCAGAAATCACAAATGGGAAATCTGTGTTGTGTGGAGAGATTGAGAAGGGTCCTGTTGAAGACCCTCTTTACAAGCACAGCATATGTAGCACTCCCTCCATTGGGGTTCTCTAGACATCGCAGGTTTTATGAGCATGAGAAGCCTGTTCCTACACCAAGCTCAGTGACTACAAGTCATATCCTAAATTCCGAATGAAGAATCCTGATATGTCTCAGGGATGTCAGTAAAAGATTTTGGATCAGTTTAGACCTGCAGAGATTCTTTTAGACTACCACTCCATATTAAATACTCATAACTCTAAGATACATGGGAGGCTGATGTATAGAAAAGATCCCAGCAGAAGATGGGTGTGTGAGATGCCAGGTCTCCTCAGTGTAACAAAGGGCAGCAGTTACACGGGTTGTTGGAGGGGTGACATTTGGAGTCTGCAGAACACTGTATTCAGGTCTGAGTTTTAGAGTCTCCAGAACAAGGTTTATTGGAATGGTAGCATAAAGCATTGTCTTGTTCTTATTGCTAGTATTTCATCATCAAATGTAGTATTTGTTGTAGAGTAGATTATATTTACCCTGTTCTGTTTCTAGTTTGCTAAATTAAAATTTTCTTTTTGTTACAAATGGAATTTGAATCACATCAAATGATTTTTCTGAATCTTAAAATATTATTTATTTTTATTCTCTTAAGAAATTAGTGAAAAAAATGTACTGAGTTCTTTTATTAAATTTTCTAATATTAGACCAACTTTGCATTCCAGAACTATCACACTTGATATGATTTGTTGTGAGTGATCACAAACTTCTTTGTGTGTACTGCTTAAATTCATGTGATACATTCATAGACTTTTAGACTACATACAGGAGGATATTGGCTCACAACTTACTTTTCATTTGCAGTTGTTGAATAGTTTTAGCACCAAGATAATTTAAACATTAAATAATGAGCCTGAGTGCCCCCTTTGTTTCTCTTCTCTGAAAGACTGTGTATAAAACAAAATAATTCATAAATAAAGTGAATTTGACAACTTATTTGTGAGATCATTAAATACTGATTTAATTTTTTGAAAAAATATTATGGAGTGTATGAATATGTTTTGTATTTATCCTTTAACCAATGCTCTCTAGTAATCTTTTCCATTTTCAGTTTATTTTGTCTAAGTTTTAAATGTAATAGGTATAAAGTTGTCCATATCATTTCCTTATTTTTAATACTCAGTGAGTTCTGCCGTAGCTCCTTCCTATTACTACAGCACGTGTACCTGCACATCAGAGCACCATCTCTTTTTCTTATGAAGAATTTCAGCAAAGGTTTTCTTAATCTTTTCAAAAACCAATCTGGTTGTTGGGACCCTATCATGATACAATTGCTTTCACCTTTAATTCGTGCTAGAATTGTTATTAAGTCATTGCTTTCATTTTCTTTGGATCATTTTTGTTTTCCCCAATGTCTTAACTTGGACAATTGGTTCACTAAATTTAAGTTTTTTTTCTTTTTTAATAATTTAAAGGTGCATCTATATCTTTTTAAGTTCTGGTTAAAATATCCTACAAGTTTTAATGTATGGCATTGTCATTCATTTCTAAGTAGTTTTCTAATTCTTATTATAATTTATTTAACAAATTTCTCATTTCACAGTATAGTTTAAAATTTCCAAGAATTTCCCTAAAGTATTTCCTTTTTTCTTAAATGTTTCTCTCTGTTCTGTTATATAGTTATGCTGTAGTTATATGATACTGAACATGATCTGCAATTTTAAATGTTCTATGAGTCTTTAAGAAATATAACACATTCTTTAAAGTTTCAATAAAGCTAAGATTAACCATGCAACTAATTTTTTTCTAGTTTATAAACCATTTGACAATGTTTATGCTTTTAAGTGATAAGAGATCTTGTCCTCTACAAATTCTTTTCTCCTTAGAACAGTGTTTTTCTGTGTTTTCCAGAGATTGCATCAGAATCTCCATTATGCTTGCTAAATATTCAAATAGATCAGACCTATAACCTGCAGATTCTGATTCAAAAACCTAAGGTTTTAGGAATCTACAATTTAATATAATATTCAATATTTGAAACCAATGTTATCAAGCAAGTCAACTAGAAGGTGGCTATATAATACTGCCAAACCATAATATTTTTTCTTGCCTAATCACAAGACTGTTTACTTGTCAAATCTGTAAAATTTTTGTCTTCAAAGAATGCTTTATTAAATATATTGAAGATGTAAAGACAATAATAATTATCAAATTATCCACAAATCTAATTTCGTGTGCTGTGGTAAGCAGCAGTGTCAAATCTCAATGTTCTCAATCTGATTCACAAGTTATTTCTTATAGTCTTATGTATCTGTCTTCCCTAGAGTTTCTGGTTTTAAAATAATGCCAAGGAATGCTAATTTTCAATCTGTAATGATTTGTCTAGACCCAAGTAGATTTTAGTCTCGATCATGGCTGTAGAATTACATTATTTCCTAATGAATTTATATGCATTGGTTTTATGTCCTTAATTAAAACATGTGTATTTTTCAGAGTAGG
The DNA here is from genome assembly GCA_004027455.1 of Hydrochoerus hydrochaeris. Lineage (NCBI taxonomy): Eukaryota > Metazoa > Chordata > Mammalia > Rodentia > Hydrochaeridae > Hydrochoerus > Hydrochoerus hydrochaeris. The sequence goes on along the minus strand of PVLA01001583.1, from coordinate 178,245 downwards.
AGCTTTCTTTTATGTGTACTGTATATCCGTGCCATCATCTTGTGTTATGGCAGCACATACTATAGATGGTGAATGATGCTTCTGAATGATAGATTTCAAATGTTATATATCTTTGCACCAATTTTTCAAGGTAACGAACTTCGGAATTTTAAAAATACTGCAAAAATGATGGGTAACATTTTTAATGCCATAAATATTTTATGATACCTTTTACTGCATATTAATTTTCCTTTTTCTGTATGACAGAATCTAAAGAATACTGCAGTAAATGCATTTGTATACTATAACAACTAATATTTTAAAGAATCTTTTAAATATACTATTTTTCTGTATTTGTTTATTCATTTAGTCCTAGCACCAATCCTGTAACCATTAACATGTGCTTACATAAATATGTTTAGTGAGGTTTAAGAGACTGGCTTAAAGAAAATAGGTATCATAAAGATATCTTTGTGGTCCAAATTTTGTCTACGTGGTGGAAACAAGCACATCAAAATCTAAACAGATGAATATATTTCAGAATCACTTGTTAATAAAGATAGTTAAGCAAGTAAAAGACAAAAAGTAAATTGATTATACTTGACGGGCAAAAGAGACCTGGAAACAGAGTGCGTTGGTGTGTTTTTGTCACTATAATAAAACACCTAACGTGGGCTACTTTATAAAGAAAAGAAGCCCTTTTGGCTTATAGTTCTGGAGGTTTAGAAACTGGGGGCCTCGTTTAGCGGTGGTCTTCTTGTTAAAAGTGTCCCAGACTGGTGCCAGAAATGACATGGCTAAAAGCAGAGTCAGGTTTTCTGTGTATTTCACTCCCTCTGCTTTTAAAGCTACCCTGATTCAACCATGTGGCATCCATCCTAATGACTTTGTCTAATCCTAATCAGCTCCAAAAGGCCAGCCTCTAAATCATAGCCAGATTAAGATCATCCTCTTAATATCATTATTGTATTTTGTGGATTAAACTTTTTCATGACTTAAGGGAATAAGCTAGATTCAGGGCATAACCCATGGTTTCCCTAAACAACATATGAGAAAATCTTATGTGTATCATGTTGGTTAAATGAAGATAGTTTTGTTTACCTCCAACAGAAGCAAAAAGACTGGGACTGCACTATCAGAGGAGAGGAATTTCAGTGTTCCTGGACTGAAGAGGGGCTGTGTAATCCTCAGAATTCTGATCCACTCCAGTGTATAGCTCATTTATTTTCTTCTTGAGGTCATTGATACGGTCTTAATCACAAAGTTCTCAAAGTTTTAAAGGGCAATCTGCCAATATCAGTCCTGATGCTGATATGACTGAACATGACAAGGTGTGCTAACCCAAAGCTCATTAGCTAGAGTAGCTCGTACAGATTTGCCTGGCGTTCCCATAAACCCACATTGTCTTGGCATTTACTGTAGTAACTTTATTAGAATATTAACCAACTACTAAATATACTATTAGAGAATGACCATCAAGCACAATGTCTTACAGAGCCAAGCTATCAATTCGTTCATGAGAATAGATTAAGTACCGGGCACACTTATGTTTATTGCTATTGTAATCATTGATACATCACGTCAACTTGGAAAGTTTAGAAGCTGAATTAGCTAAGTAAGCTGTTCTGCGTCTGAGTGTGTAGAGGGCTTATCTAGTGAGGCAGTTTATACTCCATGACAGTTGTAATGGTTGATTCATTGTGTCAACTTGAGAAGTTCACAAGTTGAAGTAACTCAGCCGCAGTCCAGGGTCTTCACTTTGTAAACATCCTGAGCCTGTGGAAGAGGGAGCCAGGGAGATGGTGAGAGTCGCACACCCGCCCCAGGGCGGGCAGCCGGATTACAATATGAAGGAGCAAAAGAGCCTTTTTCTCTCCCTTTTTGCTCTTGCTCCTTTTGCAGCCTTCTGCTGCCTTACATGGTCGCCTTGTGTCACGCCACCCTGCCTTGGATACAGCTGGGTATGGACAGAAGCCTTCACAAACTATGAGCCTTCTTTCCTTAATTTGGAGCATCGAGTATTTGTCTCAGAAATAAAATGAAAGTAATTAAGACAAGTATCACTGGATTTAAACTAGCAGTACGGATCGGCATAGTGGTAGAGTTATAAACTGTTTAGAAACCTTTTTACAGCTGTTTGTTGTCCATTTTTTGTTGTTAGTAAGGCAAGTGGTACATTCTGGTTAAATTACAAAAAGGGAGAAATAGCGTATTTTAGCTCATGGCTCTGGTCCAAACAGCAGGGACTGCATCTGGTAATGACCTATGTTTTGTTTGTTTTCTGTTACTGGGGACTGAACCTCAGAACCTTGCACTCAGACTTTGCAATGAACTACCCCACAGAATTTTTTGGAAATTGTGTCTCACTAAGTCAGTAAATTGCCAAGTCTCGGCTCAAACTGGTCCTCTTTCCTCAGACTTCCAGTGTGCTGGGATCACAGGCGTACACTGCCGTGTCCATGCCTGGTTGTTGATGGCTTTGATGACAGAATCCTGAGGTGGCACAGGGCACCACATGGCATGAGACAGAGGAAGCATGTGTGTGTACACAGTTGTATATGTGTATGCCTTTGTGTGTATGCGTATTTGGGGCTCTTGAAATATAAAGCCAGCAGGATTCAGTTAGGGAGTCTCCACCCTAGCGAATTAGTCTAATTGGAATCACCTCACCAAACTCACCTGCAAATGCCCTTTTAAAACCTCGCAATGGAGATTAAATCTCAGTACATGAAGCTTTGAGTGATACTCAACCCCTATCCAAAGCATTGCACCTGGGAAGGGATCAATTTGTAAGTTTAACTGATATCTTTAGAGCATGATCACATGCTGTCCCTGTCATGATATAAGACTTAAGGTTCTTCCTTATATTTCAAGCATAAATTTTCCCTGGACTAAGCATCTTTTTAGATTAAAAAATGTCATTTGGCTGGCTATCAATCAGACTTGGTATCCATTTTAAAAATTACATCATCTTTAAATGCATCAAAGTTAAGATCTGTGCCAAGTAATCTTTAAATTCTGAACTTCACATGACATGCAGAGTTTGTAACGGGACATCCTGTGACTGACTGACTTTATTTCATCACTTAATTTAAACGTGGTTGGAAATGGAATATAAATATGGAATAGAGACATAGCTCAAAGAACATTATTTAAATCAGGCAAAGTTCTTTCTTCATTGTGTCATAATCTGAAAATCAGTGCAAAAATAGATGTTATACACTGCAATATGATACTTCAATTTTATCCAAGAGCTTTCTTCTAAATTTAATGATGCTTCATAGACTACTAAAAATATTTTCATAAGTGGATGCTTCTTTGCTAAGAACCAGAATGTCAACAATTCTACAGAGAAATTCCTTGAAAATACTTCTTCTGTCATTTGAGTGTAATTCAACATCTATTAACTGATTTTTCTTTTCCACTAAGCCATTGAAATGAAAACAGAGGAGGATCATTTGTTTAACCTATGAAATTTTTGTGAATGACAATTATTAGCATAACTCAGCAGAGTGGTCTAAGTGTCCTAAACAAATTATTTGATTACCAATTTGATTCAGAGTTTCAAATTCTGTTTGATATACCACAACTTCAGGCGAGAACACTTGTCATTTCTATAACTGAAAATGTATGAATTTGGTTCCAATGAGATTTTGGAGACTTCAGTTTAGAGTCAAAGTGTTCTAATTTGAAAACTTTCCAAGTTCAGCTGTGCCTGACTTACTTGCTTGGGGTGAGGGAGCTGTTATAAAATGCCTTCTGGAATGCATTATAGATGATACTTCCTCAGAACCTCCGGAGTCCTAACTTTTATGAGTCTAGGTGGGGATAGAGATTTAGCCAGGTGTGTGTGTGTGTGTGTGTGTGTGTGTGTGTGCAGGTCTCTCTCTCTCTCTCTCTCTTTCTGAGATAAGGTTCACTATGAAATTCAGGCTGGCCTTGAACTCACTTTGTAGCTCAAGCTAGCCTCAAACTTGCAGCGATCCTCCTGCCTCAGCCTCCCAGGTGCTGGGATTTACAGGTGTGTGCTGCCATACCTGACCAGGTATTTCTTTAGAATACTGATTCATTTTGGGCATAGACATCCAGTAGTGGGACTTATGGATCATGTGACAATTCTATTTTTAAAGTTTTTGAGTTTTCCACAGTGGCTGTACAGTTTTGCACCATTTTTCTTCTGATTTATCCCATTACCTTATTTCTCAATTATTTGAGTTTGGTAGAGTCCAGAATGGTGCAAATTATTGTGCTATCTTAAGAATTCCAACAAGTATTAGAGTACGAACTAAGGAGAACTCAAAGCATTTAAAATTATTGTTCTGCTTCAGCCATAAGTAGGATTTCATAGACTTTCCAGAATCCTAGAGCTGAACAGGTTCTACGAGGTGATTTCTGTGCAATAGATGGTTATTTAGGACTTAGGTCATCGATGGCACCTTTTCCTGGAAAGAGGTAACAGACTGATATCCATACCCTACTTTCTCCTTCTCAATTATAAGTGCCAATCAATCCCAGAATAGCTACTTATTATACACTCAGAATGAAGACTCATAAATTTGATGAAAAGGGAAGTTACACATTTAAGTTGTCAACATATCAAATTTATTTATCTCAGTTTAATGGATAGATTCAAATACTCTTCAAATAACTTCAGAAACACATGACTTATATTTAAAATGCTTAATTTTATTTTTGCTTCTTGGAGAAAGCTGCTGAAGAGAACCTTACTATATTTTCCACCTTCAAAATAAATAGGTTCAGTTTGAAATGAGAAAGCTGTCAATTCTACATATACTTTTATTTTGTTTTCACATAATGACATTGTAATTTATCTTGGGACCTAATGTTATGGTGAAACTGATTTACTGGAGTACTATGAAAACTTTTATAAGCAGTGAGGCATTTATGCAGTGTTTTTGATTTTTGAATTTATATGATTATATATCACTCTCTGTTTTAGAATGAATAGATTTCCTGTTCTTGTGTAAAAATATTTACTTTCTGAAGCTGAAGGGAAAATGAAAATTTTCCTCTGAATTAATATATTCTTCAGTCTTACACTACACTGAGTGTTCACAGAGGGCAGTCTTACTGTTTACACTCCACTGAAGCATGCCCAGCCTCCTCTTCCGCAGAGCAGGGATCACTGAGCAGAAAGGGGAAGACCTTGCAGCAAGGTCTGGAAGAGCGCCAGTCAGCACCTGTTTCAGCTGGATGTTCCTGTGCACGCCAAGTCACTCCTATCAGAGCACAGTAAAACATCTTTGCATTAGGTGTAGTAGGACACACAAAAGGAAAGAGGGGAGTCTTCTGTTTGACAGGCCTTTGGGTTGAGCTGACACGAACTTCAAGGGCGCGTTCTCTCTCTCTTCCCCCTTGGTCTTCCATGCAGCCCTGAACACTGGCTATTGGAGAATACTCACTGCAGGACCAACGGGCTTGTTTTCTCACCAATCAAAGACCCGTTTCACCATCTATAAATGCTCTTCTTAAACACTGATCATTTTGATAGTGACCTGGATATACCTGGAGAACTTCAAACAGCAGTTTTTCCTGTTAAAATTAAATTCAGGTTTATCATTCTGTGTGCGAGTTAAAGCACCTGCAAATTGTCTAGCAGCTGTTCGGAGTCCTATACGAGTCCATAGAGATCGCTTGTTTTCACCCTTCCACACAGACACAGAGTCAAGGAGACCTGGCACAGTGCTGGAGCAGGCGTGGAATTAAGGTAACTACCCCCCACGGATTAGATATGTGTCTAAGAACTTTCTGGCATCTGCACTAGAACTTCTACTACTCTGAACCAGTTACCACTTTCAGTTCTGACCGCTCCAGCTCAGGAATGCCAGGACCAGGTCCGACCTCGTTTACCAGCTCTTTGTCCTCTGTGGCTCCTCATGCCATCTTAGGAACAGAAGGAATGTCCGAGTTCAGGGCCACATCCCTGTAAAGGGCACCTGCGAGGAGCTGAAGGACTGCGTGTCAAAGTGTCATCAGCAGAGGCACTGCAGGGTGGAGGCAGGCTGAGGGCCTTTCTGTGCTGCCTTGTGTCTGGCCTGCTTCCCAGGGTGTTAGAAGTTCACTTCCTCTGCCCGGGAACACACCGCTGTCCCAGACCCCTGGGCTCTGTCACCCTGACCCAGACAGAGGCAAATCGCTGTGCTCTGCACGATGGACGATGGACGGGCTGTACACTTTCAACTGTTTTGGGTGAGGCCCTCAGTCAAGGCCTTCGGTGCCAGGCGACCTGCTCTGCCTCCGGGAGAGGGGAGGACGCGAAAGGGATGCGTGACACTTCTCCATAGCCGAGCTTTCTAGTGAAGTGTGAGCTTTCCTCCGAGGTCAGAAACAACCGCCAGAGCGAGCCAGAGAAGGCAGAGAGAAGTCAGGGCAAAGGGAACCGGAGGAAGGGGCCTGTGACGATCTCCTGAATCTCTGCAGCGCATTTTAGCTCCTGTTTTCGACCTTCCCCCTTTCTTCCCTCCCTCCGTCTTTTGAGCCTCCTCCATTTTTTGGTACATATTTGTGTACACGATGTTTATAACCCTTGCATGGAGTTGGCACACAACATACACCCTTCCCTCATCTTCCGCCCCGCCGCCTTCTCCTTCTCCCCTCCCTGCGGCTCTTGGTCTCTTCCTCCTCTCTCTCCCTCTTCCCATTAGCTTTTGTTTTGCTCCTTATTTTTACTCTGGGTTTCTCATAGGAGAGAAACTCTTCACTTTTTATTTTTTCTCTCTGTAACTTACTTTGTAAAAATATACTTTATTTTCTTTATTATGTTTAGTTTTATTGATTAAAATTACACAGACATAAGGGATATCTCATTGTTTTGATATAGGTCCATATTGTATAATGTTCAAACCAAGGATAACATCTCTATCCTCAAACATTTATCATTTTTGAATGGTGGAACATTAACATATTTGAAATCCTTTCCTGTAGGATTTTTAAAAACAGACAGTTTTATCGATAGTCACCCTTCTATGCACTCTAAGTATTTATTTATTTATTTATTTATTTATTTTTGGTTTGCTTGTTTTTGTTTTTTTGGGAACTAGGCTCCATATTTGGGCCTTATCTTCAAGCATTCTGTTCCGTCAGTCAATGAGAATCCCTGGATATCTGGTCCAATTTCTCTCCTCAACCCCTTTCCCAGGTGCGATCTGTTCACCCAGGTCTATTTGTCTTCAGTGAGAATTCGGCCAACTCTGTTTCCCCAGAGTCCCTTTCGTCTGCTAATATTTCCTGTCATTAATTTTCCATCCACTCACCTTTACCCTGCTCGTTGGCTACAAATCTCACTTTTCTTCATTGTATTCAGAATTGAGTTAATCATGGGCTTTTGAACTCACTTCCAGGTAGGATTCTACTATACAGGACAGGGAACTATAAAATGGTTGGAATTTCTGAACATCATGAAAAATATCAAAATCATTTTACTTATGAAGACTGTTTCCTATGACAGAAATACAGATAAAGTGGAATCAAAGAATCTCAGAAGTAGAAGAATTTCATGTGTAATTTCCAATGGCCAGTCTTTTGCAGGGATTTTTAGAATCTTTCATTCTCTAATTTATAGTCACTCTTCAAGGAAGACATAGTAAAAAATATTTCACCCCAACTCATTGTAACATTAATCTTTTCTTTCCTTCCACAGGACTGTTTCTTTTAACCCATTTTGGAAATATTGTTCTTAGAATCCATGATTCAACAATCCTACACATGATAATTTCTGAAATAGTTCTTTTCTATTTGAAAGTTATCATTTTTGGAACTCTAAGTGATAGGGAATTTATTATTTTATAAAACTTTAATTTAAAGACAGTATTAATTTTTACATTTCAACTTGTGTGCTCAACATGTGTAGGCTAAAAATTATGATGCTAAAAAGACCTTTTGTTAACTAATTGATGAATCAACATCAGTTTTCACAGGAGTTTGGAGCTTGGATCTAACCTTGTCATGTTTAATATGTTTTATCAGTAAGTTAAAGCAGGAGTTGGCAAAATGTGTTTGTAAAGGGCCGAAGAGTGAATAACTTTATAGGTCATATGGTGTCTGTTACAATCGCTCAGTTTTGTCACTGTAGTGCAGAAGCAACTGTAGACAATAAACAGACAAATGAGTATGGTGGTGCTTCAATTAAACTATGTAAACAGGGAGCAAGCCAGGAGGGACCCATGAGTTGTAATTTGCAAACTCTTAAGTCAAGATGAAAAAAAAACACTAACGATGTTCTTCACTGAAAACAAGGGTGTTGTAAGAAAATGGACACATGCGACACAGGGCACCCTGCCACCACCTCCAGTTCCTTCTCTCTGCCAGCTCGGAGATGCTGGCTACTTCATTCCAGATAGATTAAAACATTTTCCTCTGTCAGGCTAAGTCTTCCCTTAATAAATGAACTAAAGGCACAGTATTGGAGGTTTTTCAATTAATTGGCTCAGCTAGATCAGCTAATTGGTGAGTTCTTCATCGATGGCATCCACTTCCCTTTGTAGAGCATCCAATCAGCTTTTTGGTGCCCAACCAGAAATCTTGGAATATACAAGATAGAGACCAAAAGAAGTGGAGAAAAATAAAAGCAATTTGGAGGAAATAAAGACAATGTAGAATGAAGATAACTTAAGAAATAAGAATGAATTATTGTCAGAGATAAGTGAAACTGTCCCACTGTTGAAATAATAGGGTGGGGGAAGCTGGGAAGATGGTGGATCAATAAACAGCAAAGTAAAAAGTCTCTCTGCGAGAAAGAGCTCAGATGCTGGAATATAGCATCCTATAGAAGACAGAAGGAGATGAATCCTCTCAACCCAGGAAGAAACTAAAGTGAAAAGAAAGCAAGAAAAGAAAAATGTGGACAGAAGGCTGTAACCAGATGCACTCCCACTGGAGCCGGTCCCACTGTGTGCAAAATGCCACTAGGATCCAAAGACGCACAGTCACAGTGAAGTTGGAGGTTGGCAAGCCAGAGGGCCTTGGTGGGAAGATGTGGTCATGGAGGGGAACAGCGGACCGGAGAACTGCACCCGCTTGCAGTGAGTGTGGGGAACTCAGTCCTCCCGTGGGAGTGGGTGACTGGCCAGGTGACATTTTAGAGTTGGGCAGGATAAGCCTGGAACCAGAACCGTATCTGGCTGTATTCAGCCACTCCTAGCACAGAGCAGACTGGTGAGAATTGCTTGGACTGAGTCCCACCCCTGTGCATGATCCAATAGCCAAGACCAAAGTTTTCCTGAAGCTATCCCTAATCAGCCTCGACTGCGCATCACAAACAAACATGGTGAAGACTCCCACTGGTGGACCAGCTCAGAAGGGAGGGGCCAGCCTGCCTCACTCCTGCTTGGACTCCAGTGGTCATCAGCAGACTGGGGAGGGCAGCAATCCCTAGCCAGCACATGTCAGAGTAATTGTAACCAATACAGGAATTGCCAGGGACCCCCACTATCCACTTGTCTGGAAGAAAACAGAAACATGACAAGAGGAAGAAACAAAAGGAAGTCCCCAGCCTCCAGCCCAAGCAGTACTGGCCCAGGAAATGTAAACACAGAAGAAATTGGAGGTTGCACACCTGCAGTTTCTCAAGAAACAGCATTCAACATAAAGAAATATCTTCATGAAATTATAAAAGAACTTAAAACAGAAATACTAATGCAAGTAAAGGAAGATATAAGAAAAATAATAAAAGAAATGCTAAGCACCTCTCAAGAAGACACAGATGGAAGAGTGGAGGAGAATAGAAAAGGGAGGGAACCTTCAATGAAGAACATAAAAAAAAATCTAGAATATATGAAACAGATTCAAAGAGAGTATCAGGAAATTAAAAACTCCATTAAAAGCTGGCAAAACTGCTTGAAAGAAACTAAAGATAGACTATTCAAACTTGAAGACAGGTTTGCAACTTGTGATCGTGAAAGGAAAGGTCTCTTAAAAACAACAAGGAACCAGGAGAACCATCGGCGTCTCCTGAGATCCACATCATGTTGGAACTTGGGGTGCTGGGAAGCCAAGTGGCCGACTCACCACCCTGGTAGGTGGCTGTGGCCTGGCAAGCTGCGGCTGCCCTAGGGTGAGAATCATCAGCGTCTCTTGAGATCCACGCTATGTTGGAACTTAGAACTCTGGGAAACCAAGCAGCCAGCTCGCCACCCTGATAAGCAGCTGTGAGCCTACCAGTACATGGGGTGAGAATCAAACATCCATTCCCCCACCCCGTTAGCAAGTGGGAGCCAGGGATATGAGCATCTCTTGCAAGGTTGACTATATGCAATGTAGCAAATAAGGGGATTTCCTTCTACCATCTCTTTGAAGGCAAATATTTTTATCATTGTTTTGCTTTGTTCTGATTAATGGTACTGCTCTATTCAATATTCTGTATTGATAAGTTCTATAATGTTCTGCATTTCCTTTGATTCTGATATACCTGATTGAAAGAACAACTATTGTGAAGAAAACGAGATATACTATAGTACCTATTACTGTTATCCTGGTAACCTGCTGTGGAGTTCTGTACCAATTTCACTACATTGTCTCAATTGGCTTTGTTCCATCTTGTTCTGTGGTATTTTATTTTATTTTTTTATATTTAATTTTATTTTACAGAGAATAAAATAAAAGAGGACAAAACAATGCATATCAGAACAGAACAGAACAATACAAACAAGACAGGACTTCACAACAAGACAATTGGATATCAACAGTAGCTACCATAATATCTCTTTCTTTGAAATAGTTGAGCATAGCTTCACAAATGACAGTATCAAACATAACAAAATAGAATAAAAGCATTCAAGAGAATAAAACTATTACAAGGCATTCTGAACCAAATAACAAAAAATGAATGATGGCTACTATAATATCTCATTTTCCATAAAAGTTTGTTTATATTATTACACATATTAAAATCCAGGAAGACACAACATGATAGAACCAATGGTAATAGAAGAACAAAAGCATAGTAGGACTTCAAAGCCAGATGATATTGAATCAGCAATGACTGACATATTGTCTTGTTTTCTTCAAAGTAGTTGTTCATACCATCACACATAATAAGGCCAAATAAAACAGAATAAAACCATTCCAACCAATGAATGAGAACATTACAAGTCTTCAAAGCAATATAATGGAGATCCATGATTACCATAGAATCTTATATACTCTTATCTTTTCTTATACTAGGGAGACTATATAACTTTTAGACATGTGAGTTTGATTTATTTCACTTATGAGTATGGTCTCAAGTTGCATCCATTTATTTATAAATATCTCAATGTGATCATTCTTTATAGCTGAGTAGTACTCCATTGTATAAAAGTACCACAATTTTTTTATCCATTCCTCAGTTGATGGGCACTTAGGTTGTTTCCAAGATCTGGCTATTACAAATTGTGCCACTATAAACATGGGTGCACATATATCACTGTGGTATGATGTTTTCAGTTCTTCTGGGAATATGCCTAGGAGTGGAATAGCTGGGTCAAATGGGACTTCCAATCCCAGCTCTTTGAGGAATCTCCAGACTGACTTTCACAGTGGTTGCACCAGTCTACACTCCCACCAACAGTGCAGAAGAGTTCCTTTTTCCCTACAGCCTCTCCAGCATTTGTTGTTGGTAGTATTTTGATCCTGACCATTCTTTCTGGAGTGAGATGGAATCTCAGTGTGGTTTTAATCTGCATTTCTCTAATGACCAATGATGATGAACATTTTTTTATGCAGTTATTTGTTATTCTTATTTCTTCATCTGAGAACTGTGTGTTCATTTTGAATGCCCATTTTTAGATTGGGCCTTTGAATTTTGGGGGTTTGATTTTTTTTAATTCTTTATAAATTCTAGACAGAAGTCCTTTGTCTGAGGGACAGTTCACTAAGATGTTCTGTGGTATTTTAATACTTTAAAAATAAAAGTAAAAAATAACAAGGAACCAGGAAGTAACAATACAAAGGCTAGAAGATGACAAGGGGATCTATAACTTAAGAATAAAAAATGTGAGTGAAGAAGCAGGGGTAAACACAAATGAAACACAAAGGCTATTTACAGAAATAATTAAAGAAAACTTCCTAAGAATAGGACAAGAAAATGATATCCAGATAAGTGAGGCATACAGGACTCCAGCCAGCTATAACCAAAATAGATCTATATCCAGACATATAATAATCAAGACATATAATAATCAGTAATCAAATTCAGCACAAGAATAGAATATTAAAAGCTGTCAGAGAAAAGAAACAGATCACGTATAAGGAAAAACCCATCAAAATCATGACAGATTTCTTGAAATAAACCATCAAATCAAGAAGAGCTTGGAGTAAAGTATTCCAAGCCCCAAAAGAAAATAACTTCCAATCCAGATTGATGTACCCTGTAAAAATATTTCTCAAAATTAATGGGGAAACAAGATGCTTCCATGATAGAGAGGAACTGGGGGAGTTCATGACCACCAAGCCAACCCTACAAAAATACTGAAGGACATTCTAGAGAGAGTGAGAAAAAAGACCATGGTTTCAGTAACAGTGGCAGAGGGGGCTCACTGAATGGGGCAGACACTGGAATGAAGGGGAAAAGCAGACAATCAATGGCAGAAAAATAGCATGGCAGAGATGATGCAGAGAAGGTTGGCCATAATCACTAATATGGATGGCCTCGATACCCCAATAAAAAGAATCACAGGCAGAGTAGATCAGGAGCTAGGGTCCATCAATAAGTACTATATAAGAAATATAATTAACCTGAAAGAGGATTTATAGACTGAAAGTCAAAGATGAGAAAACAATGCTCTATGTGACAGGGAACCAGAAAAAAGTGGGGTAGCTCACCCGTCAGCTGCAGTTTGGTTGGAAAGACATGACATTTATACACTGGAGAACTACTCAGCTATAAGGAGGAAAAACCTTGAGGCTTTTGTAGGTTAATGGATACAATTTGAGATCAAGCTCAGGGGTAAAAAGGATCTGAATTACTTAGGTAAATAGTGGGTTGCCTCTCTAATCTAAAAACTAAAGGAGTTAGTGGGATACAAAATGTGCAATGCACACTGTGAAAGTCACAGGGGAGGAATTGTCTAAAAAGGGAAGGTAGAGGACATTGTTAATCGTGTACCATTATTTGAAATCCATATTGTTTTCATCACTCTAGTTTGGTTATATTCTGTTCCAGTTTATCTACTAGTACTAGATTTGATGGCATGGACAGCTATTCCAAAGATAGCAGGATATACTATGGTAATCATATTTAATTTCCTATTAACTTAATCTGAAGCCCTATATTGCTTTCACTGTCTTGTGTTGATGTATTTTATTTGAATCTGTCTTTTTTGATCTCTGTCTTGTCTTGACTGATTTTATTCGAATCTATCAAGTCTAAGAGTAGAGGCAACTACTCTGAAGATAATAAGATTCATTATGATACTCATTCTGGTTTGACTATTACCTTCTTTTGAAGTACTATAATGTCTCCAATGTTTTGTTTTTATTGATTTTGTTCTGTACTGCTATGTTCAATTTTATTGTGCCTGATGATATGGGCAATTCTATTGAAGATAACAAGAGACATCATTGGTAACCATTGTAGATCACCTTGCATTTTGGTTTTAAGTCATGTACTATGTCCATCCTTTTGTTTTGACTGACCCCATTTTGTTTTTTCTCATTTGGTTTTATTCTCTTAAAAAAAAGAGAGCACTGTACAAAAAGTGAGCATTCATAAATCAAAATACGTGCTCTTGAAAGGAGTTTGGAGTTCTCCCAACACAAAGAAATTAGAAATATTCAGCAAATTGGAATGCTATTTATCCTGAATGCATTTTCACACATTTTATAGATGTATTGAATTATTTCATTGAATTCCATAGATAGTACAACTGTTCTGTGTCAATTAAAATTTTAAAAATACTAATTGATTAATAGGCAGTAAATTATAGTTAGATAAGAATAAGAAATCCTGATATGATATTACACAGTAGAATGACCATAGATAATAATGTAATGTGTATTTTTAAATAATTATAAACATTTTTTTAAATGTTCACTATAAGGACATAACTAATGTTTAAAAGAGAGATAGTGACTCACAACAGCCCTGTGGAACACATGCTGCCCTCGGACCTTGGCCCGCACAGCCACATGCTTCCTGTGCGAGTGACTCCAGCCTGCACTGAGGAACACCATGCCACTCTGGGATCTTGGCCTGTGCCCAACAGACACCCAGACCTAGGACATCTACAAGCCCCTCAGGGACACTCTCTACCTCTGGACCTAATACTGCTATTGTCTTCTGCTCCCACCCTTTCTCCTAGAAACTTGGACTACAGCAGATTAACTGTGCTAGCTTGATTAACAGCCTCACCCAAACAGAATATCTCAGCAGGCTCCACTTCAGGTGAGTATGCCCCTAAAACAGAGGTGTACAGTGGGTAAATAGGGCCAGTAGTAAAGTTCCCTCCAACTAACTGTAAGACCTTGATGAGTCTGACAAGAGTGTGGGTGACTCCTTCCTGCACATAGAAAACATCAGACAGGGTGAGGAGTGTGCCAAAAAGGACTCCCCCAACTTGGAAAAAACCAAAAGGGCTTAGGAGACACACAGGCACACAATAGGGACACAGTAGGGCTTCACCCAACACAAACAATACAGACAGGGAGATTTGCTGACCTGGATAACCTGAAGATAAAGTAATAGCAGGAACTAAAAGTTGACCTACATCAACACTACTAGGCTTGACAGCCCAGGAAGAATATAGGACTAACTCAACAGGTCCTGCAGGGAAAGTCAGGTGACTGGCCCACCTCTTCACTGAGGGACCCAGCAATTGGATAAGCATCAAACTTACATTAGAACCCAAGATACACACTACCAACAGTTGACACTAGTGGGATTGAAGGACCAAATATTAACTTGAAAGGGAAAATGGCCAAAGGAAAAAGCAAAATGCAATCTCAAACATTTAGTACACTATGAGCAAGTACCAGAGACATTGAAATAGAGGACTTCAAAAGTAAATCATCAGAAATCTCTGAAAAGATAGTGAGTGAAATAAAAAAAAAACTCCATGAGGCTATAGAGGAAATCAAATTATAAGTACTCTCTCATGTAAAGATAGAAATAACAACCTTAGTAAAGGAGTTGCTGAGCACAGCTAAAGAAGAAATAGAGAAAAAAGTACAGGAGCATGGGAAACTGATTGAAACCTTGAATGAACAATATACAAAACAAACAGAATTCATGAAACAAACTCAAACAGACATCCAAGAAACAAAAAATTCTAGGCAAAGTGTGCAAAACTGTTTAAATGAAACTGAGGATAGGATTTCGGACCTTGAGGACAAGATCACAATTAGTGATCATGAAAGGATAGAACTTTTAAAAATAACAAAGCAGCATGAAATGACAATCGAGTAGCTTCAAGATGATGCCAAGAGTAACAATATAAGATTAATAGATATCAGTGAAGATGAAGGAGTCGATGAAAATGACATAACTAAAATATTCACAGAAGCAACAGCAGAAAATTCCCCAAACATGGGGCAAAATCTGATATGCAGATAAGTGAGGCATGTAGAATTCCAAACAGTCACATTCAACATAAATCTACACCCAGACATATAATAATTAAGATCTCATACATACAGCATAAAAACAGAATACTAAAAGCTGTAAGAAAAGACACAACTCACCTATTAAGGAAAGCCCATTAGAATCACAGCAGACTTTTCAGCACAAACCCTCAAGTCAAGAAGAGATTGGAGTGAGGTATTTCAAGCCCTGAAAGAAAACAACTTTCAACCCACACTGATGTACCCAGCAAAAATTTCATTCAAATTTAATGGAGAAACAAGATACTTCCATGACAAAGAACAACTAAAGAAATTCACATCCACCAAGCCAGACCTAGAAAGAGTATTGAAAGACATACTAGATAGAGATAAAAATGACCACAATCCCCAGAACAACAGCAGAAAGAAACCACCAGGTAAGACAAGCAATTAAACAAGGGGGAAAAGCAGAAAGCAAACAACTGGAATATGGCAAAGTCGAGCCTGTATATGTCAGTGATATCCATAAATGTAAATGGCCTCAATTCTCCTATCAAAAGAAATATATTGACAGAATGGATCAAGAAACATAATCCCACAATATGCTATATACAAGAAACACATCTGACCCAAGAAGAAACTCATAGATTAAAAGTCAAAAAATGGAAAACAGTATTCCATGCAACAGAAACCCAGAAAAAAGCAGGGATAGCTATTCTTTTTGCAGATAACATGAACTTCAAAGCTAAAATGATTAAAAGAGATAAAGAAGGTCACTACATACTCATTAGTGGAAAAATTCAAGAGGAAGAACTAACAATTATAAATATATATGCACCAAATACAGGAACACCCAACTATATAATGCAGATACTAATGGAAATGAAAAACCAAATACACAAGAACACAGTTATAACAGGGGACCTTAACACCCCATTGCCACAAAGAGATAGATCAACTATAGACAAAAAGCCAGCAAAGAAATAATAGAACTGAATCATAAATGTGAGCAGTTGGACTTAATAGATGTTTACAGAGTACATCAGAATGCACATTCTTCTCAGCTGCACATGGGACATTCTCCAAAATAGGCCATATATTATTCAATAAAACATTCTTAAGTAACTGCAAAGGTATGAGATTATCCCATGTGCAATATCTGATCATAGCACACTGAAATTGGAAATTAATGGCAAAAGAAATTGCAAAACCTGCATAAATACATGGTAATTAAATAACAACCTTTTGAATAACCAGTGGGCTACAGATAAAATTAAAGAAGAAATAAAGCAATACCTACAATTCAATAAAAACGTGGAAACAACTTACTGTAATCTGCGGGATGCAATGAAAGTGGTTTTAAGAGGGAAATATATAGCAATAAAGTGTCATATCAAGAAAACAGAATGAGCACAAATAAACAACCTAATGCTCCATCTTAAGCTTCTAGAAAAAGAAGAGCAAGTTAAGCCCAAGCTCATAGTAGAAAGGAAATTGTAAAGATTGGAGAAGAAATTAATGCAATTGAAACAAAAAAATACAAAGAATCAATGAATCAAAAAGATGTTTTTTGAGGGAATAAACAAAATTCACAAACCTCTAGCTAAACTTATCAAGAAAAAGAAAGAAAAAACCCAAATTCATGCAATAAGGACTGAAAAGGGGGAAATTACTACATATCCTATGGAAATTCAAAAGATCTTGAATACCTACTTTGAAAATCTCTACTCACATAGAGTGGAAAGCACAGAGGAAATGGACAGATTTCTAGAAAGATATGAACTGCCAAAGCTCAACCAAGAAGATATAGCAATTCTGAATAACCCAATATCAGCTATTGACATTGAAAATGTAATTAAAAACTTACCAACAAAGAAAATCCCAGGTCCTGATGGATTCATGGCTGAATTCTATAAGAAACTTAGAGAAGATTTGATGCCAATACTCCTTAAACTCTTCAATGAAATTGAAAAGGAAGCAATCCTCCCTAAATCATTCCTGGAAGCAAGTATTACTCTGATACCAAAACCAGAGAAAAATCCAACCAAAAAGGAGAACTATAGGCCAATCTCACTCATGAACATTGATGCAAAGATTCTCAGTAGAATACTGGCAAATAGAATGCAAATCTTCAAGGAGATTATAGATCATGACCAAGTGGGATTCATTACAGGAATGCAGGGATGGTTTAACATACACAAATCAATTAATGTAATACACCACATCAACATGGTAAAAAAAAAAACCTACATGGTCATCTCAATAGATGCAGAAAAAGCTTTTGATAAAGTCCAATACATGTTCATGATGAAAATCTTTCAGAAACTCAGAATACACGATGTCTACCTCAGTCTTATAAAGGTCATCTATGACAAACCAACAACTAACATTATACTAAATGGACAAAAACTGAAAGCCTTCACTTTAAAATCAGGAACAAGACAAGGATGTCCACTCTCACCACTCCTGTTCAGTATAGTTCTGGAAACACTAGCCAGGGCAATCAGACAAGAGAGAGAAATAAAAGAAATAAAGATAGAAAAAGAAGAAGTTAAATTATCACTACTTGCAGATGACATGATACTCTATATAGAAGACCCAAAAAACTCCATTAAAAGACTACTAGAGGCAATAAGCAAGTTCAGCAGTGTAGCTGGATACAATGTCAATGCTCAAAAATCAATAGCATTCCTGTACACAAACAAAAAACTCACTGAGAGAGAAACTATGGAAATATCATCCTTTACAATAACATCCAAAAATATTAAATACTTAGGAATCAACCTAACTAAAAATGTAAAAGACCTATATGCTGAAAATTATACTACACTGAAAGAGGAGATTGAAGAGGATATTAGAAAATGGAAGGATATTTCTTGCTTTTGGCTAGGAAGAACCAGCAATGTGAAAATGGCCATTCCCACAAAAATGTTATACAGATTTAATGCAGTCCCAATCAAAATGCCATTGACATCCCTTACAGATCTAGAGAAAACACTCCTAAAATTCATTTGGAAACAGAAGAAACCTAGAATAGCAAAGGCAATTCTGGGCAACAAAGGCAAGAGAGGAGGCATCTCAATTCCTGACTTGAAACTATATTACAAAGCCACAGTGATAAAATCAGCATGGTACTACTGGTAAAGACATAGATCTGAGGATCAATGGAACAGATTAGAAGATGCAAGCACAACTACAAAGACACTCAGCCACCTGATATTTGACAAAGGGGCTAAATATATCCACTGGAAGAAGGATAGCCTGTTTAATAAATGGTGTTGGAAACATTGGCTCTCCATGTGCTGAAACCTGAAACTAGACCCATGCCTATTACCATGCACAAAACTAAAGTCTAAATGGATCAAAGACCTAAATATTAAATCAGAAACACTAAATATACTGGAAGACAATGTAGGCAGAAGTCTTGGAGACATGGGGTAGGCAGAGAATTCATGAACAAAATGCAAAGTGCATGGGAAACACTTCAAAGAATCAACAAATGGGATCTCATATTATCAAAAAGTTTCTGCACTTCAAAAGAAATCACCAACAGTGTGAAAAGAAATTCCACAGAGTGGGAAAGAATTTTAGGCAGCAACCCCTCAGACAAAGGACTTAGATCCAGAATATATAAAGAATTGAAAAGCATCAAGCTCCCCAAATTCAAAGACCCTCTCCAAAAATGGGCATCTGAGATGAACACATATTTCTCAGATGAAGATATACAAATGGCAAATACATACATGAAGAAATTTTCACTATCACTGTTTACTGGAGAGATGCAAATTAAAACAGCAAGGCTGTGGGGAAAAAGGAACACTGCTCCACTGTTGGTGGGAATATAGACTGGTGCAACCACTATGGAAATCAATATGGAGATATCTCAGAAGACTAGGATTGGAAGTTCCATTCAACTCAGCTTTCCGCTCCTCAGTATTTTCCCACAAAAACTGAAAAGGTCATGTCACAGTGATATATATGCCTCCATGTTCATAGCAGCAAATTTGTAATAGCTAAATTGTGGAAACAACCAAGATGCCCATCAACCGCAGCATGGATGAAAAAGATGTGATATTTTTATACAATGGAATGTTACTCAGCTATAAAAAGGATGATCTTGAGGCCTTCATAGGTAAATAGAGACAATTTGAGACTATCTGCATTAGTGAAATAAATAAGAATCATATTTATAAATATTGCATTGTGTCTCTAGTGTAAAAAGTAATAAGAAATGTAGGAGTAATAAAACCCAAAATGTGTAATTGCTATTGTAAAAAAGAGAGGAAAAGAAAGTGCTCTAAAGGATATAACTGCAGGTATGTTTAAGTGCGTAGGACTGATAACCATATTACTAAGTTTTTGTTGGATAGGTGAACAGAACTGTTTGCAGTCTCACTGTCTGAGTGTCTACTTTGGGTGGTTTACTTTTGTAACTTGAACAACTATTTCTAAGAGAGCAATGTGTAATTTATCAACTAGTGATTTCGTACTGTTTTTTTTGAAATTATGTATTATTTCTACCCTTTTTCTGTTTTGTTTTTTTCTCTATAAATAAAATTAAAAAATGAAAGTTAGATGTATTTAATTTCATTTACACATTACAGAATGTATAGAAACATATATGTAAATATCAATGTATAAAATTTTTACTTATAAAATTTTATTTATAAATATCTACAATTTTTATGTTTTTCTGTATGAGTTAAAAGTAAAATTTAAAAAAAGAATAGTGCTGCTTACAATGAACAAAGCCAAATGTTAAATTTTGCAAACTTTTATCTTTTATAAGGCTTTTTCCCCATGGAACTGTTATTTTTTTGTGTGTGAAATAAATGAAAAAATAGAAATAAAAAAATTACATCACCACAGAGAGTGTAAAGATGTAAAGAAAATAAGCATTCCTGGAAATACAAAAATATAAGTGCAGAAATGGTAAGCACAATAGAATGAAAATAGATTGAAAAGATTTCTCCCAAAACAGAGCAGACGACAAAGTATAGAAAATGAGGATGAAACATGGGAAAATGAAGATTTTTCTGGAAATTTGAAAATCTGAACAAGAGTCCAAGAAATGAAAAAATATGAAAACAGAAGTGAAGAAAATTAAAGGAAGAATTCAAGTCAGTGTTACAGAGCTGAAAGAGTCAACTTTTCAAACTGAAGATCCTCACATGGCCTCCAGATGCAGTGATGAAAATAGATGCATAGTGAGAGACGTCATTGTAATGTGCCCTAATCTTGCAGAGGAAGAACAATCATAACAACTTTCAGACAGAAAATTGTTAGGTACGTATGAAAGTCTAAGAATCTGATTGAGATTAGATTTGTCAATCACACTGCAAATCAGAAGGCAATGGAACAATACCTTCAAAAATCTGAGGAAAAGTGATACTTGATATTAGAGTTCCTATGTTTAAAAGTCACCAGTTCAGAGACAGCAAGGTAAAGACATTTTTAGTTATTCAAGAGCTTAAATAGATTACTTTCCATGCATCCCTTTATAGAGAGCTATAAAAAATACAATCTGAGAAATATGAGAATCAATCAGCAATTATGAAATCATGGGATCCAGGAAGCAGAAGGTCAACAGAAGGGAAGGAAAGGGATGAGCAGGCTGAGAAACGAGGTCCTCCTCAGTGAGGAAGCAGGTGGGATCAGACACACGGCATTTCCAGCTGACCCTAATGATTGTACATATTTATGGGGTAGTATATAATACTTCAATACATTATGTATAATAAGTAATAATCAGAAGAGTGATTGACATATTCGTAACCTCAAACATTTACCATTTATTTGTGTTGCAAACATTCAACCTTTCCTCTTCTGGATGTTTCAAAATATACAGTTCATTGTTGTCCATTGTACTGATGCTACTGTGCTATAGAACATTGTAAGTTGTTCTTCATATTCAGCTGCACACCTTTCCCTTTTCCCTTCCTCTTTTTATTCTTCCGCCCCTTGCCCTTACCATCTCTGATAACGTTTATTACGCCCTATTTCTATAAGCTTCCACATAGAAAGGAGAAATGCGCAGTTATCTTTCTGTGTCTGATTAATTTCACTTAACTTGATGTCCTCCTGTTTCAATCTAAGAAAAAAAGAGGAAAATTTCAGGGCCAGGGATAAAGCTTAGTGGCACAGCGGCTGCCTGGCAAGTCAGAGATTGTGAGTTTCATCCCTTGTATCAGGAAAAAAATTTTTCACAAAGCAATTGTGAATGTAGTAGATATAACATGCATTAAATAATTGAGAAAAGGCTTGTAGAACCGGAGGAAAGACTCAGTGGAAACTCACCAAATAAATCAAGGAAAAACAGTTACTAACCCCTCACAAAGAGAAGGTTTCAAGTGACACACACTCTAAGACTCAGCTGTGAGGACTGTACTCCTGCTACGCTAACCCAAATATGAAGTATTTGTAAGGACTGTGATGTTACTGTTTTGGGAGACTGAGCACAGAACTATGCTGCTGTGGAGTATGGGTAGGCGTGTGGTAGTGAAAGACATCAATCTTCACTTTCTATAGTGGGAAATCAGCAGGTGACACCTAAAGCAACAACAACAACAAAGCATGTTAACATGTTTAGAATAAATAAGGAAGCACATACAGACATGATCAGCTGAAAGGTTAAAATGTCACCTTTTTGTTTTCTTTTTTGGTACTGGTGATCGATCTTACAACCTTGTGCTTGCCAGGTAGGTGCTTGGGCTGCTGAGCTAAACCCCCAGCCCCAAACCTCCTTTTGGAGTCCCTCTCTGTTTCTGCTCCACTAGGGTTGAGAATAGAATATTGTTAACTTTCTAATATTTAAATTTAGTTCCCTATCCTTCTCTAGCCAAGCTTTCATTCTTCCTCTAGAAGTTAATACTATCATATTTTTATAACAGTCAACAGGCTTCTCTTCATACTTGTCTGTCTATGCATTCCTAAATGATTTCATTTTGAAATTTATATGAGTGGAATTATTGTGCATTTTTTGGTGTTCTGATCATGTTAATGAGCAGCTTTTTGGGGAAATTCAGCTGTGTTATTGCCCATAACTGAAGACCATTAATTTTTACTGTATTGTATATAACTCTGATACTTGAATCACTTTATAAGAAGAGGGGCTTCAAAAAATTAAAAAAGGGAGAAACTAATGAAAAATATAGTAAGATTGTTGTAAGACATTTATGTGAAAAAATAATAAA
This sequence comes from Hydrochoerus hydrochaeris, assembly GCA_004027455.1. Taxonomy (NCBI): domain Eukaryota; kingdom Metazoa; phylum Chordata; class Mammalia; order Rodentia; family Hydrochaeridae; genus Hydrochoerus; species Hydrochoerus hydrochaeris. Next base: position 155,539 of record PVLA01001583.1, on the reverse strand, counting down.
TACTTAAACTAGAATAAACCACTTGGAGGAATATAAAGGTCAAAAATTGTTAATTGTTTGATTCTAGATAACAGAATAATATCATGTAGAAACTATAGGTTGATTTAAGTTAAATATAACATGGATGTTTCTAGAAAGCTGGGGTTTTAAACCTAAGTGTGCCACCTTTGGGGATCTCGTGCTCCCTGTGCCACACTAGCTATGCAGACGCCAAGGATGACCCCAAGATGAGTGTCACAGTTCAGATTTGTCCTGGAGGAAGATGGACTCAGTGATTGGAAGACCCCTTTTCTACTTCAAAGTTCTCCTCTGACCTTTTCAGGTACTGAAACTGGCCTTGTGGATCTGCTGGCAGTATGTGCACAGAAAATCTACTATCCAAAGGGCTGCTGAGAAGCTGTTTCCAATTTCCACCGTGACAGATGAAGAGGAAATGCCCTACGTTTGGAGCAGTGGGAAGGTCAGCATATAAAGGACAAGAGCAATTAGTCTGACACAGAAGAATAATTGCTGGAGATTTTTAAAAATGGTTGACACTTGTCTCTCTCTAATTATCTAGGTAAGTGGTGCCAGTACTTGTGGAAGCAATGTATCATCAACTTGCGAATATCTTTTTGGAAAAGTATTAGGGGCCGATGCCCACGGTCTCACCTAACAATTCGGTGTGGGTTGCATTCCGTTTTCCATAAGACCACAGCCATTAGAAACAGCCTCATTTTCCAGCACGGTGAGACGGATTATTTAAACGAAATGCCCCTGCCTTCCCTAAACCTCACACAGGCTAGGAAAATGGAATCCCAGGCCCCCACTTTGGCTTTGTTTTGCTTTGCCTAAGGCCACTTTTTTAGAAGGTCCAGCATTACTTCCAGAATCCTTCCTGCCTTACTGGCTGCTTCTGCCTTCTCACTTAGGCTGTTGACTGACTTCTGAAGAATGGGTAGCGTCTTACACATATGCTCTTAGGGAAAGCAAATCGCGTCTCTCACGATCCTGATAAAATCTTACTAAAATCTTGTTTAATTGGCTTAAAAGTTTCCTTAGACAAACTCTGTTTAAATTTTGCTGTGTATGAACATATGTCACGAATGAAACACTGTGAGCATGAACTGAAACTTGTAAATCACAATCGTGGAACAAGAAGCCGGAAAGGATTTTAGACATGCAATCACAACCTTTCAGGATGAAGCCAAAGGTTAATTCTCAGGTCATTTAATTAAGTGCTTCATGAAGCAAATCAGTAAACTTTCTACAGCACTAAACCTCATTCATTAACTCAGCCAGTGGCATAAACTGAACGCTGTTTTGTATTTTACATTGTCTAAGAATGACTGTAGAGACACACGATCTCTTCTTCAAAATACATAAAATTCTTAAATCTTCTATTTTTTAGCACTGTATAAAGCTGGCCAATTGTATATTTTAATTAAGTTAGTTTATCTCTAAAAATTATTTAGCTTGCTTATTGTACTACTTCATGTTTGTATTTAATGATGGCTGTATAATGATGGAAATTTCAATCATGATTAAATTATTTTTTAGACAGCTTTATTGATGACTAAAAGAAGAAAAGCCAATAAAAGAATGGCATTTTCATGAATTCGCATGTTCATTTTAAAATGACTGTAGACATCTAGTCAAAACCTTTCATGGATGAATAAGAAAGGGAATGCCTTTAAGGGGAAAGAGATTCCTGCAATTGTCAGATGTACATAGTTCTCTGAAAAATTTAATACAAAAATATATTTGCCATCATATCTAATTAATGAATATTATTTATGTGTATTTCTGATCATCTCATTTAGTATACTTAAAATTATAAAACAATGTCATATAAAATAATATACTTAATGATTCAAGTATATTTTCATCACAATTGTGAACTATCTCAATTCCTAGTTCAAATGTGTTTATTGTTAATAGGTAACATATGGAAAATACAGGATATGGAATAGCAAAATTATAATGCAAAACTTATTAACATCTGGTTAAGGAAACATCTTCCTGTTTATCTTTTGAGGGTCCACACAAGTGGTTGGCAGAATTCCTAAAATGTTCCCCAGGATTCTGTCCTCTGATTATTTAATCAAAAACTCATTTAGATGCTGCTCTAAGGGGACTTTTCAGATGCTAATCAGCAGGCTTCAGCAAAGGGAGACACTGGGTTATCTGGGTGGGTTCAGAGTAATTCTGTGAGAGTTTAAATGACAAGAGGGAGGCAGAAGCCAGCCTGCTGGAGCTGAGAGGGTTTCCAAGTGGGAAAAAGCTGCAACCCACTGCTGCTATTGTTGGCTTCAAGATGGAGAAAGGCAGCTGGGAGCCAGGGAGCCAGAGGGAAGGCAGCCAGCCACCGAGCCAGCCATCGTCTGCAAGGAGCCCAAACCTGCTCAAATAGCACTGAAGACAGCCAACATGACCCTGGAAGCCAGTGTGTCCCTAGAGCCTCCAATGCGTATCCTCGGCCCTGTTGACACCTTGATTTCAGCCTTGGGAGAAAGTGGAGTGATCAATGCAGCCCACTTGGACTTCTGACCTGCAAATTATAAGACAGAACATTTCTATCTATCGTGTTATTTAAATTTGTGTTGATTTGATTCAGTTATGATGGAAAACTAGTAATATCCTTCTGCTGTGGGGAGGCTGAGGAAAGAGAATTGCATGTTTGAGTCCTCCTTGAGCATTTTGCAAGACCATATCTCAGAATAAACAATAAAGTGCTGGGGATGTAGCTCAGTGGTACAGCAGCCCTGAATCTGATCCCCAGTACCATCAGAATCAAGCAAGCAAAACAAAACAGCTGGTAACAAAAAGCACAAAAACAACTATTCACTACTACATAAGCAAAAAGAGCCAATGTATGCTGGATGTGGTGGTGAATTCCTACAATCCCAGAACTCTGGGAGGCTGAGGAAGGAGGATCCCAAGTTTGAACCTACACTCTGCAAATTAGCGAGACCCTGTCTCAAAATAAAAAAAGAGAAAGGGCTGGGAATTTGGCTTGGTTTAAAGACTTTGAGTTCAAACCCCAGTACGACAAACACAAATACAAACAAACAAACAAACAGCCCCTCAGCAAATAACAAGGAAAACAGAGAGAGTGAAAACACTACTTTCCCCGATAGCCCTTGTGTAGTCACACAGAATGACAAGGAGTCTTTTAGGCCTGGAAGAAACCTATTCTCAGATGATTCACACTGAATTGCATTACTAGTTACAAGCAGGTGGCCCAAAGCTCCGATTCCAGTCTCAGCCCCACTGCTCCAGATCTTAATTACCGTGGAACTAAATCTTAACACTCTGAAGTCTACTTTGCATTGCATGTGGCTAAATAGGTATAAAGTGAACACACACACACGCACACACATGCACACACGCACACACCCACACCTTCTAAAAGAATAAATTGTTAAGGACAAGGAAACTTTACTAAGCTTTTCATGCCAATTTTAGCTGTTTGGTCTTGTACAATCTAGGCTTGTTGATAAACGTGAATGACTTGTCCATGAGTGTGTGACAGCAATACAGTGCTTTTTAGTGCATCCCAGCTCTATGACCTAGAGCAACTTGTTCAACCTTACAATTTATGTCTTTGTTTAAAGAGGGGATAAAAGTACCACTAGCCTTAGGGATATTATGAAAAGTAAGTTCCCACATATATGGCACCCAGACCAGTGCTGTATGTGGAAACCTGTTTCCTGGATAACTAGTGCAGTTTTTAATTTATTAAAGGTGTGTGGAAATTAAGAAAAGAAGAATAGTCATGGTGGGGGTAGAGGCAAGATTGCTGCGGTTAAAGAACAGGAAACCTTTAGAGAACACTTGGGGCATTTCAAGGACAGCAGGAAGGGCTTCCTGGAAGAAGTGGTCTCAGTAAGGACTTCCCGTGGGAAGGGTTCTCAGACCAACATGAGGTAAAAGGTGTATTAGACCCTGTGATACAATGCCTCCAAAGGCTGTGTTGTGGAATAGATGTTTAGTTATCTCATGGTTCAGTGACTGGGTCCCTTAGGGTTAGGGTTCCGGAGAAGTTCCTCTTGGCAGGAGCTGGAGGGAGAGCTTGCTCTGGCAAACAGGAAGCCAGAGAGTGATGCAGGGGTAGGGGCTCGTCTTTACCACTTACTCTCAGAAGGGTCCGACAAGAATGACCTTAATCTCCTCCAGTAGCAACAGAACACTCTCCCATCGGCTCCACCTCTTGAAGTTCTCATGTCCTCTGAGATCGCCCACAAGACGCCAAGCCTCCAACTGATGAACCAACCCTTAGGGAACAAATCCACAGCAGTAGCTGCAGTGGATCAGCACCATACGGAGATAGATCTCTTAGATTCTTAGAATCTGGCAGACAATCCACAAATTCAAATCTAGCTTTAAGCAGGTAATTAATGATAAAACATGCTTTCTCATTAATCCAGGTCATTTGATCAATCCTAACTTTGACTCCATTTTGATTATCCAATGACAGTGTTAGAATTTTGAGAGAGCATTAAGCATCTTCAATGATTTTCACAATGGATGAATTTTATGTGGTTGAATTGTACCTACATCACAAACCAAATCTATGTTTTGCTACTCGATTCACTCAAGTGTAAATTAAAGCTGAAATGTATATCGTTTAAGGAGCAAACAGAAGTTTGCATGTGCTTTCTGTAGTCCAAAAGCTATCTGGGAAGCGTGTATTTGAATGTTGTTACTAATGTGTTTTTCTTTCCCTACCTCTTCCTAGTCAGGAAAAGGATCTGGGTGGCAGGTTCTTATAATCCTGTTTTTCTCTAGTTGTATGACAGATTGTGTTATATTAAATCTTTAATTTGTGGCAAGTTTTACCTAAACATATTCCTTCACTCACAATGATGTCTCATTGACTAATTTTCTTTTTCACAATCTATGTTCTTTGTAGAATCCCACATTCACAGATGAGGCAAAATATTTCAAAGAAAATTAACATCAAGTTCCTTACTTCTGCTCTGTAAAGATTAGTGATAAAGATAAATGAAATTGTAATTCTGTGAGAATCTGATAGCACTGAGTATTTTTCAGTATGAGTATGTATAAGAGATGTATATTACAATACAGGTGCCCATGAACTAGAACTTGTGTTGGAAATATTTCAACGCTCATACCACTGTAATTATGAGAAATTCCAAGAAAGAACTTTTTATTACCAAGTAGAACTGACACTGTGAAGTCATTGTGTTTATGACCCAAAGTCATAGCTTCAAAGTGGTTTTTAAATCAATTATCAACACCAAAATACTAAGCACACAAGTGGGCATTGTGGAAAACCATACACAGAGTAGTTGATGAAGTACTTTCCCAGCAGTAAAATGACCATAAGTAGACCAACAGCACAGGGTGAGGCTCATAGTCAAAGATTTTGGAAATATCAGGGGAAAACAATACTGAGTTCTATTAAAATGGTGTGCCTGAAGTTTAAATTTATTGGCGTATCTTTAAAAGACATGTCCATCATTGACTGGTTTGGTTGATTTTGTATATTTCTTTTTTAGTTCACAAGGCAGATAAAATTCAAGTCAACACTGTAAGATCGTGATCCCTAATTCTGTTTCTAGTTCTGTGTCAGACCTAATCTTTATCAATCTTTGGTCTCCAGGCTGCAGTGAAGGAACATGCACATCTTTTCCTTCTGTACTTTTAGAACTTAAATCCAGGTACAGCACTGGGAGGGACAAAACCAACAGGAAAGAATGAAGTACAAAAGCTATTTTATTTTTCCCTCCCTCCATCTCTCCTTTCTACTGCTTTTCTTCCTTTTTTCTGTCCTTCCAATTGTCCGTTTTTTTTTCCAATTTGTATTCCTTAACTGCATTTCATGATCATTAAAATAATTATTCTGAAGTTAAAAGGTTTAATGTTGTTCTGAATTATCTGTTATGTAAAATACCTGCATCACAACAAATCCTTCTGTGTTCTGAACTTTCCTGTTTCTTGCCACTAATGAGAAAAAAATGGATCATTATAATTCAAAAAAAAAATAACTGCCTCCTACTGGACCAGACATTCAAGTAGATACCTTTCATCTCTAACTCTAAACCATAACTTTGGTCTGATTACTCGTTATGAGTTACTCATAATCATTCTTAAACAAATGGGGCTGCATGTCCTACCCTAGAGGCAAGCTTATTTTATTCCAGTTTGTCACCCAAACTCAGCCCAACTGCAGCTATCAAAGGTGCTGATCATGTTCCCCAAGTGCTCATAAACCAGAAGCATCAGGACTTCATTGTATTTAAACATCATACCATCAGTGCACTGTGCTCAGTAGCAACATGGGAATCTCTCAACGAGATTGTTGGAGCTGCTTATTTGGATCCAGAGGTAAAGCAGTCACCATGCTGGAAGTCAGTCACTACAGCTTCCAGGAAGCCAAAACTAACCGCTTTCAACTTCAAAGTTTCACTTTGCTGGTGAGAAGAAAATGCTGCAGGTGAGGAAAATCTCGGGTCCCCTGAGACAGTCTCTCATTTATGTCCCTGTGGGAAATTCTGCCTCTGCCCTGGAGGAGTTCTCAGTTTAGTGTGGGGAAGACAAAAAGTAAAGACATGACTACAATGAAATTGACATGAGAAATCACTTCTCCCTCCCTAGAAGGGCATCTGGGAGCCACAAAATCTTTTCTGTCTCTCTTGGGGCTGGTTTAGCTGATAGTAGTAACTAGCAGTAGTAAGTGGATAGCATTTCAAAGTGTGCTTGAAGCCATACCACTCTCTCTCAGCTGGGTGAGGAAGCTGGCATTCTTGAAAGACTGTGTATGAATACGTATATACTAATGTTGTTTAATTTATGCTTGACTTTGTAATACCACACATATAGAAATTTATTTTTATGGCAGGAGAAGGCATGAAAGAAGGAAAAATTGCTTTGGAGGCATTTTTGGGAGAAGGTCTGCCAAATTACTTCCTAAGGCACACTATTCTGATTGTTAGATGGGCTGATAAAATGTTTAATTCTGAACACATTTCCTTATGTCACTAAATTTTGGGACTCAATTAATTCCATAATTTTTGTTTTTTTGCTTTTTTTAAATAGGCAGAATTTAGAGTGGAAGTTAAAAGTCAAGTGAAGCAGACATACTTAGGTGAGTTAGACAACCGTTGTCTAGGATGTATAGACTGTACTTGAAATAATCAAGTATATATCATGATCCCAAAGATTCTGCCAATTCAGGAACTGGGCGAAGACTGGCTTCCTGGAAGCCTCGGTCATCAGAGTGTGCTTCCCTGTCACCGCCCACCTCCTATTCCAGGATTTCACATGTGCCTCTCTCTACTCATTGCCTGGGCTTGTGACTTCAGTGATCTTGCTCCAGACATTCTTGACTGCGTGTCTCGGGGAAATCCAGATTAGCTTTGGTTTCCTTTGGTTTATTCAGAAATTGAAAATAGTGTATTTTTATTCCATTTTGAAGAATTGTAACATGTTTTAAAAAGGTTTTTATTTTGCTATTTTCTTGAGAAAATGGTTTATCTTTTTATGAGAACAAACTGAATTATCTCTTCTGCATAAGAACTAATAGGCGCTGTTCTCAATAATGGAGTATGTTATTATCTTGAACTCAGTAATAAAACTTTGAATAAGAGCGGTTCTAATTTCCAATTTAACGTGAACAGCATAAAGACAATTGTAGTACATTTAATTTACAGTAGAGAGGAGAAATTGAGTTAGGTGAATTGAACATCTAAAATGTAAGTAATTCAGAGACTAAGTTCTTAAGTCCCTAGATTTGACAAATCTTGGAAAAAGTTAAAATAAACTAGTTAATTATTTTGCTACCTTCAAAAAAAAAATAAGTATATAAGAAAGTAACAAAATACCTCCAAAAATCTCCCAACTCCACCAAAGCGGATCCATGGATCATGGATGAGAAGAAACTCAAAAACAAGGCAACAGAATTATATAAGTTGATTAAAAAGTATATAACAACAACAAAACAAGTCAGCAAGGTACTGAGCAACCTGAAACAGGATATAACTAAGCAGATAATGGACTTAAAAAGTAAAAAGAAGAAAAGAAAGTGCTCTAGAGGATATGGCTGCATGTATGTTTAAGTGTGTAGGATTGATAACCATGTTGCTAAGTTGTTACTGGATCATTGAACTTCTTTGCAGTCTCACTGTTTGAATGTTCACTTTGTATGCTTTAATTTTGTAACTTTAACAACTAGGTCTAAGAAGATAATATGTAATTTATCAACTAGTGATTTCTTACTGCTTTTTTTTTCTGAAATTCTGTATTGTTTCTACCCCTTTTTCTGTTTTGCTTTTTTTCTCTTTAAATAAAATTAAAAAAAATAAACTAGTTAAAAAATTATCAAAAGTTGACTTTATATGGTTTTGCCTTATATATTTTGGATACTGTCTATAATTAGTCAGGTAGAATTTGTAGAAGTGGAACCATGACAAACAAACAAACAAACAAACCCAAACAACTTTACACTTCTTAAGACTTTTGTAGACGTAAGATCATCCAGTATAGGTTTGTGAGGTGGTTTATTGTAAGATTAATTAAAACTGGGTCAGTGTACTCATTCATAATCTATAGTTGGTAAATTAACATGCTTTATTAATACTGGCATCTCACTGAGTGCTTTATGTAGGAAAAACAACATTTTGGCCTTCTTTTGATTTAATTGCTTCTTCATACTCTTTTGAGGGGAAGCTTATTTTTTTTAAAAAAGATTAAAAGATTGCCTACCGGGGATTTAGTTCAGCAGCCGTGTCTCCCTGGTAAGCGCTAGGTCATGATTTCGATCCTTGGTCCCCAAAAAACAAACCAAAACCAAAACCAAAAAAAACAATCAAACAAAAAAACCACCACCACCACCACCAACAACAACAAATTAAAAGACTATAAAAAATTGTATTTCTTAAAACATGAATCAACTAATACACTAAACTCATAACTTTGGATATATATTCAATGGGATTTCTTTACAATCAAAAAGAAAGCAATTCTCCAAATACAAACAAACTAGGAAAACAAGTGAAAGAGACCCCAGGTAGCAGCAGCCAGCAGCCAAAGTCTGTACGCAGATGAACCTTGATCCACAATCCATGGCAACCTCCAGAGAAGACAATTCACCAACTCTGCAGTAATAGGATGAAAACTGTCAGGTCAGTAACTGACAACTACCCTACTTTTTACCCCTGACATTTCCATCACAACACATAACTAATCAGAGAAAGCCAAATATGCCCATAAACCAACCACAGATGGCTTTTGGCTTTCAGTAGCATGTCTCCGGCTATACTAGGCCAACAGCCTCCAATCAGGGAATATTGCTTTGCCCTTTTCTGCTATGAAATTTTCCCACTCTGACTGCCTTGAGTGCCTGCCAACCACAAGTGATTGTGATCAACTCTCTTGCTATTAATTAGTTGCTACAGCCGACTTATTTCCCCAAGTGGAAAATATGTAAAATTAAAAGTTCTTGAAAATATGCTGAAAAGATTCTCACTGCCCTGGTGCTTTACTATCCATGGTAGTATTAAAAGCTATTAAGTTAATTATGTAACATTTGTCTATAGTCGTTCAACTTACAAAGAGTGAGATTTGAGTCTCTGCTCTGGGTCCAGTGATGTGGGAGTCACGGAAATTGTATTATAGCCAGTTCATATTTTATGCTGTTAACAATCAAATTTATGTTGAGTCAAACCTTAGAGATCAAACATTCCTTAAATTGACTCTTGATTTTGTTTCCATTAACTCTGTGATCTTGAACAAATATGTTTTTTTCAGTCTCTGAATACTCATCTATAAAATGAAGATTAATAAATGTTAACTACATAGGATTCCCATATGCATTAAACTAAATGATTCTGCTAAAAAGATGGCTATTTAACTGATAGCAAGAGTTGCATACTGTATGATAACTTATTATTACAAGGCCACCACTATTTTAAAATTCAAGAAATGAATAAAGTAGCTTCTATTTTTAGGGAAATTGCTTACTTAACAGGAAGGAAAAATATGTAAGAAGTATGCATGTATTGGTCAAAGAATTTTGTGAGACAATGCATAAAGTGTTGCACTGGGTGGTCCATTTCTTAAATTCTTTGAGGTTTGGAAATCAATGAACACTAGAGTGGTTTGGAAAGAATTTTTGGAATGGGAAGCAATTGGTGTAGATGTTATTAACCAGCAAAATTGGTTAAGTGGAACAGAAAAGGCAGAGCTTCCCAGCTCAGAGCATCACTCCTGAATATTCCACAGCCTGTGTGATTTGTGAAGACCCTGGATGACTAGGAATGGCGGACACGTAGTGGCAAACTGGGAGTTGAGGAAGGCTAGGAGGAAAGGCTGATTATGGAAGGTGGTCTAAGAATTAGGCACAAAGGGCACTTATATTTATGTATCTTAGGAAAATGAGAGGCAATAAATACTGCTCTAAAATGTTGTTTCAGGAAGTTTGATTTAGCTGTGGGTTTGATTAGAAGAAAATCAGGGAGACTGAAGTTGGTAGGAAAGTTGTGACTCATCTGTCTGTGTAGTGATGCCAGCCTGGGCTAATGTGGTTGTGGTAGAAATGGAGAGGAGAAACTTTAGGGGAAGAATCTAGGATTTGCCGAGTGATCGACTTATAGGAAATTAAATAGCGGTGATAATTACTACTCATTAACCCTTGTGTTGTTACTTATCAAATAAAATAAATATTCTTTACATCAGAGATCGAGATTATGCTCCTAATTCAAAGTGATTTTCTTAAAAAGTGTAGGAATTTGAACTCCATGACAGCACATGGTATAAAGGTCACAATATGCTAAATTGGGGTGCTACTTTTGAGAAGAATTCTAATTTACAGTTGTTATTAAAGAAATACAAGCACTCATTTTCGTTCGTACCTATTAAACATGATTAACCTTTAATGAATCACATGAACAGCACTAGGAAGCCGGAACCATGGTTTCCTGGGAGCTTGGAAGGGACAGGTTCTTGGCCTTTCGTGGCCCAGCCCCAGCCCTTCTCCACTGGCTGGGCATCACCCAGACCCTTCTTGAAGAAGGCCGATGGATAATGCCACCGTTTCTCCTCTCAGTCCGGTTGACCTTCTATGAAAAGTCTGTAGGACTCAATGTGTTTCCTTCTTTTATTTCTGCTGAAACTTCTTTGAAATACTCTGTTTCAGAGCATTGGTACAGTTTCAGACTGACTGACTTACCCCATGGCTTGGGCACCAGCGCAGGCACATTTTTCAAGAGCTTACCTTCTGGTTTTCACACTCAGAACCTGGTATGATCTTACGCATTCCCCTCAAAACTGATAAATTGAAGGCCTGATCCTCAGTGTGAAGATTAAGCAGTGGGGCCTTTGTAGATAAGATTTGGGCAAGATTACGAAGGTGCTTGTGATGGGATTAGTGCCCGTACAAACAGAGACAGAGGCACTCCTTGTGTCTCTTCCTTTCCTTCCTCCACACCCTCTTCTTTCTCTTCTGTGTGAGGACACAGCAAAAGCAGGCCATCTAACATCAATCAGTAGGATAACCTGTGCCATTACCACACCGTACTGATTCTCTATTCTCTGCCATTCAATCTGTAAATAAGCTGGAAGAAGGTACTTTTGTGTTGCTTAAGCCACTCAGTTTATGGTATTTTGTTACAGCAACCCTAGCTGACTAACACAGAGCTTAAATTTGAGTTAAACTCTTAAAATGCATTTGGTCATGCATTCGATAATCTTTTAATTTATCTCATTTCATCCTCAATAATGCTAAATATTTTATTCTGATATTGCAGGTGAGTAAGTTGAGGCTGTAATTGGGTAAAATAATTTGATCACTGGTGTACACCCTAAGGATAGGGACAGGACGCAAACTTGTACCCTATCACTCTTAGCATTATATGTCATGTTAAGGGCAGGTGTAAAATTAGAGATGACTCCAAGTTCAGCGCAGGAATGGTGAAGTCATAGGCGGTGAATTTGGGATCATGATTAAACATTCGCATAAAAAGTTACTGTACTGTATTACACCCATTTTTGAGTGATATATAAAACAATGGTCATATTCTTTGGAAATTCTGGAGATTCTAGGGGATCCTAGGAGAAAGTGTATGTAAGGGAGAATCCACCTACCTTGTTAGATAGGCTTAGGGTACAATCAGCCTCTAAGAAAGCTGTCCACTTACACTTTCTGTTTTCACTTGATGCCAGCAGCTGTTTCTTCCTTTGCTTCTTTGCCCTACATTTGAGATGTTTATCGCTGTGCAAGTCACACAGGCTTTAAGGGTTTTATTCAAATCCAAACATGATGTAGAACTGATTAGATGGGTTATTCTCATCTGAAAAGAACCAAAGGAGACAGAGGGAGATTCAGTTCAATACTGAGTATAAGGAAATAAGCTAGCTGGAGGAGTGTGCCGATTAAATCTAATTCAACATTTTTAAAAAATCCACAGGGGACATAATTCATCAGTGAGGTTCAGACTGGAATGCCTTGCTCTGCCAAATGAATTCAAGGTACACAACCGCTTTGCAAAGAAGGAATTTCTGCCAAGACTCGAGCATAGTAATATTGCGTGGGGTGACTTTCAACCAGACTTGGAAAGCCCTACTTTACACCCTTAGGGGGGAGCCAATCATGATAGGATTTATGAAAATTCCTTTTGTAAGAATAAATTTTTGTGGGAAAATCAGGCTTTTTCTTTAAAGATAACAAAGCTTCATGGTGGAAAATTAAAGAACCTGAAGCCAGCTGTGGAGTTAGGAACATAAATAAAAACCACTGTATTCACCTGGCTACACAATGTAAATCAAAGCATCCTGCAGGTTGGCATTTGATTCTGGTAGAATTATGATAATTTAAGTATTAAAAATAATCCTAGCTACAAACTACATTTGCCTCTTAGGAACCTGGTGAGTCTGAGCTTTGTAACTTAGGAGCTTTGTTACCCAAACTGGATGAGTGGAAGAATTTCTTCAAGAGGGACATAGACTGCTTTTCTGTTTCTTTATTTTTTGTTTTTTGCCATATTGCAGTACTGGGGGTTGAACACTGAGCTATGTCCTCAACCCTTTCTATTTTCTATTTTTAGACAAGGTTTCTCTAAGCTTCCAACTTATCCAAGTTGAGCTCAAACTTATCATCCTCCTGCCCCACCTTTCAGAGTTCTAGGATTACTGGGTCAGCTATAATAGTGAGTGTTATCACCAGGTGAAAGCTATTTTTTTCAGGGTTTTTTTTTTTGGAAAGTATGAAATAAGTCTGGTGTACTACTGGCCATTGTTATGTCCATTTTATCTTATGATCTAGAATTTCTATTTGAGTAGAGCCAAAGTAAGGCCTAGATATGTTTTGTTCTGATTTCATATACTTTTTTAGTACCTAGCACAATGTCACTATCACTGCTTTGGGGATCTTTCTTATGCACTCAGAACTTTTTCAGTTTCCCAAAGCTCGTCTCATCCCTGCACCCATCAGCTCATATGCTCAAGGGCAGGGTTTGGAAGAGAATGGTCTAGAAGTCACTGATGCTCATCTAATAAGTTGGGTTCAGCTTGGCTGTTCACTTACCAAGACTTGGAAGGGAGAGGTCAAAGAGAAATAAAGGGAGAGTTACTTAGGTGATTAGAGATACTGGGATGAAGCACAAAACTGGGGTTCCGAACACAAGATCCTCTGTTACTTCCCAAAATAATCATAGGTCTTTGAAAATCTGTTTAATACACCTGTAGTGCACTTCAGATCTACTGGTTTACAATGATTTTTTTTCTGCCTTCTCTATGTTTGCTCAAGTATGTTCATTTCACAACTTGCTTTCAACAACTCGTTTTAGCTTTGTTGATTCTACTTTGCTTTTATTTGAGACAGCTTGAGACTTACAGAGGAGCTGCGAAAATAGCACAAAGTTTCTGAATATCCTTCACCCAAGTTCCCCTTACATTTAGTCTTATATAACCGTGGAATATTTACCAAAACTGAAAAATCATCATGGAACAATTCTACTAGCTAAAGAACAGAAGGTATTTACATTTCACCTGTTTTTCACTGACATACTATTTCCGAACCTGGATTCTACCTGTATTCAGCTATTCATTTTTTAAATGTTTTCTAATTTGCAGCATTAGTCTTGCCTTATCTTTATTAACTTTCAGATTTTAAAATAAACCTTATCTATTATTTTTGAATTGCCTGTAATTAAGATTTCTCTGATGGATTTTCTAATTAGACAGAGGATATTCCTTATGGGAACAGTTACCACCAAAGCAGTGTAGCCTTTTCAGTTGGTCATACAGGGTACAGGTGTTAATATATATTACTGGTGATTTTAACTTTGATCACTTAGCTGAGATGGCTTTCAGGATTCTTCACTCTTACCTTACTATTTTTACTTTCATAATTACTGGGTATATGTTGGGGAGATACTTAGAGCTATGAAAATACCCTCTTTCTGCTTAAACGTTCACCACCTAATTTTATCATTTATCAGTGCATTTTGTCTGGAGCAGCTATAATGATACTATTAGAATGATGACTTCTCTCAAGCTTCCTACACTTCTAACACTCAGGACTCTGCTGTAAGTAACTATATACTCCGTAGTTCAGACCTTTCTCTCTCATCTCTGTGTACCTTATCTTTTTATCTCTTCATCTCTTATTTCTCTGGAACTTTTTCTTCTAAACTGCTAAGTTGTAAGCTTAATAGACCACACCAAATAAACTCAAAGTTGCTTACATGACAAATTAACACTTGCCGCAACTCTATCTGGCATCTGGCCAAACCGAGAATGCTCTTATTTTGTGATAATGAATTATCCTTCTATGATTGAATTTGAGGCAAATTTACACTTGCAAATGAATTGTAAAATAGTACAATATATCATAAGGGGAGCTACATGGAAGAATCAGTACTATGATGGAAAGCTATGCATGATCTACATAGAGCATACCCTTATATACTATATATCTTTTGCTTTGCTTGGAGCTATTTTGAAATTTTACAAGTTGTAGGTAACTGATAGCCATGCAAAATAACTTTTATTAATATACATGAAGTCTGTCTTGCTTGGTAGGTTGAACTAACTTTCCTAATCCTCTCTCTCCCATGGAAAAATCTGTTTTACTCTCATTTGTACATCCTTTTATTGAGTTTTGGGGCTCTCTTAAACAACAATAATATTTTCTGGGTTCCTTCACTGATTATTGAATTGAATAAAATCCTTAATACATACACAGTTTTTTTTATTTTGTTTAGAGAAAAAAAACAGAAAGAGGGTAGAAATAATACATAATTTCAAAAAAAAAACAGTAAGAAATCACTAGTTGATAATTACATATTTTCCTCTTAGAAGTAGTTGTTCAAGTTACAAAATTTAAGCATACAAAGAGGACATTTAAACAGTGAGACTGCAAACATTTCTGTTCACCTACCCAACAAAAACTTAGTAATATGGTTATCAATCTTACACAGTTAAACATACATGCAGTTATATCCTTTAGAATACTTTCTTTTCCTCTCTCTCTCTTTTTTTTTACAATAGCCATATTCAGTTCTCATAAACTGTTTAGAAGTTCTACACATGCATGAGTCTCTACATGTATACCTATCCTTTCTGTATTCGAGGGAAAAACAAATCAAAACAAGATAACAAAACAAATACATAGAAAAACATGACAGGAAAAAGGACATATAAAAACACAATACTAGGTGATCTACAGTAGTTACTATAATATCTCTTGTTATTTTCAATAGAATTGTCTATATCATCAGGCATAGTATAATTGAACATAGCAGTACATAGCAATATTAATAAAAACAAAACATTGGAGACATTATAGGACTTCAAAAGAAGTTAATAATCCAACCAGAATGGGTATCCTGTTGAATCTTGTCATTTTCAGAGTAGTTGCCTCTACTCTCCGACTTGATACTATCAAGTATACCAGATTCGAATAAAATCAGTCAAGACAAAACAGTCATCTAACAAACCAGATTGAAATAAGATCAGTCACATTAAGACAGTGTAAGTAATACAGGGCTTCAGTTTAAGTTAATAGGAAATTAAGGATAGTTACTGTAGTATAGCCTGCTATTTTGGGGGTAGCTCTCTGTGCTTTCAAATCTAGTATGAGTAGACAGAATAAATCAAACTAAACAGAGCAGTAAGAATAATGTGGCTTTTAAATCCTGATACACTATTAATAATGTCCTCTGCCTTCCTTTTTTAGACAATTCCTCCCCTTTCACTTTCTCAGAGTACTTTGTACATTTTGGGTCCCACTAACTCCTTTAGTTTTTAGATTGGGGGGGCCGCCTCCTATCTACCTAAGTGTTTCTGAAACTTTTTACCCCTGAGCTTGATCATGAGCTGTATTCCTTTACTTACTAAAGCCTCAAGGTTTTCCTTCCTTATAGCTGAGTAGTTCTCCACTGCACAAAAGTGTCACAGGTTTCCAACCTATCTGCAGCTGCTGGACGAGCCGTCCCTATTTCTCTCTGGTTCCGTCACATAGAGCATTGTTTTCTCACCTTTGACTTTGGGTTCATTAACCCTCTTTCAGGTTGATTGTGTTTCCTATTCTGAGCATCTTGATGGACCCTATCTCCTGATCTACTCTGCATGTGATTCTTTTTGTTAGTGTATCCAGGCCATCTGTGTTAGAGATTATAGCCAATCTTCTCTGCCTCATCTCTGATATGCTATTTTTCTGTCATTGTTGTTTACTTTTCTCCTTCATTCCACTGTCTGCCCCATTCATCGAGGCCCTTTCTGCCATTGTTCCTGGAATCCTGGTGATTTTCTTCTCTCTCTCAAGAATGTCCATCAGTATTTTTTGTAAGGTTGGATTGGTGGCCACAAATTCCCCCAGTTCCTCTTTGTCATGGAAACATCTTGTTTCTCCATTAATTTTGAGTGATAGTTTTGCAGGGTACATCAATCTGGGTTGGAGGTTATTTTCTTGGAATACTTCACTCCCAGCTCTTCTTGATTTGATAGTTTGTGTCGAGAAGTCTATTGTGATTTTGATGGATTTTCCTTTATAGGTGATCTGTTTCTTTTCTCTGACTGCTTTTAATGTTCTGTTCTTGTGATGAATTTCTGAGACTTTTGTTATTATATGTCTGGGTGTAGATCTGTTTTGGTTGTAGCTGGCTGGAGTCCTGTATGCCTCATGTATCATTTCCTTTTCCTATGCTTGGGAAGTTTTCCTTAATTATTTCTGTAAACAGCCTTTTTATTCCATTTGTATTTGCCCTTGCTTCTTTGTTCATATTTTTTATTCTTAAGTTATAGATCCTCTTGTCATCTTCTAGCCTTTGTATTGCTACTTCCTGGTTCCTTGTTATTTTTAAGAGATCTTTCCTTTTGTGATCACACATTGCAAATCTATCTTCAAGTTTTGAAAGTCTGCCTTTAGTTTCTGTCAAGAAATTTTGCCAGCTTTCAGTGGAGTTTTTAGTTTCCTAATATTCTCTTTGGATCTGTTTCATGTATTCTAGATTTTGTTTATATTCTTCATCAAAGATTTCTCTCCTTTTTCTGGCTTCTTCCTTTCTTCCATCTGTGTCTTCTTGAGAGGTGCTTAGCATTTCTTTTATTAATCTTCTTATATCCTGCTTCACTTGAGTTAGAATTTCAGATTTAAATTCATTGATGAGGTCATAGAACTATTTCTTTATTTCTGTTGAGGTCATGCTTGATATTGCATGTTTGCTGCCCTCGATCTTTTCTGTATTTACCTCTCCTGGACTTATTTTCCCTGGGTCAGCGACTCGAGATTTTTCTTGTTTCTTTCTCTTGTCACGTTTCTGGTTTCTCTCAGGCAGGTGTATGGTGGAGGTCTCAGGTCCTTTCTGTGTTGCTTATGGTTTTTCTGAAGCGTGCTTGCTAGGGGATTGCTGCCCTCTGCAGTTTGCTGTTGATCTGTGAGGTGCACACAGGGGCAATGTGGGCTGGCCCCTCTTCCCTGAGCCAGTGAGTGCCTTCAGCACGTTAGTCTGTGTCTTGCAGATGTCACAGGTCCGGGACAGTTTCGTCCCTGGTTATTAGGTCCCGACCCGGTGCACGGCCCAGCCCAAGCAGATCCCACTAGTCCGCTTTGGGCCAAGAGCCACTGTGGTTGCCGGTTCAAGCCCGTCCTGCCCAACTCCAGTATGTCCTCTAGCCAGTCAACCCCTCTGTGGGACCCAGTTCCCAGCACTCACCACGGGTCAGTGCAGCTCACCTCGCTGGTCCTGCTCTGTGTTGCGGCACCTCCTCCCACAAGGGTCTCGGGCTCACCAACCCCTGATCTCGGCAGGACTGTGACCCCAGCTCAGTCGTGAGTCGTCTGACTCTAAGACGCGCCCAGCACAGCACGGGACCAGGTCCGATGGGAGCGTGTCCGGCTCCAACCCTCCATCCACGCTTTTTTCCCCCTTTTTTCTTTCTTTCTTTTTCCTCAGTTTCTTCCTGGGCCATGAGAATTCTCCTCCTTTCATCGGGTCCTCTCCACGATGTTAGATTCTAGCATCTGAGTTGCTTTTCTCAGAGAGGCTCTCTACTGTGCTACTATCGATCTGCCATCGTTTTCGTTGTCCACATACATGGCTTTATATGTGAGTAAAAGTTGTGATTTAACTTGTTAATGAAGCTGTCTTTTAATGAGGCCTTGCATTTGTCACCAAACAATATTTTTGCTGTATTTTGCAGTTTTATTGTATAGTGTTTTAGTTATTGATCATTTCTAGATACTATATAATTTGTTTCATTCTCTCTTCTTTTATCTGAGTTATTTAGAATTTTATACAACATGTAAGCATTTTTTTCCTTTTGGTTTATTTTGTTATTGATTTAGTTAATTTGTATTGCAGTCTGTTTGCTCCTATATTTAATAAATGCAAGGCTTTGCCACTATTTATGGTCTGTTTTGCTCCATTCTTGCACCCCAGAGTCTAGTAACAGAGTGAGAGATATACACATTTGTTTTAAAGACCGGAAAACTGTGTATGTCTCTTCAGTTCTGTTGACCACACTTGCCCGTAAGAAAGGGTAACAAGTGCGGCATTTACACTTGCTCTTAGCCAAAAGCCTGAGAAGTGATGAGATACTTAGAGAGGAGTGCATTTACCTTGCTAATATTTGGATTTTAGGGAGAATCATGTTCTCTTATAGAACAAATATATGTCTCCAATCTCTCTCCACTCTGAATATTATGATTTTATGTTTTGGAGCAGGGGAAAACAAGCTTTTTCTGTGAAAAGCCAGATACTAAATATTTTAGGCTCTGCCTGTCACATGTGGTCTCTGTGACACATTCTTTTCTCTATCATTTGAAACTACAAAAACTATTCTTTCCAGAAAACACTCTATAAACAACAGATGGGGGTAGACATGGCTATGTAGGGAACAATTACCAGGCCTCCTCAATTTTACTTGTGCACCACATGTAATTTAAAAATAATATATTTTGTCTAATTTTTGTCTTTTAGCTCAGTAGTCTAATCATTATTTTCTCTATGATTTCTCATACTGTCAGTTCTATTTCCTAGCAGGTACATTCTATTTTGTTACATTTACTGGCATTTTTTTTTCATATTCCCTCTTTTCCAATTTTTGTTTGGCTTCTTTTGGATTAAATATTTGTTAATTTTTGAAAGTGGATAACTATTTGAAAATTATATTCTTTATGTTAACTATTTACTTGTTATTCTAGCTAGTTTGTTATGCATGTTTTGTAATTTCCAGAGTGAACATATATACATATTTTTACTCTCTCTCCTCCCAAATAATTCTAAACCTGATGATCTTCTCTGAAATTGTATGCCTTTTGTTGATATTTTAATTCCAGTGTTTTTCTTTCTTTCTTTCTTTCTTTTTTTTTTTTTTTTTTTTTTTTTTTTTTTTTTTTTTTTTTTTTTTTTTTTTTTTTTTTTTTTTTTTTTTTTTTTTTTTTTTTTTTTTTTGAGACAGGGTTTCACTATACAGTACTAACTGATCTCGAACTTGCTTATGTAGCCCATGCCGTCCTTGAACTCATGGCAATCCTCCTGCCTCCGCCTTCTGAGTGCTGGGATTACAGATGTACATTACCACATCAGACTTGCAGCTTATTTTGAAATACCATATTTGATATTATCATTCTTTTATTTTTTATTTATTTTATTTTATTTGTTTTTGGTACCGGGGATTGAACTCACGACCTTGCACTTGCCAGGCAGGGGCTTATGCTGCTGAGCTAAATCCCCAGCCCTATCATTCTTTTATAATCAAATTAGTATTAGATTTTCCACCTATGGTCAGTATCTTTTCTTATGTTTCCTTGTTTCATATCAACTCTTTAATCTGGGCATACTTTGAAATGTCCTCTTTACAGTTTTCTTGGAGAGGATTCATTTGTTTGAAAATGTCTTTATGTTGCCATTTTTTGAAAAGGTCTCTGCTGAATATAAAATTTTAATTTAAAAGTTAATTTATCTCAAACTGGTACTACTATTCATTTCTTTACAACTTCTTTGATTGCTATAAAAAACAACTTTCAGTGCAAATTACTTTTAAATTTTACCTTTACTGTGGCAAGAACACTTAACCTGAGAGCTGTGTCCTTGATGTATTTTAAGAGTAAATACACTAATACTAACACGACAGTGCACAGCCTTTCTCAGATACCTGTTGGTTTAACTTCACCAGAGTTTTACACCTTTTCAGCAGCAGTTTGCGATCACCACCACCTCCGGAATGTCCTGCCCCTCTCTGCTCCGTGAGGCTGGCTAGTGGAAGCGGAATGACGCAGCAGTTGCCTTTCTGCTACCAATATAATGTTCTGTCGTTTAACTCTTGTTTTCTCTGATTATTTTTAGTTTTTAAAATACTCTTTAATTTTAAGATGATGTGTTTACGTATGTTTTTGGCTTTCTAAGATGTGAAAAATAATGGAATCTTTCAATAATTTTTCAGTAAATTTTAGAAATTCTCACGCGCTTGTTTTTAAAATGTTGTTTTCCCCCTGTTCTTTGTATTATTTTCTTCTGGAATTCTCGTTAGGAATGCGACTCATCTTTTCACTTTATCCTTTACATGCCTTGATATCTTTGGTACTTTTGAATGTTTTCTTTTTTCTGAATTATTTCTGGATAGTATCTTTTGCTCTGTCTCCTATTTCGTGGAATATCTCTTTAGCTGTTTCTTGTTGTTGTTCTATTAACTACAGCTACGTTTGCCTTTCTATAACCAAAGGGATCTTCTTCTTGGGAGTGACAGGCTCATGGATCATAGGTCCCCTTTGTCCCTTTTCCACACCAGCTGCAGGGGGGTGGATAAGTGACTTCAACTGACTTTCCTTGTCCTGGAACCAGCAGAAGATGAGAGAATGTGAGAATATTCATGGCTGTGGTTACAAAGCTTACAGGAAATCCATAGTTTACCTTTTATTCTATATTTTTATTTTATGTTATATATGTTATATATGATTCTCAGAGCTAAATTTCTGAGTTATTTATTTTATATAAAAATAAATTTCAAACCTAGTTCTAGAAATTTTATATATAATTTATAATATACATAATTAATATATAACATATATTATATTTATGTATATACTCCAAACTTCTCTGTGGTTGTTATTATATATACATGGTGGTTATTTATACATTATAATAATAAAATGTTAAAGTACATTCTTATTATTTTTAATAGAGAGCTCTTCAAGTGTACTGTCCCCAAAGGCCAAATTGCATTCTGCATGTAAGATTTTTCTGACTACATAGGTGGTATGATTTAACTGTGTACATGGGGAGAGTTCATTTGCTGTTATGAATTCTCAAGAAAGATTTTTTCTGCTGCCCAGCAATAACATCAGGATAGACAAAATTTTTTGACTAAGCCACTCCAAAGAGAGGAAGTGCTTTTGCTCATCCCAAATCTGAAGACATAACCAAATGTCAATCCAGTTTTGCAAGAGAGGCTGCATTAGGAAGTCTCCAGCTTAAGGCCCTGTGTATCCTGCAGAGCAGAGGCCCAAGGCTTGCAAGGTTAAGCAGGGTACCTTCAGAACATGACTGGCGAGGGTTTGCACTTACTTCCCAGATGCACGACTCCACTTTATTACTGAGCCATGTAAGTCAACTGCTCCTTCAATTCACGCTGCATCTAAGAATGTGGTTCGTATTTTATGAAACACGTCAGCGTTTTCATCAAGAGGTTTATCTTTTTACGCTAGCCATTCAAACTTTGTGGTTTTAGGACCACTTAAAATTTACTGAAAGTACCAGAGGTCTCTTGTTTATATGGATTCTCTCTATAAACATCCGTATTTTAATGATGAGAACGCGTTCTGAGAAATGTGCCATTAAAAGTGCTCATCGCTGTGTGAACATTAGCATATACTTACATCGGTTTAGGTCACATAGCCTGCTACACACAGAAGCTGTGTGCCAGGTACCATATTTACACCCAGCCATTGACCAAAACATTACCATGTAGTATGACTGCATTAATGTTTATTATATTGTAAAGTAAAAGTGAAAAAAATCAAGAATATCTATTTGTTAACTAAATGATAGTAGACACATATGCTATAAATAAAATTGCTATGAATAATATTTACATTTCAAAGACAAAAATAGAGTGGCACTGTTTTGAATTTTTGAAAATCTTTTTAATGCCTGATAAGAAGGTAGCTAGATTACCATTTGTGCTTTTGCATTCTTATCTGTTATTATATCACACAAATACATATCTGTGGAAAACTCTAGGGCTTACTCAGGAAAGATGTGAGTGACAAAGTGAAATACCATCTAGCGTTATTATGCAATGAGTTGTGACCTTCTGATTGTTTGACAGTGAGCATCTCGGACCTCCAGGGCTCTCTAGAACACACTCTGGGAACTTGAAGACTCAGGAACTTGCATTTATGTTATCTGAACTGTACAGGACATTCTGCTGGCTATATGTGGCTTTGATGTGCTGCAGAATTTTGTGCAGTTTCAATGAATTAGATATTTCAGGAGAAAGAGATGGGGGTCAAAGACAGGAAAAACCCAAAGCTCAGCTTTACTTCCTTAACGGTGTACTTGATACTCACATTTCAGGCCTACTTCTCTCTTTAATTTAACTCTTGTTTCCTGCCAGACCCTCAAAGTTGTTTTACTAAGCCCTTTCTAAAATTCCTGATTAGGATACTAGATATTTTATCTTAAAAAGAAAAAAGCAAGGGAATTAGTCTCAAACAGGGACATACTAGTAAGAATGAGCCCTCTTTTGTGTTCTGGCTACAAAATTTTGATTGGTTGATATAAAAATTCAGCTTCCCACCATGCATACATGATGAATGAGTTTCTGAGTTTTGACAGAGAAAGTTGATTTCTTTCATTTAAAGAAATTATTCTATAATCAGTAAAACCATGTTTAAGTTATGAGCGTTCCCTGAAGTCATTTTATCTTTAAAATGTAAGAACAAATATTGTCTGAAAACATTGGCATATTAGATATTTATGTACAAGGAAAGTACTTGGCTGAGATTCTTATATTTAGCAGTCTTTTAAATAAACATATATCCTATCTAAAGCACATGGTTTTCTTACAATGTCTTACTATTTGAAATTACAGTGTGTGATTATCTCCCCACAATGATAAACACTTGATTTTTATGGTTGATTAACTAGGTTATTGCAAATTACATCAGCTTTCAGTTTGGCACAGCTCCCAGAATGCAAACTTCCCAGGCTAAACCCAGAGTTTCTTTTTCCATAACAAAGATTTGAATCCATAAAATCCCTTGAGATTTCTTGTATCCAAAACAGACATTTCCCAGGGTTTTGTATGGTTTTCTGGAAAGCTCCTGACCCAACAAGTAGTTCCATATGGAGGCATCTGACCTAATAAAGCTTCACTTCCTGTGAATTCATCTCATGCTAGCTCTTCCATGCAAGCCTTTCTTTCAGCATGACTGGTTTTGCCTTCTTCTGTCCCAGGTCGTGTCTCGTTGAGGGAATCACGGTCATCACCAGTGACATGACAAAGTGTGTTACCTTTTTTTTTTTTTAGCAATCAAGTTAGCAGGCTATGGTATTACAGCTTCTGGGATTTACTAGGTGACACTGTGTGGCTTTACAACAGGGTCTGCACGGAGCAGTGGCAATTAGTCCTGGAGATAGGCCGGAGTTCGGGAGCAGAGCAGCAGGCGCATTGTGGAAAAGTGAGATTTCCAGACAACGGGAAGCTCAACACAGCAGTGCTATTGGAAGTTCAAAGACCTGTATTTAATTTCAGACTTGCTTGGGAAAACTATGTAGGCTTTTTTGTGGCAGGTATTTTTATTATTCCACTCAAATATTTTAGAATCCTTTTTACCCTTCCTCTGCACTCACGCCCTAGGCTTTGGTACGCTTTTGTTTTGAAAGTTTGCCACCTGTGGAGAACTCTCTGGAGAATTGTTTTCAGCCTTCTGGGCCCAATTTAGAGTCTTCAAATGCCTGTGAATACATATTCCCCGTTATTTCACCTGCCAAGGGCAGCCTGCTGCCTGCCAGTGACGGGAATGTAGGTTTGGAGCAGGTTGGGCTCTCCACGCCCTTCCAAGCTCTCCTGTAGACTAAGGCGGAGCTTTCCCTGAAATCTCACCACTGCTAAACTGGGACTATTAGCCTTCCTTATAAAGATGTACTGTAAAAATGAGATGGCACAGCATTTGTGAAAATATTGGTAAATAATAAAATGTCCTGACATAAAGTGACTTGTTTTGCTCAAAGGGAGGGATGTCACATAAATGGGGATGTCACCTAATGCACTGAGTTCACAATGTAATCTTCAGTATGGGCCTGGTGGCTTTAAATAAAAACTGTGATGAGTGAACCTGAAAATCACTTTTTAGTCACCCTTTCTCTAACTCTGGAGGAACTATAAAGAAATAGTGCTTGATAGGTAGAGAGAACCTAAGGAAGCCACCTAAAAACCTACCAAATTGAAAAATGTATCCCGTATCTCACCTTAGTGCAAGGGTATTAATTTGTGTCTCACTAGGCCACAGAGAACTGCATACCTGAAGCAAAGCTACTAGAGCCATAAATTGGTAGGAAAAGTTAGAAGGTAATGTTGAAAAATTGCTGGCTGCTGATCATGCACTATATCAAGAGTGAGAAACTCCTAGAGGCTGTAGTACTAGAGGGAAGTCCCTCACTTTCCTGAGTTTTCTCTCAAAGAGTTCCACCTGGTTGTCAGCAAGAATCTAAAATGAGATTCTCTTGTGATTTTGGCAAGAAAGGAAGAATGCTAACAACTTTCAAATATGTCCAGAGCCTTCACCATAACAAAGCCCTGTTGTTCACCAAAAAGGACTTTGCAAGATTTGAACCCTAAAACCTCAAAAAAAAAAAGGATTCATTACTAAAGGCTTAGTATCTCACCTAAAATTAAACACACACACACACACACGCACACACACACACACACGCACACACACACACACGCACACACTGACACACACACTGGTTAGGAATTCAAAGAAAGAGACCAACAACTCAACTCAGGGAAAGTTATCAGAACAGAAAAAATAGACAAGACCACTCCTGAAACACAATGTTCAGAGGCCAGAGATACAAGATCTCTACAAAACTCAAATTCAGCTGGAAGTATTCTCTTTCACCTGACCACCACCAATGAAACTCCACTGATAATATTATGTTTCAAGTTAATCATCTGCAAGACACAGACTCCAAAGACAATACTTTAATAACCCAAAATGCAAAGAACTGACAGACACCAGGACACTAGAGGAATTTGACACCTGTGATACCTGCAGTGCAATCACCATGAAACACCTCTCAATATTTACCTCATTTCTTCTTGTCTAATTCAACATGCTCGGATTTCAGCAAGAAACTACAAGGTAAACTAAAAAGCAGAAAGAAAAAAATATTGCTTTTCTCATGAATGGAGCATTCTGCATATACTTTCTGATTGGTTAAGATTAAGGTTAGAGTATCGATTGACTGAGTTTTGACTTTCTAACGTAAGAACCCCAGGCACTGGAGCCTTTGCCTGCCCAATTAATTATTTTACACATTGACCGTATATCCCACCTCTTAGATAACTGATCCCTGCACTGGACACCCTTAGTTTTAGTCCCTTTTTCTCCTTTTGTTTTCTGGTTTCTATTACAAATATTGTCAGCTCCAATAAGGAAGTGTCTTGCTTACATTGATTATTCTGGTGTCCCAAACACATAGATAGCCCTAGAAACTTACATAAATTTGGAAACATGTTCAAATCCATGTGTTATGTATTTGCAATGTCAAACTGGGCATCATTTAACATAATTATTTAGTTTTTTATGAAAGCATATCATTGCTTTACTTTGTTATTTGCTATTAACTAAGGCCTCTATAAAAGATTCATATTAACTTTTAGAATTTCTCTCTACTTAAGATGCAAATAATTTCTGCCCAATAGAAATGATAACTTCAAAGGTTACAGTTTATTTCTCTATAGGACTTAACACTTTGTGTCTATCTTGACAATCTATTCGACATTGCTAAAGTTCTCTTTCTAAAAGATCATGTAAATTTCCTTTCTTCAAAGTTCCTTTTGAGCCATTTTATCATATTGCTATGATCTTAAATCAATGAGCTGAATAAAATTCATGGCATGTTAATTCTAAGTTGGTTTAAGAGTCATATTTTTAATTTTCAGGTTATATTTTGACAATCATTAATCTGAAAGTTGTAGGCACTGATAAATAATTGAGGAATGAATATATGCATGATGCAGACACTGTCCCACACGTGCACCTTGGAAAATGCATCTAACTATGTCCTCAGATTCAATTCCTACCTACAGAGCTATGTGCTCGGACACCGTGATCACTTGTAATTTTTGAAGATGTTGCCAGGTTTCTTGGCTTAGCAGTTCTGCGCCAGTGCTCGGCCCTGCTAACGATGTAGGAGGATATTCATAGTCCTTGGCTCACTCCAGGAGATACTTCCCTATTAAACTTAAAGCCTGCCGGTCTACAAGGCGAGAATGTAGATCTGTATTTTTAAATATCCACAAGCATTTCTTACAGTTTTATCAGCTATTCGTTGTTCACTTGTCTCTGCTCTTTGACTTGGGGGTGACATCTGCTGTGGAGATGTAGGCAGTCCACAAGACTTATTGAGGAGTGCTGGGAAGCCCACTGCATCCACAAGTTCCCACTGCGCTTGGCAAACTTGCTCATTTGTTTTGTGGTTTTGTGTCAGATGTTTGCTTATGGCATCATATATAGAGTATGATTGAAAATTAGGTTGAATATTTAAATTAAAATAACATCATAGTAAAGAACACATTACCATTCATTTCTCTGAAAATTTATCCCTCATTTTACACACATTTATCCCATAATTCTTTTAAATTAACTTTCTTGGTACATTTTACATATATATATATATATATATATATATATATATATATATATATAATGATAACATTCATCATGATAACATTCATCACAGGGAATTTGTCTCTGTGTGTGATGTGTCTTCATTCTTCTTTCTGCCCAATCCCCTTCCTTCCCTTCGACTCCTCTTCCTCTCCTTATTTACAAAAACTCTCTTTCCATTATCTCCGTCTTTTCTTTTTCTTTTTCTCTTCCTTCCTTGCCTTGCTCCCCTCCCTAATTCCCCTGCCCATCTGAACATTTTCTTCCTATATCACAACATGTATTATATATTTTTATCCTTACTTACCCTTCTGGTTGCTCAAATGAGAGAAACCATGCATAACTGAGCCTCTATGTCTGATTTATTTCACTTTAGCGTATGGTCTCAAGGTGCATCCATTTACCTAGAAATGTCCAGTTTATCCTTCTCTATGGAAGAGTCATATTCCATTGAATTAAAAAAATCCCCCACATCTTTTGTATCCCTTCATTGGCTGCAAGGCATTTGTGCTGCTTCCAATATTTAGTTATATAAACCTCGTTTTTATAAACATGTGTGTGCCTGTATCACTATGGTATGATGCTTTTAATTCTTTCAGAAAGATTCCAAGAAGGGAAAAAGCTGGTTTCAGCATTTTGAGGAGCCCCTACACCAATCTGCAAAGTGTCTCTACCCTCCCACTTAGTGTGGGGAAGAGTTCCTTTTTCCTCACAACCCTGCCAAAGTTTGTTATCATTTGATTTGTTTATAGTCATTTTTTTCTGGATTGAGATAGAAACTCAGTGTTGTCTTAAATTGCATCTCTCAAATAACCAGTGATGCTAAACATTTCTTTACATAGTTATTTGCCGCTTCTTCATCTGAGAAGTGTCTGTTCATTTCAGACGCCCATTTTAAGACTGGGTTTTTAAATTTAGGGGATCTGATTTTTTTTTTTTAGTTCTTTATATATTCTAGACATTAGTCCTTTGAGGAACAGTTGGCAAAAGTTTTTTTTTCCTCACTCTCTGGGTTCTTCACTCTATTGGTGATTTCTTTTGCTGTGCAAAAGCTGTTTAACATGAGATCCCATTTGTTGATTCTTTGTGATATTTCTGGTGCTCTTGGGGTTTTGTTCATAAAATCTTTGCCCGCACCTATGTCTTCAAGAGTTTTATCTATTCTTTCAGCAGCTTTAGTATTTGTTTCAATATTTAGTTTGATTCCTTTCAACTTCACTTTATTGCTTGTGAGACTTAGGGATCTACGTGTAATCTTTGAGCTGTAGGAAGCCAGTTTTCCCAGCACCATTTATTAAAGAGGCCATCTCTCTTCCAGTTACAGTGTTCGGCCTCTTTGTGAAACAAAAGATGGCTGATTGTGTTTGAACTTGTTTCTGAATCTTGTAATCTATTTCACTGATCTTTGGGTTTGGGGTTTTTGTTTGTTTGATTGTTTGTTTAGTTTTTTTTTTTTTCCCTAGCAGTGTGCTGTTTTTGTTACAGTAGCTTTGTAGTATAATTTCAAATCAGGGATTGTGATGTCCCTGCCTTGTCCTTGTAGCCCAGAATTGCCTTTGTTATTCTAGGTCTCTTGTGGACCACATGAATTTTTGGATTGATTTCTCTAATTCTGTGAGGCATGCTGTTATATTTTGACTAGGATTGCATTAAATCTGTATAACAATTTGGATGTATTTACATTTTCACTACCCATAAAAAAGTGAAATATTTCCATTTTCTGATATCCTCTTCAATCTCTTTCTTCAGAGTACTGTAGTTTTCAGTATAAAGATCTTTTATTTTCTTCTTAGATTGTTTCCTAAGTATTTCATTTTTTGGATGCTATTGTAAAAGATGTGGTTTCTCTAATTTTTCTTTCAGTGAGTTTGTCATTTGTGTATAGGAATGCTATTGATTTTTGAGTGTTGATTTTGTATTTGGTTATACAACTCAATTTGATTATCAAATTTATAAGTCTTTTGATGAAGTTCTTGGGGTCTTCTACTTAGCGTATCATGTCATCTGTAAATAATGACAGTAATATTTTTCTTTTCCTATCTTTATTTTATTTATTTATTTATTTATTTATTTATTTATTTATTTCGGGATTAAATTCACAACCTTACACTTTGCAAGGCAGGCGCTTGTACTGCTGAGCTAAATCCCCAGCCCTCTTTTTCTGTCTTTAATTCTTTTATTTCTTCCTCTTGTCTAATTGCTCTTGCTAATGTCTCCAGAACTGTATTGAGTAAGAGTGGAGATAATGGACATCTTTGAGTTGCTCTTGTTTTTACACTGAAAGCTTTCAGTTTTTGACCATTTAGTATGACAGAGGGGAAAGGAAAGGAACTAACAACAGAAAACTAACATGACAAAGTGTTATTATGGTTTGGTTCTAGATGTCCCCTGTAAGCCTCATGCAGCGATAGGTGGGCCTTTCTCAGAGGTAGCTGAATCTAGAGTGGGTGATGCTGGGATTAAGTGTGTGATTACTAAATCAATGTATTGATTGGTATTGATTGTCACCTCCACCCTTAAGCCCAGTGGCCTAGATAGAGTATAAAAGAGGCAGAAAGCTACTAAGGTCCTTGCTTTCTTTGCTACCTTCTTCCTACCATGAGTTTTTAAATCCTCTTTCTTGCTCATTTGCCACGTCACCTTACCTTGAAGTGAAACCGCTGCATATTGTGAGCTAAAAATATCTTTTCCCCCTTTAACTTCAGATGCCTGGTGTTTTGTCTCAGCAATGAGAAAAAAGTAAGACAGACTTTGGTACCAAAAAAGTGCGATTGTTGCAGTGACTACGCCTGACCGCGTCACTCAGGAACCACTGGGAATGGATTATGGGAAGAGTTTGTAAAGGTTTGGAAATGCTGGCTGAAGATGTAAAGCTTGAATGCCTTAGATGTACTTGACAGGAGATTCTAGTCAGTGATAACAATATCAGAGGACTGATAGAAATTCTTCCAGTAAAATCAGATTTGGGAAATTTCTGCTGGGAAGGACTACATTGGCTATTGGATTCCAGATGATGTGTGTTATGCCTTGGCAGAAAGTTTATCTGCAATTTGCTCATGTCCAAAGACTTTGGACTAAGGGTGGCGGACTAACCAATCTTGCAGAACAAATTTCAAGGCAGTTTAATGCTGAGGTATTGGCATGGCTACTGTTAGGGGTTGTTAGCTCAGATTTATGCTGTGAATCAGTAGCAAATATCTCAACAGAGTGATTCAAAATGTTCTTAGTTTGGCCAGAAAGAAAGCTCCAGTAAAGTTGGGCTCTGCAAAGGTAGAACAGTGAAAAAATTTGTTGCTGAAAAAACTAACAAGAAAAGTCAACTATTTCAGAAGAAGTGAATGGAAAAAGGTGACCCAAGGGCATCACAAGAACCAACAGGACTTGCAGCCTCAAGTTGCAAAGGTGAAAGATTGCTTTGAGAGGAGAGTCCCATAGCTCTATGTTCCAGATTAGTAATGGCCTAGGGAAGTTGTTTCTTGGGATTGGCCTCAGAGTGGTCGGTGATTCTGGCATTCAAAATCTAAGCCAAAAGAGAAGGAAGCTTGCTGCTGCTCCAAATAGAGACAGATCTTGACATTAGGATCATGCAGAAAGTAATAATTATGGGGTTAGAAAGGCTTCTACCCAATTTTCAGAAGATGGTCCAGGAAGACAGGAAGTATGTCCCTGAATAGCTGGTGTATGAAGCCGTGAATGTGAAGTTGAAGGTGTCGTGAATGCACCAGAAGTTTGGAGAAGCTTGGAATAAGATCATCAGAGGAAAACTGCAAGTTGGTAGGAGAGCTGGCCCAAGACAGGAGCCATGGGACCCATCACCACTGAAGTGCCACCCAAGCCCTTTGGAGTTCACGTCTTGCCACAGATTGCCAGGGATGCTGCACACAGAGCTATAGAACTTAATGCTTGCCCTGTTGGATTTTGGATTTGCTTCAGTTCCCGTCCTTTATATCATCTTACTTGTACTTTTTGGAATTTTAATGTACATCTTGTGTCATTGTATGTTGGAAGTATTTAACTTTCTTCTCATTTGTCTGGAGTTTCACAGCAAAGAGTTTGTCTTAAATCTTAGAGGAGATTTGGGTCTTGGAGTTTCCAGCAAGTTTGAAACTGTTAGGACTTTGACAACTCATAGACAAGGACTAAATGCATTTTGTGTAAAGTAACATACAGGAATCTTTGTGGAAGAGAAGGGAAATAATGTTATGATTTGTGTCTAGATGCTCCTGGAAAGTTTCATGTGGGGCTTTTCCAGAGGTAGCTGAATCTAGAGTGTGTGGTGCTGGGGTTGAGGGTGTGTGAATACTAGATCAGTCCACTGACTGGCACTGATTGGCACCCCCTCTTAGCACAGCAAGATGCAAAGTACATCAACACATATCAGTTATAAACATCAATGTAAATAATCTCAATTCACCAATCAAAAATAACAGACTGGATCAGATCCAACAATATACGGCATATTAGAAACATATCTAATTCAAAAATAAATTTCTAGACTGAAAACGAAAACATGGAAAATAATACTCCATGCCAAAGGAACCTGGAAAAAACAGGAGTATCTTTTCTACTTGCAGACAAAATAGGTTTCAAGCAGAGACTGATCAAGAGAGTCAAAGAAGTTTACTACATCCTCCTTAAGGGAATGATCCAAGAGGAAGAGATAACATTAATAAATATGTATGTACCAAATACCAGTGTACCCAATTATATAAAACAAGTATTCATGAACATGAAAATTAAATAAGTAACAATGCAATTGTAATTGGGGACCTCAGTATGCCACTGTCACAAATAAATAGACCAACTAGACAAAAAAATCAACAAAGAAATATCAGAACTGAATCAAACCTTTGAACAAATGGGCTTAGCTACAGAGTATTTAACCCCACAACACCAGAATACATATTCATCTCAGCTGCACACAAGGCTTTCACAATACAGAACACATAACAGCTCAGAACATGATTAAGAAAATACAAACAAACAAATTATCCCATGCATATGAGACTATAGTGCAATGAAGTTGGAAATCAATGGCAAAATAAATAACAATGGCATGGAAATTAAATGATACTTTCCTGAACAACCAATGGGTCACAGATGAAATTAATGAGGACATAAAACTGTTTCTATGGTTAAATGGTAGCACCTATACAAAATACTAGAACACATGGAATGCAATGAACGAGTTCTATGAGGGAAATGTATAATGGTGAATTCCTATATCAGAAAAGTAGACTGAGCTCAAGTAAACAACCTAATGTTGAAACTCAAGCTTCTAGAAAAAGAGTAAGCCAAGTCCAAAGCTCATACAAAAGAAAAAATTATAAATATTTGAGCAGAAATTAATACAATGGAGACTAAGAAACAGTATAAAGAATCAGTGAATCAAAGTGGTTTTTTTAAAGATTAAATGAAATTGACAAACTGTTAGCCAACTTTATCAAAACAGGAAAGGCTCAGATTTATTCAATTAGCAATGAAAAAGGTGAAATCACTACACATTCTGCTCAAATCCAGAATATCAATATTTACTTTGATACCAAAACATAATCAAGAAGATATAAAAATTTTAAATAACCATTGTCAATCAATGAAATTGAACATATAATAAAAAAAACCTACCAATAAAGAAAAGCCCAGGCCCTGATGGATTCACTCTTGAATTCTATAAGAAATTTAGAGGTCTAATGCCACTATTCTGCAAATTAATGAAATTGAAAGGGAAGCAATACTCCCAACTCACTAGTGGAAGCAAGCATTACTCTGATATCAAACTAGAGAAGGATCCAAACCAAAGACAGAGCTCTAGACCAAATTCCCTAATGAACATAGACACAAAAACCCTCAGTAAGGTACTGGGAAGCACAATGCAACAAATTAGTAAGAAGACTGTACACCATGGTCAAGTAGAATTCATCCCAGGGATGCAGGGATAGTTCACCATATGCAAATCAATAAATGTAATTTACCATATCAACAAGTACAAAATCCACATGATTATCTCAATAGATGCAGAAAAAGCACTTGATAAAGTCCCACACCCATTAATAAAAAATATCTCTACAGAAAGTTGGGATAGATGATCTTTATCACAATCTGATATAAGTCATGTATGACAAACGAATATCCAATATTGTACTAAATATCCCACCATTCTTGCCACTTTCTGAAGTGGTTCTGGAAATCCTCTTGTATGAGTATGTTTAGATGTTTTGCTGTGGCTGATTCAAATCCTGAATTGATTCATTTATCTTTCATGCTCATTTTGACTTTAAGGAAGAGCTATAATTCACAGGTGCCAGATCTAGTGAATAAAATGGATCAAGACCCTACATAATGCTTTCATTCAACAGAAATTGTCACAAAGAGTTAATCACTGAGGGATGTTAAAATATGATAATGTTTACATAAAAATTATTGCAATAAAAGACATATTGTCATTAATTCCTTCAAATTGTTTATAATATTTCCCCATACTTGGAACACATTTATCCCATCATTTGTGGTAGTGTGTATTTTACTGTAATAATTTTTTATAATATAAGTATTCAACGTATTTTTGAATCTCCTCTTTTATAAGTCATGTCTCACTGCTGGGCCAAATACCTGACAGCCACAATTTAAGTAAGAGATGCTTATTTTGGTTCGTGGTTTTCAGGACATTTTGGCAAAAGTGGCATGGTAGAAACATATGGTGGTAAAAAATGCCCAACTAACCAAAAAACCAGAATAAATGAAAATCGACTGCTCCCATCATGGCCACCAGGAATCACACAGCAAACTGAGGACAGAGGGAGGGAGACAAACCCCCCACAGCCATGCTCCCAGAGATGTGTCTTCCAACCAGGCCCTTTTAGTTCCTTTAATGATAAACTCATCAATGGATCAGCCCACCGATGAGTAGAGTGCCCCATGATCCAGTCACCTTCCGAAAGTCCCAAATGTGAACTTGAGGTTTGGGGGATACTCTAGGTCTCAACCTTGCCTGGCCTCCAAAGTGCTCATGTCTGTCTCATTATGTCAGATCTGTCCATATCTCTAAGAGGCTCCACATCCTTAACAGTTTCAGCAATGCTGAAAAGTCCAAGTCCAAAGTCTCCTCTAATACTCAAAAGAAACTTAACTGTGAGCTCCTAGAAAAATCAAAAAGAAAGTTAAATACTTCCAGCATAGAGTAACACAGGGTTAACATTCCTATTTTAGAAAGGAAAAATGGGGACTAGAAAGGAATTGGACCAAAGCAAGCCTGAAAACCATGAGGGCAAACTTTAAGTCCTACAGGTCCATGTTTAGCCAGGGAAGACTGTGTTCAGAAATGAACTCCAAGGGATTTACACAACCCTCTCCTGTGATGAAACCACAACTCTGGGGCTGGATCTTCTCACTGTTTGCAGCTATCCTCAGCAGACAGGCTATGTTCCTGCCATTTTCAATTTTCTGGAGTCTGCACTACACCTTTAACTCATTCTTGCAGCTTTATTCATTGGCTCTCAAAGGCTCCTTGTTTGGACTCCCTAGACCTGCATTTGAAATTTAGTTGGAAGCCTTCCTGAGCCCTCAACTCTTTCATTTTGCAAACTAAGAAAACCAGCATCATGAAGATAAGGCCCAAATCAGCTGCCAGTTTAAGTAGGGAAGAGCTACCTTTGACCATAACTGCAGATGCTCTTGAGTGCCAGGATGGTTGAGCAAAATGAAATGAATACCAGGGAACCAATTCCTTGGAATTTCTTTCTTGAGTAGGTGTTCTAAGAACCCTCTTCCACATAAAAGGTTTATAATTTTACATTCTTGTGCCAGTGATGGGTGGGGTCTTCCTGTAACAAAATAATTGAGATGATCAACTTATAAAGAGGAAGATTTACTTTGTGTTATAGTTTTGGCGGTGTCAATCTGTAGTTGGCTGGCTCTATGGATTAGTAAGGAAGCACACATTGACGGTGCTCATGGTGGAGGAAATACAGTGAGCTCATAGCCAGGAAGCGAAGAAAGACAAGAAGGGAATATGACCCTAAAATCCCCTTCAAAGTCATTCTCATGATGACCAAAGACTTATTAGACTCTGCCTTTGGAAGTTTCTATCACTTTTGAATAGCACCTTGGGCTGGGGTTGAAACATTTAACCTATGAGCTATTGAGGAGACACTTTTTTAAAAAATAGCAGTTTCTGCCTGTGGTATTTGTCCTCTATCTCATGGTTTTTCCTTAGAACTTATGTAATATGTAATGCTTACTCATATGTAATGATGTTTCCATGGGGAAATATATTCCAGATATACATTTCAGTCTTAACCCATTAACTGGTGAATTTACAACCTATTCTTATGTCGGACTCTAATTATATGGCAAGAGAATAGCATTTAATGTGCTGGTAGAACTTCCCAGCTCAGTTTCAGGTAACAAAATTAAGGCATGAGAAGTCTTCAGTAAAAGGGGCACATATAGAAAAGGAACAAAATGGAAGTGATAGAATGTGGTAGGTTGGGCTTACTTGTCTGCAGTAACTCCCTTACTGCATGGGTATCTTTGTGGATAATTTTTAAACAATTTCCTATAATTCTAGGACAGAAAATAAGTGGTATAATTCAGAGATTTTTCCTATATCTATATTATGAGTGGGAGATGAGAGCTGAGAAAAATTTGGAGGTGGACTCTGGAACCAGTGCTTAACTTCTCTCTTTCTGTTATTTCCATCTGAAGACTGACATTAGAATGAAGTGTTAAAATTATCTGGCAGGCCTAGAGGATAGACATGAAGTTAAATCAGTTAGAACATTTCAAGTTAAGGAGAGATGCTACTTCCTTCTCATGCTTGCTTACATTTCATCCATTCTACCTGCTCCATTTCCCTTATCTTGTTACACAGATTTTAATTTCTGAAAGCACTATAATTTCAGTCCATTTACATCTACACATATTCTGTCTCTGTATATTCACCACTGCTGTGGTTTTCTTGGACTATCAATTAAACATGCACAACCTCATTTTTGCAAACTCCCTGTCTGACATACTCATAAAAGATGAAAGGGGTTATTATTGATTTATTTCCAGCCCCAAAGGTGTAAAACATTATAATAATGCTTTTGTGAATGTTTAAACATTGCTAATATAAAGCAATTTATTGTATTCTGAGGCTTTATTAAATGTAAAGAATTTCTATTTCAAGCACAAATAAATATTGAACATAAAAGTTCTTAGTGAAAACAATTGCATTCTTACTTAGAGGCACACATGTTCTGCTGTATCTGTTTGAGAAAAAACAGCATTCAGCAGTTTACATATGAGATGCTTGATTCAATAAAATATTGTTCACAATGTCCCTGCAAAACCTAGCAGTGTGCTTTGGGCCAGAAGCTCAGTGATTCAGGTCTCAAGAATAAGGAAGTGTGTAAACTATTCAAGTTGCTGCTGCAAACTGCAGGTTGTGTGCAGAACATTATGTGCAGATACCCAGGATTAGTAGACAGCTGCTGGAAGAGGCCAGTGATGAGAGTCCAAATATCAGGGAGGAAATGTTAGTGGTACTTTAGAAAAGGAAGACCCAATCCAATTGGATTGGGTAAGATTGATTTATTTTTTAATATGCTTTATATGTTTAGGATTCTATTGTGCATGTAGGAGGGTTTGTGCTATCAATTTAGGTGATGTGATTCGTTGGACCTGAGTGATCATTCACCTCTAATGTTGTGCAGAGTTGACCCACCAGGTAGATGTCCCAACTACTAGATGAGTGGAGGCCAAGGAGAAGCAACCCACCACCAGGGGTCTAGGACTGAGAGCATCATCGGCTGGGACTATGCAGACGTGCCAGTTTGTAGCCATAGACAGCTGAAACCAGGTCACATTAAGGCCCATGGAAATGTTTTAATTTCTTTTTAATTAGAAAAAAAGAAGTGGATATGCTGTGTGATTGAAATCTATGGTGTGTGTTTAAGTTTGAAAAAGTTATTACAGGAAATGACATATTGTCCTTGACATCTCTTCAAAAATCACCTTTAATCAAAACACAGTTGTCACTTTCAGAAGCACACTGTGTTATGGTTTGTGTCTGGGTGGCCCCTCAAGCCTCAAGTAGTCACAGAGGCAGCTGAATTTAGTATTTGTGATTGGTTCGTTGTCTAGTGCTGGGATTGCCCAGGTACCTGCCCAGGTGTGGGCAACTGGCATACGATATAGGGGAGGTAAAGAAGCATGCCTTTCCCCTTTCTTGTCCTTTTTGCTCTCACTGTTTACAGCCACAATGAATGGTTGACTGAGCCGCAGCACCCTGCCTTGGGGCCAGCTGAGTATGGACTGAGACCTCCAAAAAACTGCAAGATAAATAAAACTTCCCTTCATTAATTTTGGGCATCAGGTATTTTGTATCAACAACAAGAAAAAAGTAAACAAGACAGAATTTTGTATGGAGAGTGAGTTTGTTACTCTGACTATTCCTGACCATGTGTTTCAAGAGCCTTTGGGAATGGCTTGTTAGGAAGTTTGGAAAGCTTCTGAGATGTTGTCTGAAACAGTGGTGCTGAAACAGCTTAGGTTGTTCTGTATGGGAGATTCTGGTCAGAGCTCAGGAGACCAGAAGGCTGATAGAAATCCTGCCAATAAAGTCCAGGCTCAGGAGGTTTCTGCTGGGAAAGAAGGACTGCATTGGCTGTTGGATTCCAGACGATGTGTGTTATGGCTTGGCAGAAAGTTTGTCTGCATTTCGCTCATGTCCAGAGCCTTTGCCTGAGACTGAGATTAAGGGCAACAGACTGATTAATCTGGCAGAAGAAATTTCAAGGCAGTCAAATGTTGAGGCAGTGGCATGGCTATTGTTGAGGGCTTTAAGCCAGACTTATGTTGTAAATCAAGAGCAAAGAGCCCAGTTGGGTGACTTAAAATGTTGGGAGTTTGGCCAGATAGCTGTGGACTACAGAGATAGAGCTGAGACCTGGATTTCTGAGAAGGAACAGAGAAATAAAAAAGATGGCCTTGGGCATCCTGGGAAGCAGTGACTCTCCACCATTTGCAACCTCAAAACTGCAACAGTGAAAGACTTTGCTCAGAGGAGAAAGCTGCAATGTGCCATGCTCCAGAATGGTGGCAGAGACCACAGGAGGTTCCAAAGTGGAAGTGGCCACAGCAGATTTCAGAATGGTGGCAGCATAGACACTCCACTCCTCACAATCAGGTTCAGAGTGCTCAGCAATACAGGCACTCAATCCCTATGGCCAACAGAGAGGAAAATCTGGCTACTGCTAGAAAAGAAACCATGTGAGCTAAAATCCCTGGAAGTGCCTTGGGGCTAGAGTCACTCAAACCTTTTGGAGCTCACAAAAACAAGATTGCTTCCAGTGCTGGATGTGAAACTCCAGAACTTAATGTTTAACCTGCTGGATTTTTGACTTATTTTTGCCCCAATTCTTTGTATCTACCTGTTTGTACCCTTTTGGAGTGGTAATTTTTATCTTGTGCCATTGTATGTTGGAAGTGTGTAACTTTGTTTTTATTTATACAGGGGCTTGCAGCTAAGAGTTTGGTTAGATCTTGGAGAAGATTTGGGATTCAGACATTTTCAGCAATGTTGAAACTGTTAGGACTTTGGCAACTCTTGGAGATGTACTAAATGTCTTTTGCATGAAAGATGTACATGAGTCTTTGGGGAGGGGGCAGGGGTAGAATGCTATGGTTTGTGTCTGGGGGCATCCCAAGCCTCATGCTGTTATGGAGGCAGCTGAATCTAGCATTTGTGATTGGTTCATTTTCTAGCACAGGGATTGGTGATATGAGTGCTGCACCTGTCCAAGGCTGACTAACCAACATACAATATAGGGGAGGGAAGGAGGTGTGCCTTTCTTCATTTTTGCCCTTTTTGCTCCTGCTCTTTGCAGCCACCATGAATAATTGCCCCTCAACCACACCACCCTGTGTTGCAGCCAGCTGAATATGGGTTGAAACCTCCAAACAACTGCAAGATAAATAAATCTTTTCTTCTCTAATTTTGGGCATCAGGTATTTTGTCTTAACAAGGAGAAAAAGTAACCATGACAGTCTGGAAGTCCTCTTTGGTGTCTTTCCAAGGTGTGATAAAAAATATGGTCAGTGCTGCTGCTGAATGCAGCCTACAGAAAGGTAGACTCTTACTACAATGTGTATTTATCCACCTTATCAATAGGGCTGGCACAGTGCAAGTGTCTTGCTCTTCTCTCAGGACAAAATGACTTTGAAAAGTTAATGTTTTGAAGTGAATTCAGGGCATTGAGGTAGCAATAACAGTGCAACTAAAGATATTCCTGAAAGAAGATGAGGAAATAAGTTGTTTTTATTGTTGCTGGCTGTTTGTTAATATATGTTCAAATTTTTAATGTCTTAACTTTTTGTTTTTTGTTCATCCTTGGGAACTTATAGCTGTTCAAGTTTTTGCTTTGGAAGTTGAATCAGACTTCAGTATGCACTCCTAGGTTTGCTTTTCAGTTTGTGTTTATTGCTGTAAAATACAGGAAATTGTAACTGGTTCAAGTTACTGTCCAAAAAGTGTCATTTTAAGATGCATAAGGCAGATATTGTGGTTTAGATATAAAATGTTCCCCAAAAGTGCCATGTTCTCAAAGGTGGGCTAGTGGAAAGTGATTGGATCATTAAGACTCTATACTCAGTATATTGATCCATTGATGAGTTCATAGCCAAAATGTGCTGCTAAAATATAGAGCCTGTTTAAAGCAGGTAGATAACTACAGTCATGACCTGGTAGGGTGTATTATTTTTTTCTCAGTTCCTTTCTTTTCTCTCTCTCTGATTTCTATCTATCCTGGGTTGTAGATCCTTTCACTATGCCCCTCTGCCCTATATTTTCTTCCTTGGAACCAACCAATCATGATGATGCCAAGGTTTGCAGCCAGTTGGAGCAGTAGCCAGATTTTTCTCTTGGCTGAAGGGTTGGAGTGCCTGGATCACTGGGCACTCTAATTCAATTCTGAAAAACAAATCTTCTATGCTTCCACCACTCTGGGACATGGTGTAGCTTCCACCATTCTGGAATATGATGCTCTGCAGCTTTCTCCTCTAAGCAAGTCCTTTCACCTTTGCAGTTTTGAGATTGTAAAGGGTGAAGACTTACTGCTTCTTGTGATGCCCTAAGGCCATCTCTTCTGTTCTCCCCTTCCTTCTCAGCAATGAAAATCTGCTCAGCTCTATCTTTTAGTGCATAACTTTACTGAGCTTCCCTTCTGGACAAACTCACATATTTTAAATCATTCTGCTGGGCTCTGCACTCTTGATTCTCAACATAAATCTGGCTAAAAGCATCCAAGAACAACCATGCCACAGCCTCAACATTTAACTACCTTGAAATTTCTTCTGCCAGATTAATTAGTACACTGGCCTGAATCTCAGTCTCAGGCAGTCTATGGACATGAGCAAAATGCAGACAAACTTTTTTCCAAACCATACAAATAATATCTGGAGTCCATCACACAATGCAGTCCTTCTTCCCAGCAGAAACCTCATAAGCCTGATCTTTACAAGTTTTTTAATCTTCTGAGCTTTGACCAGAATCTCCCATACAGAACAGCCCAAGATGTTCCAGTTCTACTCTTTCAGGTGACATCTCCAAACCTTTTGGATGGGTGTAGCACTCACAGCATCTCTGTGCCCTCCTCTTACACAGGCTTGGGATGCTTACAAAGTGAGGACTCTGGTCTCCTGCTAAGTCACTTAGTTAAAATTTAAAATTTTAACATAATTTGACATAATGAACAATATCCTAGAGCCATAAGGGCATGTTCTCTACACACTTGGTTGTAGTGCTGCTGAGTTAGTTAAGCTTCTAGACTTTTCAAGTTGGCAAAATGGACCAATCATTTTGGAGATCATTGTAGAGAGTTTGAGTTTCCTTTAAGGGGATAGGAAGCCATTTAAATGACATGACTTGCATGATATGCAATTATTTAATTATATAAAATTCTGATTTATGGCATTTTAGGAAGTTAAAAGGTGAATACAGCAATATTCCTGCCCTCATGGAGTCCATAATATAGTAATCTGGATTTTAGGAAGAATTAACTAAAAAAATTGAATCTTTTATGACTTTATGTAATGTGGTTTATAATTCTGGGTTATCAGGAGTAACAAAAACTGCCATGGTCAGATCACAAAAATAGATGCAAGGTTGTTTAAAACAAAAGATTACAAAGTTATGCTAAAGCATGGCTCAATTCCTTCAGTCATTAAAAACTCCTCCTCATTTCTTCTCTGGGGCCAGGCATGGCAAGTCAAATGCAGCACACTTCCCCTCTGGTGAGGCTGGTATTTTCAGAATCCTTTTCAGTGTGGAATCCTAGAGTCTTAGCCAACACCTATAGCACATAAACTATATTTGTAGACAAGCTTACTATCTGACAAAATAACTGTAGACGAGGACTAAACTGATCAATTTTGAGCAGTTATGCTACTGTATCTATGTGATAATCTGTTATTTCATAAGAAAGCAATCTATTCAGTGAGAACATTCAGCCAATATTTTGGTGTGAGATGTACAAAAGCAGTTCATTTACTTTTTTTTTTTTTACATAAAAATAGAAGTAGGTGAGACAAGATAAAGGCTGATGAATGAATATTTATTTGAAAGGCAAACTTAGCACTTCCAAATAACTCCAAATAAAAAGTCATCCTTAAAACCTAACATTCCAATTGAAATACTGCAACATGAGTAAAACAAATTCCATATTGATCACATAGCCTGTAGGAAGGAAAACAGTCTGGCTTAAAAATTAAGGTTTTACCATTGTGTTACTGTTCGATGTTCTATTTTGACCTAAAACAATATACATTATGTAATTAATGTGTTAACATATTCAATTCTTTGCAATAATGATAAATATATTTACCTACATAAATGACTAATTCATTTTTTATCAATAGATTTCCAGATCATTAGATATCATTGAGTTAGAAAAAAGAGAAATTAGTTTTGAGAAAGCAGTATTAAAATAAATGGTATGGAGCTTGAGACAGGTGCTCAGTAATTAAGGACATGGTGAAAATTACCCTATCATCATCTGTCTTCATTCTTCAGTAATAAAAATCTTCATTTCCAAACAACACTGCACTTGAACTTTTAGATTAATTTAAGAGTTGAACTTCCAAAGCATATATTTCCTCACAATTTGGTAGTTTAACCTGTTGAGCTCTTCACATGCTATTGTTAAGACCCTGAAGTTTGGTAAAAGTACCTATTTGAATATAGAATGTATTGAATGTAAGAAATAACTTAGCAGATGTGCTTTCTATGATGGAGAGTCTAGAGGCATCTTATAAAATGCCTTTAGCCCAAGCATTTTTCTTTTCCCTCTTGTTTTATGTTTTGCTTTTGTTTGTATAGCTGTCCTATTGAAAAGTGACAGCTGGGGATTTAAGCTTAAATAAAATTAGTCTGCTTAACTGTTGTGTTTTAAATTCCTCTTTGAAGGATAAGAAAATACTCCTTTTCAAGTCTGTCCAGTTATTATTCTAAAGTATTCTTCCCACATAAAATACTAAAACTTTGATCTGCATGGTGAGTTCTTGATTCCTGTATCATTTTTCTACTTTGTAAGTGAAAACACTGAAGTGTCAAAGTGCACCAGCTACTTATTCCATGTGTCCCTTTTCTTTCAAAAGCAAAGCCAATAGTGCCTGTGTGTGGAGGTTGGTACTGACCTAAGTGAATTTATAAGTTAATGGAGTCTATAAGATTCAAGGCAAAGGGAAGTGTATATGAATACTGTACTCTAGTTGGTAAGGGGGTTTCCTGTGGGAATATAGGTAAATAATTCTAATACTGCTACATACATGCACTGAAATTTAACAAACAAGTGGGTAGCAGAGAGTGTAGTCAAATTTCTCACTATTGGAATAGAAAGTTATTTTTATGGAAGAGGAGGCTACAATGATCCTTGATGTTATGGGTACCAGTTTGAGACATCACCATAAACTTATGTTTAGTTTAATATAGATGCAGATAGTTACATACAGGGATACTGTTGTATACATATACATGCATAGATCAGTCTACATGAATATATTACTTGCCTTATCAACTGGAAAACAATGATTGGCCAAAAAGCAAGGGATATATCTACTTTCTAAATCTTAAGTTTTACTATCATTTTTGAATAGTGGGACTCCTTGGAGAAACGGATGATTCAAGCACTGGTACAAAAAATAAATAAGATGACCCTAGATCATTTTATAGCACCAGAATATAAAGATGTGCTAAAATAAAACACAGTAATACAGCATCCCCACTCACCCATAAGTAATGATGGAATTATCACAAAGAGACATAAAAGCCAGTTGAAAGAGATTCCATCCCACTAATCAAAGATAGAGCAATGTAAGTAGCAAAGTTAAGTAACACTGGGTTATGACTCAAAGTATAAGATAAATATCTGTGAGTTCATATTAATACAAATAAATGAATAATGGGAGACATGAACAATCTACTGTGTAGAAGAATATAAATAATTAGTGTAGGTAATTTGCTCTTAAGGTGGAGCAAAATTTCCTAGTCTTTAAATGTGAACTATGGCTCCTGACTTCTTTCTAAAGAGTACAATATGGAAAAGGCAAAATGCCAAGTAATTTTGTAGTAAGAAACCTCACAAACACTACTTAAGCCATGAGTTCAAGGTCATTATCACCAGCAACTAATAATGTCATAAGTGTATACTCCAGATGTGATATGATACAAATGGCTTTCCTTCCCAAAACACATAATCCAAGTTTAACCAAGAGGAAAACTTCAGACAATTCTGAAGGGAAGGGCGGTCCACCAAATTCTTGGCTCAGATGCCTCAAAACAGTGAAGGTCATTAAAAATGAGGTATATTCTGAAAAACTGTTACAGCCAAGTGAAATCTAAAAAGACATGACAGTATTTGTAATATGGAGACCTGAATGGGATTCCAAAACTGGAAATGGACATAAGTCAACCAGTTAGGAAATTTGGGCTGTGAATTTTAATTATTAACATGTGTCATCAATATTGGTCCACTAATCATCACAATGAGCTCTATTAATATGTTAATAAAAGGGAAGTTTGAGGGGAAGAAATAGGACAGCTGTGCAACATCCTTGAGATTTTTCTGTAAGTCTACTATTAAAATAGAAAAGGTTCTTTTTCAAATATGAATACAACTAAAACTTGCAAAAACTAATTCATATGCATTATTTGACTTACATGGATATTTTTCCTGTCTTAAGTACTTTGCTATCAGAATTGGTAAAGTGCAAGAAATGGAGAAAAACAGAGCCTTCATCTCCTATTGAAAGCTATGTCTGCCTCTTCCCTGTCTTCTGCAGTGTAATGACATTTTAAATTAAAGGTTAGTTCTGGAAGAAGGAAGCACTGTTTGTGAAACAAGGGCAAAATATTTTCTCTAGTGCTTAATACTGCTATAAGATATTATCACTGAAAATAAAACCTCTTTATTTACTATAACCCGAAGTGAATACTTTTATGTCTTTGATAAACAAATCATATTGTGTTTAGATTACCTTCTTGTAGCTATCACATCTAAACTGGAAAAGTGCATCCTTAAAATGTTAGAAGCAAAGTCTTCAAAATACTTAATGGCCTGTAAAACTGTTGACACAAATGATATTTTTGCAATTGAGTGGAAGA
The DNA here is from genome assembly GCA_004027455.1 of Hydrochoerus hydrochaeris. NCBI lineage: Eukaryota > Metazoa > Chordata > Mammalia > Rodentia > Hydrochaeridae > Hydrochoerus > Hydrochoerus hydrochaeris. The sequence continues at coordinate 110,552 of PVLA01001583.1, read as the reverse complement.
AGAGCAGAAATAGTACATATTTATTGTCAAAATGTTCACAGACCTTTGGTACTATTTTATGTGTAACATAAAAAATGTCTTTAAGTAGAGTATTGATGGTTTTATCATCAAATATATGAATCAGGAATCAATATTCTTTTTTTCCACCTCTATTATTTTAGAACATTTTCAAAGATTATGTTCTTTGTGTCTAGATATATAAAGGTCTGCAATTTAAGTTACAGTACACAGTTTGCCAAATAGATTTTGAGAGTGGTACTCCATCAATATTTCATGGAGAATGAAAAATGAACATCAGACCATTTTATTTATTCTCTCTGGAGCCTAGCAGACTATTGCTTTGCTCAAAACAAAGTCCTAGTTCTAAAGAATATGGCTTTTTGAAACCTTTCAGAAAAACTTCAGTGCTATTTGTCTTCTTGTTATTTATGCTTTAATAAAAGCCTGCTAGTCAGTCTAAGATTGTGATACTTCGCTTGTGCAAGGCTTAGTAAACAATGGTATCTCTCTCTCAGTACTCCATTTGGATCTCAGGTAATCAGAAAATGATATTTGACATTTGGTTGACCAAGAGGAATGGAAGTCAAGGTGTAGCCTAGCTTTGATTTCTATCAAGGAATCACTGCATCTTTATCACTCTGCAGTTTGGAAAAGCCCTGGCTGTGGAGTTCCAGCTGTAGCGTGAACTCCGGATCCACCCTACACAACAGTTCCATTGTCTGGTGAATCTGCTCACTGCTCTGCAACTAACCTTTTCTCACACGGAGATAATAGGGTTACTGTACTCTACATCTATGACTTTTCTGCTTTTGGGTTCTTATGATCTCATAGTACAGATCCAGGTGAAAGAATCATAGGTTATTTTTTCCTGTGATGCATTTGAGAATGAATTGATAAAGCACAATTGATAAAAGTGCAGTGGGCATGTATAAATGACAGGTAAGTGTGAATGTTATTACTGTCAAATTCTCATATGAAACCAAGATAAAATGACAAACCTCCTTTATCCAGGTGCCTCAAAAAACTAACACAGATTTTTAATTCCAGACTTAGGTTACCTAATACAGTGATGTAAAGATATTGCTTGTAAGTGAAGGATGAAGAAAAATGCTTACAAATAGTGATGTCTAATGAGACTCCTAAATATTTTCTAATTTTACCTACCATTGCAATAACCATGGCAGTAGTTTTCTAAGCAGTGAAGTTGATGATTTTATGAAGCTTGGCTTCTGTATCTCTATACTTTGGAAGACACAAAATAGATCTGTCTGGAAAGATAAATCCTATCAATTTAAAATTTTTCTCTTAGAGATTGGCTTTAGGTATTATAATAAAAACTGCAAATTCAGATGATACAGGCAACTATCTATCAGATGCCACCTCTTCAATGTCTTTTTATCCTGCCTGCTCTAGGTCAACACTCTGGAAATTTGTGTTATTCATTCTGTCTTTCCTTTATTATTTAACACCTACCAATTAATTTAGCTTTTCTGTTTTGAATCCATATAAGAGGAATCTTATCTTCCATGTCCTCCCATATCCAGCCATATTATAACGCATGCACCCAGAATCCCCAGTACATTGCTTTTCTCAGGTATATGGTAACCTAGTTTATAAATCTATAGCATCATTTCTCTGCTGCCAACTCTTAGTGGATATTTAGGGTATTCTCAGTATTTCTGCTGTTAGAAGCACTGTTGCTGCAATGTGCATTCTGCACATATTCATGGTACAATTTGTCAAGATTTTCTCTTTCTAGATTACATACTGGGAAGACAATTCTTTAGCAGAAGCACATAGTGTGAGAAGTAGACACTCTTACATTACTTGCTAATATTTTCCAAAGTGACTGTATTTTTTTCACTTCTACCATCACTGTGTGTGAGTTTTAGTTATTCTAAGTAGAACAAGTCTGTCAGACTATTAAGTTTTGTCAATCTAGTAATTATGTGATATATCCCACCGGGATGGTATTAATTTCCTATTGCTATTGTAACAAATTGTCACAAGTTCAGTGGCTTAATGCAATAGAATGTGTCCCTTTAGAGTTCCAGAGAAGTCATATTATTCTGACTGTGCTAAATCAGATATTCGCAGAACTGGACACTTCAGAGGCTCTGAGAAGGGAATCTGTCCCTCATACTTTAAGCATCTGGTTATTATCTCAGTCCAAGCTGTGGCCCTCCCCTTGGGTCATACCAGCCTCTGCTCTCATCTTAAGTTGCATAAACACTCTCAAATTAGACAAATAAAACACAAAAATTATTCTAATGAAAAAATTAAAAAACACATTCATCCAAAAATGCTCTAATAAGAACACTGAGGCTTTTCAGTGTATATTGTAACTAGAATATTTATTATCATTTCTTACATTAAATTCTTTCTTTTATTTTTTTGTCTTTTTGAGATAGATCTCAACCTCCCTAGTGGGAGGGATTACAGATGTGTGCCACCATGCCTGGTCCTTATATTAAATTTTAAGTAGCCTTAATGTTTTTATATCCATTTGCAATTAGATAATATTTTAAAATTAAAGCTACTTTCATTTTCTTTTTCAATCTAAGAAAAGCAGTTAATGCTCTTAGAGTATAAAATTGTTAACTTAGATGATCTGAGAATTCTTGTGGCAAATGTAGATATATTCATTTTCTATTTTGCCTTTTATTTGTGCCTGAACTCAAGTTTGAAATACAAGCCACTACAAAGTAGGTCAGTGTCAATGAGATATGAGATAGCTTTGATTATAGTTATTTCTGTGAAAGATAAAGATGATTTATCTTATGCTAACTATAGTTCTACTTTCTTAGGGCAAGCTTTAAAATCACTTCCAACTTCAGCATTGTGTCAAATGAAATTATGCTTGCAATTATTCTTCCTGATAAAAATTGACTGGAGAAGAATAATTTAAAACAACATATGTGCTGTAATGAGAAGAGAATGCATGTCGGGCTTATGCCTTTGGATAAAATCTGCTTTTGTTGCTTACAAGATACTTTAGATAAATTACATAACCTGGGCAGTATTTGATTAATAGTACATGCTTAGTAATTATTTTTATTCTTACTAATGTTTACTAATATTATTTCTTTTTACAATTATTTTATCAACTTTCAAAATTTTATATATATGTACATATATATATATATATATATATATGTACATATATGTGTGTTAGTGATCATTTGTTTATTACAAATAATTTTGTTTGGATTGATTTTTCCTCAATATGTGCTTTCATATTGAGACGAAGGAGGATATATGTGCACATAGCCCTGAAGGGAGAGAACCCATCTTTCTAGGTTTACCCCGACATTGATGCATGCAGCCCTCTGCTGCCTCGTGTTCTGTGACAGTCTGCTAGCCTGCATAACAGACTCATGCAACAGGAATTTGTACAAGTGGCTTATACAACAGAAATTCATTTTTGTGCAGTTCTGGAAGTTAGAAGTCAGAGTTCAAGCTGCCAGGAGAGTCTTTTTCTTCTGTTTGGCTTGCAGTTAGCTATTATTATGGACTAAACACTGGTTGGCAGCTTAACACCAGCTGAATTAAATCAGCATGGTGCTGAGCGTAGGTGGCCCATCTGAGGAAATTTGCCAGCAGAAAAGGAGACGTGGAGAGGAAGAGCGAGGCATTGTGGGTTCTCCTACGTGTTGCTGTTTGAGCCATTGGTTCTCCTGGAGGAGTCTGTCATGCTGGCTTCCCTGATATGAATTTGGCCATTATCATCAGAGGATCTTGGGGCCTTGTAGTTGAGAATGGCTGTGGTTCACTTTGGGGAAACTCTGGTCCTTACGTTGAGCATCGCTTCCTGTCTCCGGAAGAAAAGATGTGTGCTGTTTAATCTCCAGGAGAAGCTTTTCACATTGGCTTCCAGACACATACTCGACTGTTCCCATTGTTGGAGGAGCTTGGGACCTCCCTATAGCTCAGGATGGCTTTGGTACTTTTCAGGGGAGCCTGGTTCTTATCTTGAGCTCCACTTCTTGGCTCCAGCATAGAACCCTCAGCCTACCAGCACAGCTCCTTCACCCCATTGGCACAGACTTTCTAGGTTCCAGTGCTGACCTTAGGGCCTTTCCAGCACAGATCCATAGTACAGACTTGCATGAGTCCTTGTCATGGGCTCTAGACCTCCAACTGGACTTGTGGGAGGCACTGTGATAGGCTCTAGATCTTCAGCTGGACTCATGCGGGACATGGCTGTGGGATCCAGAACCTTGGCTGAATGTTCTAGGTCTTTAGTGTTATGGACGGATTTCCTGCACTTTCTTGTATTTAACTCTGGGTGACCATCATAAGATGATATAAATTCTGTGTCCTGTATGTAATTATTCTCCTTGTAACCACTAACTACAACAGCTTATCTTCCTGTTGTTTTTACATGGCCCATCTCTGTCTCTGTCTCTCTCTGTGTCTGTCTGTCTCTCTCTTGCTCTCTTTTCAGAAGACACAGGGAGAAAGACAGACAAACAGACACAGACACAAAGTGTTAATTTCCTACTATCATTTTTCAAAATTATGTATCATTTTTATCTTTTTTTGTTTTACTTTTTAAAATAAAAAAGGAGAAAATTCACATTGGGTTAGGGCTCACTCTGATCATATCATTTTATTTTAATTACCCATTTTAAAACCCACTCTTGAAATACAGTCACATTCTGCAGTACTACAGTACAGGACATCAACATATGCATTTTGAGGGGACACAATTCAGTCCATGGGAACTCCCAAGGACTCAATGCATATGAGCCTTGCGGTTACTCGTGATGATGGCCCTAAAATGTTTGACACATCAAAAAAAAGGAGGTTTGATTTCAGGTAGAATTTTGTTTCGTGTTGGGGGTAAGCAGATGGGGAGACTTTGTGGAACTGGGAGTGGTATTTACCAGGCTAGCTTTGGCTGTAAATAATAATAGAGAAGTGTTTGCTGCCAGGGCACCCTTGTTCAAGTTTAAAGAGTAGAATTTTTGTAATTAAGTTTGATGTTGAATTCTGTAATCAATAAGCTGATGCTGTGTAACAAGCCATCCCCAAATTGGAAGTTTAAAAAATCGTTTCCTTCTGGAATTTGGATGATTTTTATGATATTGGCTGGCTTGCAGGGTTTTTATCCAACTTCCTGTGGCCAGATGGGATCTGGTTGGTCTCGATGCCTCCACTCACTTCGCTGCTGGTGGACGGCTGGGTGGATGAGGTTCCACAGTACTGTTTTCTGTATGGACTTTCATCCTTGAGCAGGTGAGCTCGGGTCCTGGATGAAGTGGTCACAGTGTCTCAAGCACAAGAGCAAACCTCAGCGAAGAAGAGTTTCTCAGGCCCAACCCCTTCACAGTTTCTAAGTTTTGTTGGCTAAAACATAAATGAAATTGATAATTATTTTAAAGCCAAAAACAACTTAGTAAAATTGATTTGGTAGAGACAGAAAAGTTAAGCAGACTAATTATAACAGTACAAATGAAGAAAATAAAGAGTTCCTCCATTCCAAAATAGCTGATATAGCTTTATAGAGTTTGTCTATAAACTGTCAAGGGTAAAATAATCCTGATTTTACTCAAACTGGAGTATTAAAAAAGGATAGGAAATTTTAAAATTCTTTCCATAAAATGAATGTAACATTTTTACACAATTTGGTAAAATTGAAACAAAGAAAATCAGAGATCAGTTTTCCATATTAGAATTTGTGTAAATGTCTTATGATATCAACTGGTGCAGTTCAACAGTACATTAAATTCAGAAATTATAGCCAAAGATTGTTCCAGAAACGTAAGGGTAGATCAATATTTAACAACCCATTTGTGTGATCCATCATCTTATTAGAGTTAGGTAGAAAAATAATAGGATTTTTCCACAAACGTAGAAAACACAATTGATAAAATTCAGTATTAATTCAGGTGAAATAGACTAAACAAAATACAAATTAATAGATGCTTCCTCAACTAATAAAAGATGTTGCATGTGTGGACATGCATGGGTGTGTTGAAAGCGTGTGTGTATTTCATTCCCAAAAGCTTTGTTTTACTTATTGAGAAAATGCTGAAGGATTTCTTGTGAAAGTCAAAAAAATGACAGGATGCTTGCACTCTCTTCTTTTGTTTAACACTATTTGAAAGAATTACTTGACCCAATTAGATAAACATAGAGCCGTTATAGCATAAGATTTGAAGCCATCTCTTCTTGTAGATATCATGAGACTATATTTGGAAAATGTCCAAGAGTAAAATGAATAGTTTATCTTAAATAATAAGATAATTTTAAAAGACAAACTTGTAAAGTAACACATTATGAAAGCTTTATATATTCATTTGCCTTACAAAAATCAGTTAGAAAATAAAACTGAAGGCAAGATTGTGTTTACTACAGCAAAATTGGAAGAAAAATACTGTGGAATTAACTGAAATAAGTACAAAATTCTTCATGAGAAAAATTGTAAAAATCCCTAAAAGACACTGTTAGAATTAATTAAATGGAAAGATCATGTTTATAAAGAGTCAATTTTAATAGAAAAAGTATAAATAGAAAAAATCAATTTTTTTCTAACATGATTTAAGTATTTAATGTGTTCTTTACAAAAACACCATCAGGTTCTCCTCTTCATCTGTGGGAGAATAAGCAAGCATAATTGGAAAACTCTTTAGACAATGGATCTAGTTGTTCCCTACTAAATATTAAAGGATAATTTAAAGCTTCATATTACAATTTGGTATTGATTCATACAGACAAAGCAATAGAACAAAACAGAAAATCCAGTAATAGATGCATGTATATAGTGATATTTAGTAGTGTAAGAAAGGAAGTATCTTATATAAATGAACAATAAATAAAGTTTGACTACATGACCTTAGAACTACTGAAAACATATACTATAAATCCATTCCTCACTTTAACTCCAGAAAAACTACAATTGCATCATAGACTTGTGTTGAAATATGAAATCAAGGAAGCACTCTATAAAATATAGGTAATTTATCTATAACTTAGTAAGAATGACTCAAAATCCAGAAGTCGTAAAAGAAAATATTGATAAATCTAATTACATTAAAATAATTTGTGACAATTGCCTTTATGTCAAAAACAATGTTGGCAATTCATAGTCACAAAATATGAATATCTATACTATACAAAAACATGGAAAAACAGAAAAACGACCAACAACTGTAGTGATGATGAATATGATCATGAAGATAATGGATTAAATGTACTCAGTTCTGAGAAAATGATGTCAAGAAGAAATGCAACTTTAAAAGTTCAATGAGATAGATTTTCTCACTAGATTTCAAAACTTCTAAGCATTAAAGTAATTTGCTTACAAAATTTGTGGAAATAGGAAATCTCATACTTTACTGGTAAGATTGTAAAATCGTACAATGCCTGAAGAGCAGAATTTGGCCATTGGTATCAAAATTATCTAAGCAATTTACTTTTCATCTAAGAGGAGTCTCATTAAACAAATTGTAACATAGTCAAATGATAGAGTGCTGTCCATCTTTTAAATGGACTGATGAATTTCTCTACATACTGCTTTGGATCAACCTCTAACATATATTTCTATATGAAAAAGCAAGATGAAATTTTTATGCAATACATTAAAATCTAAGATACACATAAAATGTACATTCATCTACATGTTTTGTATTAAAAATGTAGTAATACTTCATAAACTGAAATTTTAAAGTTACTCAAAGTGGAACGAAAGAAATAGACTAGAAAAGATAGACATAGAAGCTGGATTTTAAAAAAATATTCCCTAGTTTTACAAATTTAATTCTAAAACAATTTAAATTTTTTGTATAATTAAAAAATTAAGATTTGAAGCACAAACTTTAAAGGGTAAAAATAAGGTAAAAAACAAATGAATTTATTTGTGTGCTCAGCTGATGGCATAACCACACTGAGCGTAACTACTGAAATGTCTTTAACCACACAGTAATTTGACTATACATCCTTTGTGAGATGTAACCTAAGGACAAAGAATTCCTCCCCTCAGAAATCATAAATTTTGATACCAGTGTCAGCTGGTCTTAAATAAGAAGCCAACCAGCCAGCCTTTCCGGTAAAGCCGTGAGAGCCACATGGCTTCCACGAAGAGAAAAGTCAGCGCATCCCGTGAGCCTACCTGGGTAGGGCTGAGAATCACACCACCACCCCCACAAGCAACCTGCTAAGGTACATAACGCAACTAAATGCTTGTATTATTTGGTTGATTTTGCAGGCCTGGGGCCAGTGATCTGAGCATCTCTTGGGAGGATGACAGTATGCAATATAGCAAATACAGGAGATTTCTATCTTGTCTTTGAAATCCAATGTTGTTCTCACTGTTTTGCTTTGTTCTGATTGTTTTTGCTTTATTAATTATTCTTTTTTGATTGATTTTGTTCTGTTTTGTTTGTGGTTTGATTTTTCTACACCTGATGAAATGGACAATTACTGTGAAGGTAACAAGATATGCTATGGTAGCTATTGTTGTTTCCTTGTATCCTGTTTTGAAGTTCTGTACCGATTTTGCTACTTTGTTTTGATTGACTTTGTTCTGTTTTATTTTGTTGGATTTTACTATCTTTAAAATAAAAAATAAGGATCTGGCCAGGCCATGATGAAACCCAGGCGGCTGCACAAAGAAGCAATTCGCTGCCCTCTTGGTAAGCATCTGCTTCCAGTGTGAGCCAGGAGAAGACCCAGTAGTGTCTCCTGTGAGCCTACTGGTTTGCGGGCTTGGAATTAAACATCCCACAACAACCTCCCCCACACCGTTAGCAACTGGGGACAGAGGTCTGAGCATCTCTTGGCAGGATGACTGTATGCAATACAGCAAATATGGGGGGGTCTCCTCTATCTTCTGTTTGAAGACAAATGTTGTTTGCAGTTTTGTTTCATTATGATTAATTGCTTTACTCTATTCAATATTCTCTTTTGAATGGTTTTATAATGTTCTGTCTTTGGTTTGATTTTGCTGTACCTAATTGACTAGACAACTATTGTGAAGATAACGAGATATACTATGGTACCTATTACTGTTATCCCGGTAACCTGCTGTGAAGTTCTGTACCAATTTCACTGCACTGCCTCAATTGGCTTTATTCTGTCTTGTTCTGTTGTATTTCTACTACCTTCAAAAAATAAAATAAAAAAAATTAAAATAAAAATTCTATTGTTACAGGTCATATATTGACATTTTTTGGTCGTTGTCTGCTAAACCATATATGCAGCTATTTGCAGAGCCTTTTACTTTATTAGGTACGACAAGTTATTCAGAGATAACTTAAAGTATGCAGGAAATTATGCACAGGTTATATGCAAATACTATATCACCTTGTATAAAGGGTTTGATCATCCATGGATATTGATATCCACCTGGTGGAGGTAGGCTTCTTGGAGCCAATTCCCTGTGGTCACGGAAGGAAAAGTATATAAAAATGTTGTATGGCTGATTTTGAATTTAAAATTTAATATACATTTCAAATGCACTCTGCTTTAAAATATATAATCTTGAGATTTTTTTCCATCAAAAAGATTTAGAAAAAAATAAACATGACCAGTTCAGCTGCAATGAGTTCCCTGAGATACAGATTTGTGCTAATAAATTGTCTCAGTTTGTTTCTGCTGCTATAACAAAATACTTTAGTTGATACTTTATACATAGGTTTTTATTGCTCCCAGTTTTGGATGCTGGAAAGCCAAAGGTCATGTTGCCACAAATTCATTACCTGGTAAAATCTCATGGTTTGTTTCAAACAGAGCCTTCTATCTGCACGTGGGAACAGAGGCAAACACTCTCACAAGCCTGTTCTGTCAGGTCATTAGTCACATTCAGAAGGGTAGAGCCGCTTGATTGATCATTTCCTAAGTGCCTCATTGCTTAATACCATTTCATTGGGTATTAGGCCTTGACATAAGAATTTGGAGGAAGATTTGGGCACAGCAGAAACCAGGCTTTGTTTCTTGGAAAATGACAGAGTCCACAGGTGGAATAAGAACAATGGCCTTTCAAGAGGTGATTTAAATGTCACACAATACGCACACAATTCTTTACACATTTCTTTAGTAGAGGAAACGCAGGTTCTGAGGCCACAAGCATCTAGCTCATTCCGACCAAGCTTATCCTGGAGTCCTGACATGGCAATGAGCAGCCTCGCTAAAGCATTTTATTTCTTATAGCAGATCTTACCTGCAGTGTACAACCAACCACCAGTCCATGTCTTGTGCCGTTCTTGTCAAGCAGGGTAATGGACAGATCTGGTTTACTGTAAATTGCTTCTCCTCCTCCTCCTCCTCCTCCTCCTCCTCCTCTTCCTCCTTCTCCTCCTCATGGTCAGTGTGCCTCAACTTGTCTTTTAGGTTGCCGTCTTGAACCTTTCCTCAGAGCAGGGAGCTTGCCCAAGACTACCAATATCATCACACAAGGATTGAGGAGCCTACTTGGAAAGGTATAGTGATCAAAGATGGGATATTTTAAGAATAGTAAGCACAATAATTTCAGTGTTTTACCATGTTAATTAAGTAGTGTCTCCCTCCCGATTGAACCTCAATGTGTTGAAGCCTGATCTAACTACTGATCAGGCACTAGTTTATGATTAATAAGGAAAGGGTTAGAGAAACTGCTCAAGGGCATCCAGCGATACAATCAGGAAAATCCAGAATACAGGAATTTTCTAGGATAGATGGGGCTTCTGTTTATTCCACAAAGATGACAAAACTGTAAGATGGAAACAGATGGAGAGAAAACCTACAGAACAAGAGAGACTTGAGACATTATCAACCAATTTGTAATCGGCATGTGGAGAGCATCTCCAATATTTGGAATCCAGAATTGAAAAAGAGGAGTGAGAAGAGGATGCTCAGGACCAGCATGGATGTGAGGTGAAAACGAGAGCCCATGGAGAGACTGAAGAGAAAGGGGGAGGTGGCAGGCGGTGCTCTCTGGTTGCAGTCTGGCCTCATGCTATGGGAGGTGTGGCTTGGACCTGGAGTCCCAGTGACTCTTGCTGACCCCAGGGCCCTCCACAGGGAAATGCATCAGTGGAATGGAGCAGTGGAGGCTGCTTCTTGCAGGCGCACCCTACTCCTTCGAGCACGCTGAGCTAGGTAACGTATGGATGAGTTTAGTTTCCCATGACCATATCATTTTCCAAAGCTGTACCCCTGAACGCGCGCTCAAAACTACAACAAATTATCTTTTAAGTGATGTAATATATGAGTTTTCTTCAAAATGATTTGGAGTGGGTTGAAATGGATGCACGTAGAGAAAATTACTCCTGAAATTATAGCACTGAGTCTAAGTGGAGGGCACACTTGGGTTCCCTCTGCCAACTTTTATATGTTCATACTTTTTATGATAAAAGGAAACAATCTCAGTGACAGCAATTATAAGAAAAGATGATGTCAGTTACAAATTATTTTGCTTTTCAAGGTAGCTTGTCACTCCCAATCCTCATCTCACAGTCTGAAAGAGCTTAATACTCGTTATCTTGATTAATTTTTGATAAGATTTTCTGCCCAATTTCTTTAATGGCCTTTATTCCCTATCACAGAAATTTTTTGAAAATGGCCATCATAGAACTTTGGATGTTATTCATTAACAGTTTTTAGCCACTCATGCAAGTTTTAAAATCTAATCTATTTCATTTTTGCTTTATATGACTATAGCTTAACTAGATGTTAATTTCAATATTATTTGAAGAGGAGAAATATTTTATGTCCATCCTATAATGTTTCTTTGGATTTACCAAAAGCGAAAACTGCTTCTTTTCAAGGGGCATCTTAAGTTTGATTGGCTACCAGGCAGGCAGAGAGGGATTTTGGGGTCCTTCAGAGGGCCTGGGGCCAGTGTGTTCTGGCTCCTCCTTGTGTCACTCTCATTGTGGAGGCTTTGTGGGCATCTAGTGCTGCTGGCCCGTGACTGGGGAGCAGTGGCCAGGCCTCAGCTCCACCTTCTGTGGCTGTTTGTGCTTTTCCTTTGCCTGCAGACTTGCCGTTAGGACTTGCTATGTGGTCGCCCTATGGCAATCCTCCCTCATGCTCCATGGTCAGACCCCCCAATGCCACATGCTTCTGCCTATCCCATAATGATATCAAGGACAGTATAACACCAAGAATGATTTGATAAAGCAAGATCTCAAGTCCTTCCTTTGTGAAACAAACCTGCACTAAGTGGATGCTGCTTTCAAGACGAAGTCCTCTCAGAAACCCAGTGGAAAACGGAAGTCGGAAGAATTGTCTGTCTCTGAAGTTTTTCTTTCCTTAACATTTACCTCACCCCTTTCTGGGCCTCAGCAAGAAATTGGGCAGATACATTTATTGGCTCATGCTTCTCTGTCTCTTTGTTCCTCTTCCAATCATCGCTTGAGACCAGTTTTTTTTTTCTTTCTCCTAAATCATATCTGCGTTTTACATTTAAGCACCACGTTTAAGACACTTAAGAAAGAGCGCATAGAGAATGCGTCTTCTAGTTTCATGGGTGAAATGCTACGGGGTTTGGCAAAGGGATTGGAAAACTCGGTCCCTTTTAACCATGCCTGACCCTCAAACCTTGTGCCTGTCTGTAAAATTTTGTGAATGGGACATGCTGAGTATTGCTTTCTCTTTTGTCTTTTTTGTGATAAATACTAACATCCTTCTAAACATATAGATGCTTGGGTTAGCTAGTGTAAAATAGGCATAGAGAAAGACAAAAAAGAAAATCCATAAATGATTTTCAAAATATTATTTCAATTACATTTATTTTCTTTGTCTTGTATACATTTTAAAAATACATGTTAATTTCAGAAATAAACATATGCATGTGTGTTTATATGTATACATAGTGTAAACTCTAAGCAGGTTATATATACTTTAGTATTCATTTTAATTCTAACACACCACCTACTCACATCCTTTGTTTATATATGTGCATGGATGTGTTTAAACTATGGGTCAAGCAACTTAACCAGGGAATACTAGTCCATATTTATGACAAAATCACCTGGAATAAGTTTGCATTCTTTATCTGATATTCAAAAGTAAAAGATTTTCATTTTCCCACAGTTCTGAGCAGTAGAATGAAAGAACACACACGACTTGATTATGTCGGTGTCCCATCATGGGATAAGTATAGGTTTGCCCTGAAGGGAGAATTTGGAAATGATTCAGGTAAAATGTTAGGCGACAATCAGGAAACGAATGGAACAAGCCCCGAGATGTGAACTGGTGCAGCTGAGGCCAGTGCCACAGTCACGGCAAATGTGAGAGGAGGAAACTGAGAAGGAACCAGGAGCTCAGGAACAAAACCAAAGACGAAAACTTAATTCATTTCCACACAAAAGCCTCAGCCCTTCCACACACCTTTCAGAAACTGGTGCGTGATCTCTCGTAACACAGTTTTTCTAAAGCTCTTTGTGAGAGTCAAGCCAGAACTGGGCCTTTATGGATTGAAGTGTTAGGATCTCTCATGTATGAGAAAACTCCTACTATAAGTTATTCAATTTGCCTTGAAGATAGCGTGGTTCCACTATTTTTTACTTATATTTCTTTCTGGTGAAACTTCTCCTTATCACTCTGAATCAGATCATTTTCACGTTTTTATGTAATTCACTGCTAACGCGTCCAATTTTGGATTCTGTTGAGTTAAAGCTTTGTGTGCTCAGTTTACATAAATGGTAGGAGTGATCAACACATGGTAATAAAACATGCACAAATAAAACTTACTTCTTAAGGTGGAACCACTTCCATAAAAACCTAGGACTTATAAGTAGCTTGATACTAAATGAGATCTTAACTACAGCATAACCTTAAGCTTCTAGATAGACCGTGTTTCAGTTGTCACTCAGTATATACTCTTTAGCTTAAAAATAAAACATACAGCCATAAAATGAAAGTGGTAGGTAGCAGGTAGATTGCTAGACAGGAAATTAAAAGTTCCTTTATAGAATGAAAGCCCTTGAAACCTAATCTAGTCTTCGCTCTTTACTTATTTTTTAAATTTTTTTTGGTACTGGAGATCGAACTCACAACCTGGCGCTTGCCCTGCAGATGCTTATGCCCCTGACCTAAATCCCCAGCTGGGGTCTTTACTTATTAAAAGAAGAGAATGAGATTTATACAATATAATGGTTGAGCAAGGTTAGAGAGCAAGTGGTGGTTCAATTGGGACTGAGCTCTGGGTCCTGACCCTAACATATAGTAACTCTGACTGTGGTTACTCTTGCTCAGGATGTTCTCAACTTGTTTAATAGTTAAAAATTGTTTGTTAAAACCAGAATAAGGGAGTTTTGTCATGAGTCTGAATTTTTCAGGGGAGGCTAGGCTACAGGGGGATCAGAGATTAGCACAAAAATTTCAACACAATGAAAGTTTGTTTCTTTCTCCTGTTTTATGTCCAGTGGGGCTCAGTAGGGACTTTGCTCTCTGTGGCCTTTGGGAGACTCCAGAGGATGGATGGCTCATTGTCTGGAATCTGCATTCTCAGGAAATGGCTCATTGTCTGCAATTTGCATTCTCAGGAACTTGTAGCCTTTTGGCTACTGTGGCACTAGCCGTTTTACAGTGAAAAGTAGAAGATACTTAGGATAATTATTATAAGCCTACTTAAAAAGATTCTTCTGAAGGCTAGTGTTTGAATAAAAGCAGACTCTTTGGAGGAGGGGCTCCTATATTCTGATGTGAAAGAGCCCCTGAGGACAATATCCAAGCACTTTCAAAAGAGGCTTTGACAAGCTGGTGTTTTTTTTTCTCTCCTGTGTAGGAATTATAGGAGGGTGATACCAAGCTCATCAGTCTTGATTAGGATTGTGGATTCATTTATAAAAGAAGGAGGGAATTCAGTGAACATGCTTGCATATGTACAAATACATTAATTTCACAGCCCCAGTAGGTAAAAAATAACTATTATTTCAATTTTACAGATGGTGGGAAGAGTACAAAAGAATTTTCTATAAAAATATTAATTGGGATCTTATCACACTTGGAAGACAGGATTCTGAACAAGACAAAGTGTTTGCCATCATATCTAATCTGCTAGGACCCAAATCACATTATCCTCACTTTTACTCAGTGACTCAGAAGTCCATAATAATTTGCCAAATGTGAGGAATGATCTCAATATTGGAATCTTGGATCTTTGGGTGTAGGTAAAAACTAGCATTCCTCAGTCTTCCCTCTGAGCTTTAGATCTGGCTGAGCTGATACTAAGATACTATCAGCATCACACTGCCAGGCCTCATCTCTCTTCAGTCCTAAAGGTCTTTCAATCTACTGAGACACACAGGCTGGAAAGAAGTGAGAGAACTCAAATATGGAAGACACATTCTGACTAATACTTACCGAATGCCACTGCTTGGGTTTAGTATGATTTTCTAACAGAGGTGCTAGAGACTGAACCCAGGGCGTTGTGCAACCCAGGCAAACACTGGGAACTGAGGTTCACCACAGCCCAGCTGGGTCTTTGAGACTAATTTTCATGAGAAACATGGCATTATCCTTGGCAGGAAGTAAAGGTTAGGAGTTAGCAAAACTAATCAGGAGAGACTTTGTGAGACTCAAAAGTAGCATCATAAACTTGCGAAAAAGTGACATTTCCAAGCTTTACCCAGGACCTTGTATATTCTGGTATGTTAAAGCTGGGGTAGTTTAGAAACACACAGAGCCTGGTTTTTTTGGCCTGGATACTTACATTTTCACTATGGGCCATAATGGTTAACAAAGTCTTTCCAGTTATCTTAAAGCATCAGAGCTTGGGGATGCAGGGTGAGAGGAAGGAAGAGAAGAGGAAGGTATCATTGGCTGCTTATCTTTTTGGGGTAATGAAACCTATCTGTGGCTAGTAAAGCTGTAGAAGAAATAAGTTGTGACAATCAGTATTGGAGAGGGTGATCACGAGGTCTTTTATTGCATACGTGAGGCACTGGATTTAGGAGATACTAGGATGTGTTCTTCATGGTGTCTCTTCTAAAAAGAGCAGCTAAATCAAACCTGTCTTAAGACTTAAATGACTATCCATGTAAGGAAGAAGTTGTTTACCTTAAGATACAATTAGCTTCTGTGTTCTACAATAAAATGCTTGAGACCTTTTGAGACAATACTTTCTCTCAAAAAATACAGGAAATAATTTCAGAGCTGTTTCTGCATTTCTTCTCCAGAAGGTGATGCTTGTCAGCAGAGGAGGGCTCATGTGAATCCAGCCTGACTTGTTCGGGAGAAACTGACAGTGCTGTAAGATCCTTTCCAACTTCCTCCTCAGAGCTTGGTAGATACAAGAAGACAGTCTGCTTCTTTTACTTTACCTAGGTTGTTAAATGTGGCCATGGCATTGTGTAGTGATTCACAGCACAGAGGTGACTATTTGATCAGACTGATGTGTGCCGTCTTCCTGGCTATTGAATGGTGGAACACTTTCTCACTGTCATGGTTACTTACAGAGGTATTTTTCAGCTTCAGTTAGAAAAAGAGGCAGTAAAAAGTCACATTTCTCCTTTATACAAAGTGTTCTTAATCCACATGTAGAAGTTGACTATTTTATAGTAAACATTACATAAGCCTCATAAATTAATGCATAAGGATATTATCTCATAACTCAACAGGATTATTTATTTTCTTGGTCAGGAAATGTGACTTAAAATAGTTTTCCTATCAGAGAAGATATATTTTTCTCAATGGACTTGCTGATTTTCCTCACAATTATTTCATAAATTTTTTATTTCCTGCCTATTTTCCTCTTATTTCCATGTGGACAACTATATCTTGAAAATAACCATCTGCTTTTTACTAATGACGACCTTCAAACTTGCGTTTACCCAGTTAATTAATTAGAGTTACATTATTCTACTGATGTCACTGGAACCCAAACCAAGTACCATTCTAAAAAGTATGGTGAAAAATTAATATTAGTTCATGAGTGCTGTCGTATAATATTTCAATTTGATTTTAGAGAATATATTTTAACGATAAATGTAATATACACTTTTTGATTAAAATTTTATACATCATGAAAAGTTTAAAAAGAAATTGAATCAGCTTCAGTTCTACCAATCCTAACTAGATTTCTGGTTTTACCTTCAGTCTTTCTTCTCCATAGATGGATTTTGGTCTTTCTTTCTCTCTCTTCCTTACTCCGCCCTTTTTTTTCTATTTTACTTTTCTTTATTTCTTCTGTTTGCTCAAAACTAACGTTATACTATCTCATTAGGATCTGCGCAGCTTCTCCAATGGCAAAGTAGTGCTGATACAAAAAGAGAAAATGGGATTTTGATCCACAGGACTTGAGTTTTGTTCTCCTTTTCTTATTGTTGCTACAAGTAGCAGTAAAATTAGCCAATGCATCTGTGCTCCTGAGAATAGCAACCCGAATGGGAGGAGGAGAGGACAAATCAAAAAATGTGTACGCTACAGATACTGGATCACCTTTCTTTAAAGATACATTTACTGGGAGGTATTATTCTTATTAATAATCCCCTAACACAGGGAATATGACTGTACTATTTTATAGCTATCGAGTCTGCAAGACAGAATTGTAGTTATTTATCTCTTTAGAGGAAGAGGGAGGCTTAAGCATGTATTTTTAAGATCCCATCTTATTTTTTCCCTTGACTTTTTTCTACTACTGCTGTGGTTACCACTGGTGACTCCTCCATCCTGAATGCAAACTATGTACCATCATGAGGCACTTTTCTCATAGTGTCTGGTTTTATCTTCAGAATACACTGTGAGACAAATATTGTTTCTAAGTTGTAGATCAGAAAAATGAAGGCTAGGGTGATTAATTCACAAACGCAGGATTCCTTGATTAGTAAACTGTCCAGGGACTGACCTTGGTGGGTTCTTCTCTTGTGTCCATACTTTTTCTCATTTAGACCTCTTCCAAGTGCTGATCTGGAACAGCATTTTATTGCCTACAAAGTGAAGGACTTATGCCACATCTTCTACTTAATATGACCCTTCCACCTGATTAGGGCCCAGGAGAGCACTGGAGTGCAGTATGGTCCCAGGAATTGGGCCAACCCTTTTTGTAACCAAAAGAAGAAATACAGAAGACCAAAAAAAAAAAAAAAAGTGTGTTGGAGCACAATATGGTTCCATTCTTGGATAAATGGATGGTTAGTACACATGAATTTGCTTAGTACACAAGAAGAAAGAATCCCATAATACTATCTAGTTGCATTAGTTAGTTTTTCTATTGCTGGCGCAACTATCTGACACACACAAATTAAAAAGGAGACTCATAGATTAAGAGGTTTTAGTTGATGTTCTACTGATTCTAAGGCAGCAACATCATGGTAGCAGGGTACGGTGGATGGAAGCTGCTCACTTCCTGGCAGCCAAGAAGCAGAGCAGCTAGGGAAAGACACGTCCTTCAAAGGCATGCTCACTCTGACCTACTTCCTCCAATCGAGTCCCACATCCAAATAGCCTGTTTAGCTATGAGTTCATCAATAGATAATCAACTGATGAGATTGAATTTCTCATAGTTGGATTGCCTTTGGAAATCTCTGCCTTTCAAAACATTATTCTATGGGAAGCGTGTTATATCTAAACCTCTAACAGTTTAGGTAAAAAGCAATAGGAAATGAAGTACAGTACGATGCTAAAGAGATTCTAAAGACTGGATGCTGAGTGTGGACAGAAACACAACCAAAGTGCTGCTAACAGAGATGGCTAATGTACTAGCAGTTAAAGTTGTTATTGAAGAGTTGAAAAAATATTAAAAGATTCCAACAGACATGACCTAATCAGCAGAAGACCTAAAATGTATTAAGGGGAAACAGTCTGACTTTGAAAACCAAAAAAGAAAATGGACAAATCTTTTAACCATAGAGCCAGCTTAACCCAATTATTTCTGTCTTATTTTCTCATCATATTATTTTAGAATATCAAAGCATTAGTCTAGATCTCTCAACTTTTCCCAAATCTATTCCAGCAAGATGCTTCTCTTACATAGCTTCTGTTTCCACTCTCCCTGTGTTCCTACAGATATTACTTACTAATTGTCCTTTTGGTTCTATTTTCCCCAAATTCTTTCTTTCTCCCATAGAAGTTTCCAAGGACTTCTAAATGTTTCTTCCATTTCTTCATGTTTTTCTTTAGTTTATTTCTTTGTGAATTACTGTGCATTTAGTAGGTAACTGCCAACACCCATCTGCATCTGATTCAATTATTTTCTGTTCAAAAATTACCCCTTTATGCTTCCGTGACTGATGGAGGCATGCCAGCTGCATTCTACTCTCCCATGCAGCTGGTCACAAAAATAGTGAACCAGCCATCACCCCTTGGTAGCCGTAAGCAAGAACTGAGGAAGTGCTAGAACTGACTTCATGCAGGGTTCTCTCTTGGTGAAAATCTTGCACTAAAGAGCAAAGTTGGAAGAAATTCCAGATGTGATGGTAGCCGCATAGGGGAGAGTACCCACAAAAGTAGAAAATTTGAGGACAGTGTTGCCTGATTTCTGATTGAGAAAACCACTAAAGATTGGTTAAAGTAAACATTAGGCAGTGGCTCATTTCACACCACATTTTTGCATTTTAGTGATATATTCCACACAACCTCTTCTATTGCTCTGTGAAGAAAGGATATATGACCATTGAAACTGCATAATCATGAGTAATTTTTTTTTTACGGTATCTATGTGGATATAAATCCTATTATAATGCTTTCAAATGGCTGGTTTTACTTCTTAGTTTAAGCTTTACTCATACTTCATGTGGCAAAATAAGTCTAGTTACATGTTTTAATAAAAACATTTTTGTTGATTAATACTACACACTTTCATTTATAAGACTGTACAATGACTAGCTTATTAATAGATGCTCATCGTATGCAGATACCTAGATTGTCTGGGAGGCCATAAGCAATCCTATGACCCACCTACCAAAGAACTGGCTGCTAGGCCAAACTGCCTGCAACTTTTTATCCCTAGTAAATAGAAGAGGTAGGATCCTGGGACACATTTGCAAGCCGTAAACCAGCTATTCCCGTAAGACAGCTCTGAAAAGTAATCTGTTAAAACAGTAACGTCACCTTGGTTAACTTAAGACCATCAGTAATAACTATAGTATTAAACAGTAAGTGGGAATTGACAAACTGTAATAACTAATAGTTTGTCACTTTCAACCTTAGGTACAAGATTCATAGCTGTATAACAAGATCAAAGACAAATCAGAAAATTAAATACAGTAAATATGCCCTCAATAGAGCACTTCACCCTTTTCACCATAAAGCAGTGTTCAGCTGGAGTAAGGTCTGGCTAACTACCTTACCTCTAGACTCACAAAAGTAGGGGTACAGGTGTGGTGGTAGGAGGAAAAAAGAGGAAAAGAAGTAATTACGAAAAATAAAGCAATGGGGGATGTGAAGAATATGGCAAGGCTGATGCTGGAGACCCTATACAGAAGGAGTAAGGAAAATTAATGGTATCAGACAACAGAAATAGAGGTGACCACATAGGAGACGGCTAAACAGCAGGGAGTGGAGACAAAGCTAGAGGAAAAGAAAATAAGAAAAGAAAAAGAAAAAAAACAAGGGGAAAAATTGAAAGACCGAAAGTGAGAAAAGAGACACACAATGAGGCACAATGAGATAGTAAAAGGAGTGGTAAAACTCAAAACTCAACCAAAAAAGGTGAAAGATCAAAAATACACCAAATAATGGAAAAGAACAAAAGAGAGAAAAACATTCTTGTGCATCTCCAGAGTGCTGTTTTCATCCACGTTAGTAATTTCTGATCTTGCAGGTCACCCTCCGGTTTCTTCCCTTTTAGCCTGTGAGTTTCTGTGAAGATTACCCAGTTCAAGTGGGGCCCTCTCCATAGCCCTCGTTTGTGGCACCCCTTCAAAGTGGGTTCCTGGACCAGGGCATGTTGGGCCCTTGTTTCTGAGGGTCCTCTTCTGGATCTCTTCTGGTTGTGTATCAATGCTGGTTACCTGATACATTTTCCAGTGTCTGTGGGACAGGTTCCCAATATGTGGAGGCCCCTGTGGGCTCTCGGGCCTGAGCTCTCAGTCTTGTGAATGCTCAGAGGAGAGATAAATCTACTCAGGGCAAACTGGGCAGATTGGTAGATGCCCAGTTAGTGTGCAGTACGGGATCTGGAGTACTGGGCAGAAGAGGCAGCCATTAAGCTTTGCTGCTTAACCCGACAGAGGAACGGCCTATTGCGCTGAACAGGGACTGCATCCTGGGCTCCGGCTGAATGTAGGGTGGAGATTCTGCTGTGCCCCGGGTGCCCTGTGTAAACCCAAGTTGTCTGGTGACAAGTGTTAGATGTTCCACAGAGACTCTGGCAGGTCTAGGATGGGAGAAGGACAGGGAGATCTCAAGAGAGGGCTCACATGAGCCTGAGGTGCCCAGTACAGATTCTTTCCGGACCAGTGATAGCAGAGGAGCTTCCCAATTGGCTTGGGGTAAACTGCAGGCTCCCAGCAGTGACTCAGGCACGCTGAGGGCCCAACATCGAAGACACCTGACACAGGAGTGGTTACTTGTTCATCTGCTCAGAGTCTGGGAACAAAGCCAGTGGTGGAGGGAGGAAGCAACTCTCTGGTCACTTGTTCCTGGTGTGTGCCAGCCAAAAAGCTGCCAGCCTGCACAGCCCTTTGTTGGGAGAGGTACAATGAGGCAATAGGTCCACGTACCTCAAGTCCATCCTGTGAGGCTTGACCCTGCCCCAACCTGCTATTTGACTCCTTCTCCAAATGGCGGCTGCTGTGTTGGCAGGGGCCTGGGCCTGGCAGGCAGCCCTGTTGGACTGTTTCATTTCTTTTAAACTCCTACGTGAATGTTTTGTTTGATCTACCAGTCTCTCCTTTCAGATTGGTTTTTCGCATCAGGGAATATGTCCCTCCCCTTCTTCCGATTACCTTGTGTGTTTCTGAGTGATCATCTCTGAGTCTCTCACAGATGCTATTCCTCCTCTTCAGGCATGTTGGATCTTTCCTTTGTATGTGTATTTTAGATTATACGCGTACCTTCAGACAAATTCTCTCATTTAAACTTCTTTCAGACTTTATGCTAAAGTCTTTATCATCCTTGTTTAGTAGATGTGAAAACTGAATTAAATTTTTTTAGCTGTTGTTCCCCATGGTCAATTAATAGCGAATGATGGCACTGCATGTTGGTGTAAATTTTCAACACTAAATACACAGGTAATATCGTTTGTGCCCAGATGCCACCAAGCTTTTGCCTGGCATTTAGTACAAAGGATTGTATAACCATATCTCAAAATTCATTACTGAAGAAGAACAGTTTGAAAGAGAACATTAGAAGTTTTCCTGCTGGAAGTTTCTGTCAGTTTGGGAGCACTTGCTTCTTTCCTGGAAGTAAGCGAGTGACAGGGAGCCACTCTAGCGATTTAGGCCAGCAGAGTGACAGCTATTCGAGTAGCAGTAATGAGATAACCAGCTTCCGCTATCACAACTGGAAAAGGCTAAAGAGAAATTTCTCTACTCTACTGGGAGATTTTTATGGACTTTACAAAGCAAACAGGTCAAACATGGAATGAAATTCCATTGCCCATGGTGTTGATGTTTGGGGAAGAAGAGAAGAGGGCAAATTGAGTTCACCAGGGCATCACAGGGAGCAACAGGTTCCAAATGAGACCAATATGCACAGCCATCATGCCTGAGCCTGAATTGGATTTTCTACTGTTTGTTTTCTATTCCTATTAAAAAAGATTTGAGACTGGGTACTTCAAAGAAAACAGGTTAACTTCACTCTCTGTTCTGGAGTTCAGAGGCTCTGACACCAGCATCTGCTCAGCTCTGCTGAGCACCTCGTGGGGTGGAATCACATGATGGGAGCCCAGGCTCAAGGACACCTGGTAAGGCAGAAAGGCCAGAGCGATGGGGGACCACGCTCGCTCCCTTAGCACTTACTCTTCTAAAACTAACTAATCTGCAAGGCCAGAATGAATTATTTTCTGAACAATGCCTCTAATGGCCTGTCTTTCTAATGTTAAACCTTTACCAGGTTCCCCTTCGTAAAGATTTCCTCAGTCTTATGTCTTCAAAAGGCTTCCAGCACATGAAACTTTCGGGAACAAAGTATGTTCAAATCACACCAGATAGAAAAGCAGGTTGGATTCTTGGGGAAGACCAAGACTTAAAAGAAGACATAAAACAGCTGAGTATTAAGTGGCTACATTGGTCTACATTGAAATTAAGAATTTCTGTTTATTAAATACAGTAAAAGTGAAAAGACAAGACACAGAATTTGAGATTTTTCCAAGTTTGGCAAACAAGAGAAACATTCATACCCTTTGTTTGTCACTATAAAGATCAATAAGAAATGGCAGAAAATCTTATGGAAATATAGGCAAAAGCACTGAATTAACTTACACTTATGCAAAGACAACTTCCAAAAATTCCATTAAGCGAGAGAAAAAGTGCTCCCTTTGTTAGTCATCACAGAAATGCAAACTGTAACATGATACTCGATCCCAACCACAGCATGCAGTGCTGGTGGGACTGTAAATTGGTACAACTGCTTTGGAAAATTCTTCAGCACTATCTATGAAGATGAATATGACCTAGCAACTTTACTCCTATTAAATATTTTTTTGTCAGATAAATGTGTATATTCATGACTCAATAACAAGTATAAAAATATCCACAGAAGAAATATTTGTAGTAATTTTTGCAGACTAAAAACAATCCAAGTGAGTAGCAGACTGGAAAAGGTGTATTACATTTGCATACATAATAGTGTCCCATACAATAATGATAATAAATGAACGCACACAATAAAATAAACTCTGAAATAGAATAAATAAATAAAGCACATTTCACTTTGAAACGTCAAGGAGACCTAAAGCCTTGGCGGTATGATTTCTGTGGAACAGAAGGGGCAGGGACCGGTTAGGACAGGGGCCCGGGGCAGCTTGGATTTAAGGAAACACGTATTTTTTCACTCAAAGCCAACTGAAAGGGTGAGGAAAGTTGACTCTGGCAACCTCAGCGACTCCTCAGCTCAACATTCAAAACCTGACGCCCGGCGGCAGCTAGAAATGTTCTGACCAGATTCACGACACCCCCTAGGAGCTGGGCTGCTCCCTGGCGTCCTTCGCTGCATGTCTGGATGTTTTAAGAGACGCTGTCCGCGTGAGGACTGGGTGATCTTCCCAGACCAAGTTCCTCACAGGTAAACATACTCTGCGCAATTGCTCCCGTGGTTTGAGGGGAAACTCTCAGGAAGGAAATTCAGTGAGTCACTTAGTGCAGGTACCGATGAGATACAGAGGACATTTATATTCTCAGCTGCTTCCTGATCTTTTCTTTTTCTTCTGTCTCATTCTCTTTGTTATATTTAAACCAATTTGACATAATTCAGCAAAAATAGTGACTTTAATCATGTCAAAGATATTAATGGGGTAACACTTGGGACCTCACTGTGACCTCCTTTTCCTGTAACAAGAACAGCTGTACATAGACTATGCAGTCTCTTAATGCTGGATGCAGGAAAAGAAAGGCCAAAAAACGAGGTACTGAATGTGGTAGGTGATGGCACTCTCAGTAGATGATTTCTAAAATTCTCTATAAGATGAAATTATTTTTACTAACAATCTTGAAATCACAAAATAATATTAGTTATCAGAGAAGAAACAGAGACAGTAAACTTTTATTTCATTTACTCACTTAGATGATGCCAATGAAACAGAATTCTTAAACCGAACATAATGTGAAACTTTTAAAAAAAGATCCAATATAGGCAACAATTAAAAATATTACTCATCATTTACTAATACAAACAAATTAACTTAAATTTAGAGACATTGTTTCACAATAAAATGTTTAATGCATAAAGTAAAATTGCACCCATGATATAAAATGTTCTACCTACCACACTTTTTCACTGTTTTAAATTTTAAACATAAAAACTCTAAGTGGTGACATAAAATAGCAGAAGTCAAGTAACTAGAATTGTTTTCTTGTTTTCATAATCACTGTTCTATCATTTTCTTACAATAAGTTTTTCAAATACAGGATTATGCTATTTTCCAGTTGGAGGGATAAATTGCACTTCCTCACTTTTTAAAATATACTCTGCAAATGAACTTCTATAGCTCAGTGAGTGTATATTAGGGCCTTACTATAGATACAGTTTTAACACAAAATAATGTACTGGAGATCTGCAAACTAAACTTTTATCTTTTTTATCTTCAAAGTTGAAATACTTTTACGCATTAAAAGATCCAAGGAAACTTAAGGTAATAAACTTGCTTGATTTTGTTTAGCTCAGTATCTTCCAGACTTACTTCACTGTGGATCATCTTTTTTTTTTCGTATTAACTATTATAAGCTATTAACTTCCTTCAAAAATCAGGCCACTTAGACCATCCCTTGAGAAGTGCTATGTTATACTATTATTACATCCATTTTATAGACAAATCAACAAGGAGCTGCTAAATGGGATGTTGACCCAACTTTTCTACTTCCTCTGAGACTAGGATGTAAGAGTCAGGGTTTTAGAAAAGCTGAAGGAATGAAGATAGAAGATTAGGAACTGTTGATCTGTCCACCTACCTAATCTTAGTTTTGGTGTAATTACACAAATAAAAACTCCTCTTGATTACAGCAACATTCATCGTTTATATCATATACCAGCTGCTTCAGGTCAGGTGTCATGAATTTATTCTAATTTCTTCTCACTCTTATCTGTAGAAGTTTTCTCATGGCAAAAGGTAGATGCCAAGAGCCTGGAAGAGATGCTTTGAAGATTTTCCAGCTCATAGCATCCGTTTCAGGTAATATTCCACCGGCCGAAGCGTAGTACAAGTTTGCGCCTATTTCCAGTATTTTGTCTGCTTTGTAAAAACGTGGTGGTATGAGCGACCCCCCAACCCCCTCACGTTTCCCCCTGGGAACAATGAGTGGCTGTTGTCACCTGTCCGTACATCCTCTCACGTCTGTGGCGCATGCTAACAGAGCAGTCACACGTGGCAGACACACTGTTCTCAGGACACAGGTGTATAAAGCAGTGAGGGAACGCTTGACCCTTGGCTGAAACACCCGGCCCAGCCAAGCCCAGCCGTGGTGGGGCTGGGAGGTGTCCCTGTCTTCCACAGTGGGCGCTGCAGTTGCATGGCCAGAGGTAAATATGCACAGTGCTCCCCCAGAGCAAGGGAAAACTCCTCAGTGAAGAAAAAATCGTGACTTGGGAATGACTTCAGGTGAAAGCAGGGATGCACACAACTAAGAATTTCATCAACTGATCGGGTTTATGTTTCTCATCTAAAAAGGTCTGGAGGCAAATCGTGGTGAGTGTTAGGGGTAGTTTCTCAACAGTTCTGTCAAGGTTTCCCTCCCAGCGTTCTGTCACACTGTCCGTAGGAGCACACACTGCTGCCTAGGTTCAGTGGAGGAAACAGGCTGCACAGCTCCATGAGTCACATCTGTACGGAAGAGAGGGAGGAGGCAAAAGGACCCCACCGATGTCATTGCTCAAGGGGTTTTTAGAAGCTGTGTTGTCTCTCAGCATTTATCTTCATGTTAGCACATACTGTTTGTGTCACAAAAGAGGCCAAAAGAGTGTGCTAGACAGCTTCCCGCGGAAAGGGAAAAGTGGATCAGGGCTTCCACAGGAAATCATTAATAGGGACCAAGGTTTGAATCTGAACTTATTTCACCATTGCTTACAACTGGGAATGAAAGACAGATTTCCACCTCCTGTTGGTGTCTTTGATTAGCTTTTCATTTGTTATGCACATAATTTATAAAATACACAGCGAAATCTCCCAAGCAATCTAGTTGCACAGAGTTTATGTTGGCATATTTTGCTACTAAGGAGATTATTGTTGTTTAGTACTCTACATATGTAATTCACATCTTCCCTAAGAGAAATAAATGACACTCAGTAGTGAAATCCCATTGTGTGATAGGCTTTAGGAAAAAAAAAACTTTCTTAGGTGTATTTGGTTTGCTTATATTTGTAAATAGTTTGTAGTTCTCTCAAGGATTTTGTTATTAAATAGAAATAATTGTGTTGGATAAGGTGTGGTGTAGACATCAGAACCTTCTTAGAAAGGATGTGTTATTTTATCTATCCCATTAAAACTGTGAGATGCTAACCGGAATCTGACTGGATCCATTGAAAAATGTAGGATGTTTTAGAAAAGCCCAATGCTGAGCAGATATTTCTATCACAATTTGGACTCTTTCTCCTGTGATTCCAGAACGGCAGTAACAGTGGTTTTGGGAGACATAGAAAGGAAGGACATCTCTTCCACCTGAGCCTGGCAATACCGCCTTCCCCTAATCATTTTGTGATTGATCAGTAAATGGGAGTGGGGTTTGACTCTGCTCAGAGGAACAGCTACTGGGTGTCAGGGAAGAAGTCTGGGAAGAAAAGTGTGTTATTGCTGGGGTTGCAGTAACCAAATACACAGAGCGGGTGACACAACTGGCAGGAGTTGATTTCCTCCACTTTGGAGACTGGATTTCCAAGATCAGGGTTCAGCAGGGTTGGCTTTTTCTCCTTGGTTTGTAGAAGTCTATTTTCATGTGGTCTTTGCTGTATACTTGTCTGTTTCTATAAGGGCATCAGTCACATGGCTTAGGACCCACCTTCATTGCCTCAGTGTAATTTGATAAGCTCTTTAAAAGCTCCGTCTCTGAAAACAGTCTCGCTTGAGTTCCTGGGGTTAAAATCTGAACGTATGAACAATTCACCTCATAACAAGATAGGTAGGATCTCTCCACACAGCGGTATTTTTATATCCAAATCTTATTTACTTCTGTCACAGGTGTCCTGTGAGTTTATTTTTTCTGTTGTTATTTTTGGGCCTATGTCTCCCTTACCTTTGCTAACAGATACGCATCACAGAAGCAGCGGTGGTGTCTGTTAGATCAACATCACACACACACACACACACACACACACACACACACACACACTCTATGGACAGCACACATGCCCACACAAATTAAAACAGACACATCCATATGCACTCATGTGCACACATACAAACATCCCACTTGCTGACTTCCATATCTCTGTTCTGCCTGTTGGCAGCAGGCTTCCTAGAACCTAGACCAAGAAAACCTTCTGTCATCACGACTCAGTTTGATTTAACAACAATAACAGTTTCTAATAATTCAGTTATGCCGATGTTAGTTACATGAATCTAGAAAAGATCTACGTGCATTTACAAAGCACTTACTGTTTGGCATTTTGTTTGTTTTTCTGATTATATATTCAAATGTAGCCAAACTACATCTACTTTCATTTTTTCACTACCATAACATGTTTGAAACTTGGATAGGAAAATCTTACTTTACTATATTACTTCATTAACAAAAAGCCTGGTTGAAAACAACCACACAGAACTTTGTGATTTTAAATAAGATACGATTCTTACCAGTTCACTAAACATAGGAAATTCACACACTTGGATGAGTGTGGACTTCTGCCCTCAGTTAGCTGCTCCACATTTCATCACTCCTCCATAAGGTTTGTGTATCTTCGATTCTTTGCTGGAATGAGTATGTTCCCAGGAAACTCTCCAGCAGAAGTTCAAATCCATTTTGTTTAACAGAGGTGTCCTTGAGACACTCCAGGCCTGGTTTATTTATATTAAGAGATAGAAGGGTCTAGAAAGTAGCAGCCCTAAATCTGCAGGACAAGGAGTGGGTTTCAGTCTACTCATGTAAACGACTGCCTCCCCTGAGGAATGAGGTCATCCCCGGGCTGTGAGAATCCTTGGCTGTTTGCATGCTGAGGCCGAAAAATAAAGTCCAACTGCTCACAGTTCTGGTTCCAAACCGGCCTTCATTGTTTATTTTTGTCCTGCAGCAAGCAGCTGCCAGGGCCCCTGAGCCTGATTGTTACTTATCTGATCACTCTATCCCGTGGGAGCAACGTGCAGATGAATGCCAGACAGAGACCGAGACCACAGCCGTGAGGACAGAGGCAGCACAGAGCCTGTTCTCCAAATGCGCTTTCACTGTCCACTTTGATCCCGCTGCTGTAACCTAAATAGGTCATTACACCAGCTGTAAACATTGCCCATTTTGGAAAAAAGTTGGCAGATTTATATGAACTTCAAATGCTACTTTCATAGTCAAAAAATGCAGATTTTCAGTGTAGCAAGCTGCAGAGCCTAATAATGACCCAGGTCCGAGGTCTCAGAATACTGAGGCACTGTCGGGGCAGCCCATTGTTTGGTTTATTTCTGGTGAACGTCTACTGTCCTGGAAGGCAGGAAAGAGTGAGATATGGCTTCGTTCTCAGGCTAAACTGCGGAGAATGTTCTTTAGAAGAGTGAGCTGTGAGCTAGAGAGAAGAGATCTAGGGTGAACTCATGTAGACACTTGCCAGTGTTGAACTGAACTAGTGGAAGGAGGTGGGGTTCAGAACTGACCTGCAAGTAGCTGGACAATCATGCCCTGACCTGAGAATGATGGCCACCTATTAAAAACCGACAACAAAAATATATTCAGGCCTGAGTATTTTAAGAATAGACCCCACACATTTTTAAAGTTTTATAAACACAGGTTTATACTTGTATGTTAAAATTATTCCTATTACCTATACCGAAGAAGATGAAAAAATCACATACATGGAGTAAAATGTTTCTGCTTTTTAACCTGGGAATCATACTTCTGCTAACTTTTCTCCTGGAAGAAAATACTTCAAAAAAATTTGAATATGCCTATTTTTAAAAGGTTAACATAGGGCTACCATGTTCTTAAACAGAGTTTTACCAAGAAAAGCACAGACATCCTTTTTGAACCTGTATACTTCTTTTCTGTGTAAGAAGAGAACATGGTGGATGTTGAATTAAATAATAGTAAACGGAGTCTGGGAGAAACAAGTTGGTAGAGAAATTATTTTCTCATAATTTCAATTAAATGCAGGGCAAGGACTCAGAAAATTCTAATGATAATATAATTTCTGAGACTTTTTATGGATTTTAATTTTAATAATGCCACAATTTAGTCTTATAACCATGACAATGAAAATTTTCTACAGCACTTGAATGATTGTAGTGACAGCAACCAGCTTTGATTATAGTCAGAAGGAAAAAAACCATGCATTTTCTTTTACTCATTCTGCAGTTGATGGGCATTTGGGTTGTTTCCAAGATTTAGCTATTACAAATTGTGCTGCTATAAACATGGGTGCACATGTATTGCTGTAGCATGTCATTTTCAGTTTTTCTGGGAAAATACTCAGAAGAGTAATAGCTGAATTGAATAGGACATCCAATCCTAGTTTTTGAAGATTCTCCAAACTGATTTCCACAGTGGCTGCACCAGTCTACACTCCCACCAACAGTTCAGAAGTGTTCTTTTTCCCCACGGGCTCTCCAGCGTTTGTTGTTGGTTGATTTCTTGATGGCAGCCACTTTTTCTGGAATGAGATGGGATCTCAGTGATGCTTTACTTTGCATTTCTTTAATGACCAGTAATGGTCAACATTTTTGCATGTATTTATTTGCTATTTGTATTTCTTCATCTGAAAAGTATGGTATTTTTATACAATGGAGTATTATTCCACTATAAAGAAGGACAATCTTGAGGCTTTTATAGGTAAATAGAGGCAACTTGAGACCATACTTATAAGTAAAATAAATAAACTCACATTTGTAAATATTGTATTGTCTCCCTACTGTTAAAAAACCCCTGAAATAGTAATAAGGTTCAAAATGTATAATAGATATTGTGATCATGAAAGGGAAAGAAAGTGCTCAAAAGGAAAAAACAACTGGGACAGGGGAAAGGAGAGAAGGAAGAAAGGAAAAGATTGCATGTATATGGGTGTGCATATAGATACATATGTTTATACATATGTATGCATATACAAGATAGATAACTCTACTACTAATCTCTGTTAGTTCATCCAAAAGAACAGTTTGTGCTTTCACTGTTTGATTGTTTGATCACTTTTTGTGCTTAAATCTTGTAACCTGAACATCTACTTCTAAGATAACAATATGTAATATATCAGTGTTAATTTCCTACTATTCTTTGAAATTCTGTATCATTTCTATCCTTTTTATTATTTTTGTTTTTTAAAATAAAAAAATTAAAATGCCATGCATTTTGCTCTGAAATTATCAGTGTGGATTTGTATTTCCTTAGATAGAAGCAGAGCAGTAGCTATGGAACAAAAATGTTCTTTTTTCCTCAAAAAATGTTTTGGGATACCAAGCTATCCTTCTGATTGGTTAATCCACCAAAGTGTAGATTATACCCTATAACCTTAGTTAAACATTTTAAATGTCAGATAAATAGCTTTATAGTTTTCCTTTAAGAAAATCAGGAAAATTCTTGAATTTTTAGGTTTTAAGAATGTTCTTCCAGGCTAACCAGCTGCCAGTTCAGACTGCACCTTTAGAAAGTGGAAGTCTAGCATCTAAGTGTTTAAATGCCTGCCAAATAAAGTCACTTTAACTTCAGTGCAACTAAAGAAAAAGTATTTCTTTTTTTTTTTTTTTGGTACCAGGAATCGAACTCAGGACTTTGTGCTTGCCAGCAGGCACTGTGCTGCTCAGGTAGATCCCCAGCAATGCAAATATATTTCTCTTGGGAAAAGCTTTCTAAAGATTTTTAATGACTTTTTATGATCACTAACAGACTAAGTAAATAAATAGATAATTAAACAAAGCTATCATTACCAAAGCAGCTAATATCTTTGCTTGCTAAAGCAAGAGAATCTGAATTTAATTATTTGTATCATTATACTTCTTATTTTTTAAATCTTAAGAAGCGGAGCATTTTGGAGATTAATTAATATAGAGTTTGTATAACTCCTTCAAACTGGGTAATGAAAAAGAATACTTATCTTTGTAAAGAAAGGTAGATAATCTGGGAAGACCATTACTTTGTAGCTCACTCAAATTGGACGTCACTCAAATGAAATGGTGGAGGCATCAGAGAACACGCAAATGAATTAGGAGCACTCATGCCTGGTCTGTGATGACCTTTCATCTTCCTTTATTTCAAAATAGGATTTTTTTCTCTCATGCACCAAGTCCCATCCCTTGCGCTTACTCCATGGTAGCTACATCAATTGTTCACTCTGTTTTCAATGCTTTTTCTCCTCTTTCTGTTTCCTCACACTCTACAAACACAACAGATGTCTTGTACGTACAAAAAAAAAAAATTCCCTTTCTCAATTCTGTGCCTGCCCGTGTTTGTCTTTTCTCTACAGTGAAGCTTCCAAGAAAACATTAACTGGTCGGGCATTCCCCAAGGTCCTCCCACTGTGACACTCTGTGGCCAAGCTTCCTGGCTCCTTCTCTGAGCCAGTTCTGGGAGGTATCGCCAAGTAGTCAAGCCTGAGCACCAATTTTTAACTCTCGTCTTATCGATCTATTGGAAAGATTGTGCAGACAACTTGGTTTTCTTGAAAACTCTTTCACCCTTGCTTTCTAAGAAATCAGTGATACCTACCTGCTTTTCCTCTAGCTGTTCTTTCTCTGCCTTTTCTAATGACTGTTTTGCCTTAAAGTTTAATCTGCAATCCCTGACTCTCTTGAATTCTCACCTTCAGCATTGCCTTCAATTTCTCTATGGCTCAGTTGTTGATGATGCTGGAAGTACTGGGCTCTACAAGGCACAGGTGTCTGCTTAGCAGATATAAATCTTGATTGAACTCCTCACTTTACCTCTTGGGCTGCAACTTCTTGCCTTGTTTTGTGATCAACACCCAGCCTAGCCTCCCTGATGGGAAACCAGACAAATCTTTTGTTCCACTCACAGCACTTGTAAAGCAAGCAACAGCCATAACACAGTCTGAGGTGCTGAGAGCTTTGAAGTGGAACTTTGGCAGCATGAGTGGGAATGAAAGAGACAGACAGAAAGATATTTCCAAGATGTCATATTCAGGTGCAGAGAAAAGAAGACACATGGTGAGGGTTCTGTGTTGAGTAAACCTTCCAAGCATTATAACTGATTCAGTTTTCTAAGTCCTCACTGCTTAGTCAGAAGCTTGAGTGACTTGGAACTAACGGTGTACTTTGAAAATGAGCATTTCTTGGAACTGATTAGTAGGCGTGTTCAGGTTTCTGTCTGCAGTGGAAATGAGAGACTTGGCAGTCTAGAAATCAGCCCCATTTTACACGTAGTCTAAATTACCTGATATTTGCCAAGACTAGACTTTGGACTGTATTGGATTGAAAAGGGAGAGATTTTTAAAACATAGGCATAATAAAAATAATTGCCTCAAGTGATCATATGCTATTTGTAAATGACCAGGTTCTTTGTTCCAGAACAGAGATAATGGGGAAAATAGGGTAGCAAATGTGAAAAGCAATTTGTTTGAAACTCTGTGTTTACAATCACCAATACATGACTGTATCTGTCTTGCTAATAGAGTTAATAACACTTAATAACATGCCAACACTTAAAATGTGAGATTGAAAATAAATACCTGTTATAAAACACAGCATTTGACTACATGAATTGAACTGCATGAAAACATAAACTGGGGCAACTTTTCCTAGTTATATCTCTCTATAGAGATCAGCTCTGGAACAAAATAAATCTTAAATAAAAAGGTGATTGTTGACAGGGAGATTTAGCATGGTAATAGAGCACTTGCTGAGCCTGCAGGGGCCCTGGGCTTGATCCCAAGCATAGCAAATGAAAAGAAACAAAGTGTTATTGAAGCCTCCAAGTATATATTTACACCACTGATTCATCCAATTTTTAAATATTTGTCTATAAGTTATGTTATCTCTCATATTGCTTACAAAAACCACGGTGCACAAGGAATGGAAGCTATAATATTGTTTCTAAATTTTAGAAAGGATAGCAGTTCATTTCTATAACTTTAGATATGATATATCATGGTCATTTAAGCAATGTATAGATACATTATCTAAATGTTATGTCAATATAATAGTGTAAATTTACATGAATATAGAAAGACTTCATTTTCATTTAATAAAATGTAAACCATTTAGAATATATAACTTATATTGAAAAAAATTTATACATATATTACTTTTTACCTTGCTGATAATTCTTCTTAGAGCTATAACAGAAAATAGAAGACAGCATGATTATCACTATGATGTTCACTAAGATTTGGAAGATGATAAATAGCAAACATAGTACCTATTTATTCAAAACCATCTGGAATAATTTTGTATTTATTTGAGAGAAAGAGATATGCACTAATGGAAAGAGCCCTAAAACTGATGATGCCCGAGCACAGTAACCATGTGGGGACTGTCAGGGAGTGTCATGGCTAATCTCTGGATGTCCCCAGCAGCCCCAGGAGTGTGGAGGGGGTGGGGCTTTCGGAAGGTGATTGGATTATGAGAGTTCACAGCTGACTTACTGTTAGGGGCTCTGTCTGGTTTAGGAGGCTGGTTTCTGTGGGTGGGCTTATTTTCCTTCCTAGTTCTCCCCTGGTCTCAGCTGTGATCAGCTCTCCTCCTCCGTGCCTCTCCATCATTCTGTTTCTCCCTGCTCCATCTCTTCCTCCCCTTTTCCCCTCTTCCACGTCTCTTCCTCCTCCTCCTCAATCTCCAAATACTCTTCCTTTGCTTCTTCTTTGAAACAGAATCATGTTTTGTAGTTCAGGCTGGCCTTGAACTGGCTTTGTAGCCGGGATGGCCTCACACTCACGGCAGCCTCCTCGCTTAGCCTCCCAGTGCTGGGATGATAGGTGAGTGCCACTGCATTCAGCTTTTGTTCTTTCTTCTTTGAAGCTGGCTGGCTCCAGACTAAATTGTGGGGCAAAATAAACGTCACCTTCTTTGAATTGCAGAGGTCGGGTATTTTGTCCTGGCAATGAGGAAACTGACTAAGAAGAAACATGAGATTCCTCTGGTTTGCTGCTGTGGAAGACAATGGATTGCCTTGATTTGTATTTACCATTAGAAGAGTGTGTTTGGAATGGGCAGCTTCGGATTTGCTTACATCAGCGTTTGCTGACTGCAGTTACTCATCTTAATTGCGTGCCAGCACCCCGGGGGGTGGGGGTAATTACAGGATCATCGGCATCCTAGTGGGGACAGACCTGTGATTGCATTTGAACCCCTTGACTGCTTACAAGGTCAGCACTTGGGAGTGTTTTGAAACAGCAGTTCTGCTCTTGTTATAGATCGGTTGTGTTCCTTCCAGGTGCAGTCACTGAAATCTGAGCATCTAATGAGCTGATGTTAGGAAATGTTGCTTTCAGGAGGTGATTAGGTCATCAGAGTAGTGTCTTCAGAACTGGGATTAGTGCCCTTATGAAAGGGACCCCACGGATCTCTCTCACCCCTTTTCTGTCTTTTGAGCGCACAGGGAAAATTCAGCAGTCAGAAACTCAGAAAAGTGCCTTTACCAGAGCCTGACCATCCTAGCACATGATCTCGGATTTCCAGCTTCCGGAAATTTGAGGTGTAAACTTCTCTTATTTATAAGTCATGAGTCTATGGGACTTTATTATAACAGCTGGGACAGACTGAGAAAACTCTTATACAGAAAGAGGCAAAAACAACAAAGGGAGAAATAGGAAGAGTTGTGTCTAAACCAGAGTTCTCTGGAAACTGTCTTCCTTAAAAAAATTTCTCTTTATTTTATTTTGAATCATGTTGCGATATTTAAGGATATTGTTTGCATTCTAAACTCTTAATGGATAGAAATCACATTTAGAAAATGTTTCAGTGGGACTAAAAGAAATTAGGAAACAAAATTTTGGGGTTCATGCAATAAATTATATAATCTAGTTTTTCTAGTTGGTATTCAGGTAGAATCAGGCCAATGAGGTAACTAACTAATGTTTATGAGAGCCTTGCTGAGTAACTAACACTGGGCTAAATTCTGGGATTACGAAGATGTGTTAGACAGCAGCCTTTCTTCCAAAGCATGCAGTGCAGGAGG
The DNA here is from genome assembly GCA_004027455.1 of Hydrochoerus hydrochaeris. Classification (NCBI taxonomy): domain Eukaryota; kingdom Metazoa; phylum Chordata; class Mammalia; order Rodentia; family Hydrochaeridae; genus Hydrochoerus; species Hydrochoerus hydrochaeris. The sequence continues at coordinate 74,775 of PVLA01001583.1, read as the reverse complement.
TCAGGTCTGCAGACAACTGCACTAGCAGATGCAGGACTCAGTTCAGGAAACTCGGGAAGGTGTCCCCTTGCCTTTCCCTACTACAGTATCCTAGATCCTTTCCACACGTGCTCTGAGCACAGTTTTCTTTCTATCACATCTTCAGTAAAGTCTACTCATTCATTCAATTCATATTCATTGCATCTAACTCTACATGGTGATGAAATAAACATATTCTATATTTAATTATATTTTAATAGGATACAGACAACATGTGGATCTACAGTGGTGGTAAATACAGTCGAGGAGAACCAGGCTGCTTGAGGAACCTGGCAGGGAGGGATAAGGCTTCAGGCGTAGTCAGAAAAGTCTTCTAAATAAACTGACATTTGCATAGGGATCTGGTGTATTGTGACTCAGGTGCACAAACTTGCTGTGTTCTTAGAGAAAGGAAGAGATTATCGTCATCTCAGCATCCCTGGCACCCAGCAAGGCTGGAAACACAAACTGCTCACAAAATGTATGTTGAAATGTACGATGAGAGTGAACGAACTCATTGGGAAACTTGGAGATGAACAGCAGTGAGGTGGGGCCTGAAGAAGCAAGGGTATGGACAGCTGCTGGAAATGCACGGGCTCCTACAGTGAGCCCGCAGCCCAAGCTGCCTGACTCTGTCATGGAAACTCTCAGGACCAGGCTTCCATCAGGTAGGCAATAAGACGGCATGGGGTAGAGCTAGAAGTCACACTCTGCGGTCACTCAAAGTAGCTTCAAAAAGCTGAGGACGTGCGCCTTGTAAAACTGGGAAAACATGAAAGACAAAGTTGGTAAATATATTTACCATCATAAGAATATCTGTGTACATACATATTTTGATGCATGATTATATTTTTGGGGTGAGTAAATAGCATTAATATATATTAAAGTTTTGAAAAATTACCACTTTAAACATTGGTTTTGAATTTCAGTGAACATGGCTTAGGATTTTTCTTGCCATAAAATACTAACTGACAATGTACTTTTAATATGGGTGCTTAAAATCCTGTCATCTGAAAAATGTATCATGATTTATTTACCTAGTGCCCCATGGTTGGTCATTTGTATTTTATTTATTCATTTTTTGCTGCTTTATTGAACCTTTTATTGCATCCTGACATTTTCATCATGGAATTATTATTAGTAATTAACCTTCAAAGCTAGTCAGTCTTTGGAAGCAGATGTTCTCTTTGGTCTTAAGAGAAGATTACTTAACTGTATTATGCAATTTAATTGCACACTTATATTAGACTAAGTTCAGATTTATATTTCTTTATTAGTATAATGGTGAGAAATTTGTCAAGAGCAACCAATAATGTGTTTTAGCTTGTTTTGCTATTCGATACCTACAAATCTGTCTCACATAAAAATTCTCCTTCAGGATTGGCTCAGAGACGGAGGAAGACCCTCAGAAGCATATATGTTTGAGGAAGATTGAGGCACAGTCTGGGACCCCTGATGAATACTGGTGGACCCATGCTGTCTTCCAGGAATTGTGTCATCGGTGTTTCTATTCTTTGGTTGAAAGTCTGAAAAAATCTTCCCACTCAACAATTGTGTCTTCACCCAGTCACGCTGGAATGTTAGCAGGGTAGGTAGATGTTTTAGGGGCTGAAAGAAACTGTTGTGGTTTCGGTGGTTTGAGTGACCCTTAAGGGTCCAATGTGATGGGAGCATTGGTTCCAAGGATAGTAGTATTGGGAAGCAAGCACTAGGGAACCTTTAAGAGGTGGGGATATAGTAGGAGCTCTTAGACAACTAGGAGCATGGTTTCACAAGATTTTGGGGTACACCTATCAGGAGTTCTGAGAGATGGTCACTGTAAGAGTCTCAACCCAGGCTCCACCCCATCTCTGTCTGCTTCGGGTCTGAAAGGTAGTCATTTACTTGCTTCTGTGTGTGCACCTTCTGTTGATATTCACTATAAGTGACACAGCCACGGGGTCAACCTCAGTAGCGGGCAAGGGCTATGCTATCTGGACTTTGAACCCCCAAAGCTGTGAGCTAAATAAGCTTTTTCTTCATAAGTAGCTGTGTCAGGAATTCTGTTATAGTGATACAAAGCAGACTAGTCCAAATATGCTGAAGCCAAAACCTTCCAGATTCTCAGAATGGGACTTTATGTGCAGGCAGGTTCTTTGCCAAGGTAATCCTGTTGAGATGAGGTCCCTAGGGATGGCCCTTGTCAGTGTAGCTGATGTCTACAAAAAGGGGAAGTACAAACTTCGAGAGATGAACTATGAGGAGGGCTACATGAAAAGACCTAGGAGGAGACAGCCATGTGGAGACTGATATTATACTACCGTGGCCACGGAATGTCTGAAACTACCAGATGGTAGAAAAGGTAAAGAAGGTTCTTCAATGACAGGTTTTGAGAGGTTCACGGTCCTGGAGACATCTTGATTTAGATATTTTAACCTTTAGAAATCCAAGACAATAAATTTATCTTGTTCTAACGTACCTTATTTGTGACACTTCGTTACGGTAACCTTAGGAAGTGAACACAATACTTACATACTATGACTGATGACACCAATAAACATTTAACTAGTGAATTTTAGAATTTTAGACTTATCACAGCTGATATGCTGGGTGAATATAATGTGTTCATTCATCAATGCATCTCTTCATTTGATAGATGCATATTTTGTATCAGGCAAGGCACTCATAGCTCAATTCTAATGAATTAATACCATAGATATGTGAATATTTGGCTCAGTTGTAGTAGTACCAACAATTAAGTATAATTTTTCTCTTTGGCTGTAGCTTACTGATGAAAGTAAATATTTCTCCAAAGAAGCCATGTCTATTAACTCAACATAGAACAGCTAGTCAAATATACCACTGTCTCCAATTGATACAGAAATGATTTATTCCTTGATTCTTGCATGATTCTTCATACTCTTGTATATTGTCCAGATGTAGCATGATGGTGAGCTCAGAGCCCTGATTTAATAAATATTTTCCAATACAACACATGACCTCTGTGTTCCTGTATATTTTAGGCAGAATGAGGCCGAGGTCTTTGCTAACTTCTTATTCACCCAATCTTATCACTATGGTTAGGAGATTTTGGTTAGCTCTCTTACCAAGGTCAATCATCAAGTGTCATGAGAGCAGTGGAGACTCAGCAAGCTTCTGTGTATTTATTATGTAGCCTAGCTGGCTAAGCCAAGGTCTTGAGCTCCAATGCCCAGCTCTCACACGTATGATCTATATGACTTCAGATAAGTAGTTAATTTAGCAAAACCCAGATATTATTTGTAAAACCAGAATAATCAATTGGATTAATTAATTAAGAATTTACTGTGCCAGTAAATGATAACTAAATAAATGAGATGATCTATTTAGGCTAACTAGCTGAATCGCTGGCCCAGAGAGAAGTCCCATGAGCATTATGCTCTTCCTGAGTGGAGCCCCGTATTGCTCTGCCAGCTGTTACCTACTGACCAAGCGAACACTGAGCCGCACTGCAGGTTCTTAGGGAGTCAGATGCTGACAGGGTCTCCCGCCATTGTCCTGCTGTTCTGTACGTGCATCCGAAGCTGTAAACCCATCCATGGACTCTAAAGGTTGCAGAATTCCACAGACTTACTGGATTTTAATCTCCCTGGTTTTAATTTAATTTAACATGTGTTTAAATCCATCTGCCTACCTATCCTTCTACAGCTTCCAGTCAGCCAGCAAAGGTTAATGAGACAAAATCAGACACTATGGGTGGCTTGCTTGGCCCTACTTTATTGCTCTAAATCATTCTTTACAGTTTATATTAATTTTTATTTTAATCCAATTCTTCTGTCTGTAATATGAGAGATTTTCTGTATTGACCTAATCTTCGGTAGAAGGAAACATTTTCAATACCTATTCTGAAAGTAGCACTTGCAAATCTTTTTGAGAAAAAGATAAGAGCAATGTTTTAGGCTTATCTTATTTGGCAAAATTACTCACAGAATTTATTTCATTACCCTTGGAGGTTTAGAGAGGCAAACTTTACAAATATAAAAAACGTAGTCTAAAGGCAGAAAAAACCTTACATAACCTCAATAAATACCAAAGTAGCAGTAGGATACTGAGCAGAAAGGCGCTGTAAGGCAGAGTTATTTATTATGTCAGACAACATCAGATTTCCAAAGGACTTTATAGTAAAGGAAATTAGAGCAATATTTTTGTATTAAATTCTGAACATAAAATCTACCTCAATTGTGCTAATAGAAAACCCTAATGTTGATCTTGGCACAATTTCTAAATCTTTAAACATTAATGCTTTTCATTAGTCATCATCACCATTAAAACTTGAGCACTATCCATAAAATGTAGTCTTTATTTTCAGATGCCAAACCCTAGAGCAAGAACAGTTGAAGTTTCTAAATGTAATAAAATGCCAGAGAGAAATATGAGGCTATAGAAATATTCATTTTCAGAGACCTTCAGCTGTCTAGCAGCTATACATGGTTTATCCTGCGTATGTGTCTAGCTTCATTTATTAGTATAATCTTATATTATTTAAGATATTTCTAAAATAGCTTAATTTGTTACCACTCAAACTTATAACATTAGAATGTTTCTGTTGACACTATATGATCCTGAAAATAGTTTTAAACCTGCTGTCATGTTCTCAAGATTTCTATTTTCCCCTAAACAAATCTTTTAAGGCTCTCAACAAAAGTGGCTGTAGGGCTTAAGAGACAGAAAATGTAATAATGCCAGTGACATAGTGCAAGGTGTACCTTTTCCCTAGGATACCTTGGATTTATTGGAATGAAAGAGTGCACAGATTTCTTGCCAGCCTGACTCTTAAGTGGATGTTAGTTCATCAAAAATTCATCTTACGAATAATGCAACTCTCAAAGGGTAAAGACATTAAAACTCAGTTTATTTTGACCTACTGCAAGATTTTGTCCTAGAATGAACACCTATGTGGTTTTTTAGTACACATTCTATCGCTGGATGTCATTTAGTTTGCCATAGTACAGTTGCCTAAAAACAAACAAATAACAAAAAAAAAAAGAAAAACAGGTTCCTTGGATTCAAATTTCCCCTTTTTTATAGCAGATGTGGAAGATTATCTTTGCTATGTATAAATCAGACTAATGTTTAAAGTGACTTCTGAGCTGCAAGCTCTTTTGAGCTCTTCATCAAATATGTGGGAAGTAACATAAAATGTGAAAATTCAGAGTTTCATGGAAAACGAAGACAGACGGAAAAATATTACTGTGAATTGTCGATAGTAAGTCACAGGGAGCTAGAAAATTGAAGAATTAAAACAGGTTGTAGGAGATGCTTAGTCACAAAACAAACTTCATTTTCCTTTAAGTATCCAGAAACATGAGTCATCTGTGCTGTCTACCCTGTGACTGGCTCTGTCTCAGACACCCTGTCCAATACAGTATCCCTAAAATAGCAAAAACTCTGTCACAAACACAACTAAACAACAACAACAACAAAAACAACACAAGAAAAGCATCAGTTACTCATAGGGAGCGCAGTATTGCCGTCCAACTTCCCCTCTAGCACCCGCTTTCTAAATCACCTCAGTTCAATATTCAAGAATGGCTTGGGGAAGAGAGGGCTGAGGGTCCCTTCAGTTGAGGACTGGGATTCTTACTAGTAAAGAGATGTGGAGAAGAGACTCAAGGGCACAAATGTCAAAGCAGAGTTGTATAAAAATAATGGAAAAGGTTCTACTTAAGAAATTATATTCACAGTCGGAAGACAAGAATCCTCTTCATCTTTCCTCGTGTGAAAGCCTCTGTACGTGGAGTATGTGATGTTTGGGGACCAAGGGGAAGATAGTAGGGGGATCTGGAAAATGTGTTTCTCTTAAAGATGACTAAGCTCTCACTAAGAGTGTAGCAGGCTCTCTTCAGCAAAACTGGAGATGAGGAGCCACAAAAATTCCTTTCAAGAATTTTTTTATTTTGTGATTAAAAATACAGCACAAATGCTGTGGGAGGGTCACGTGTTCTTGGTAGACTGCACTGTAATAGCTAAGTCCTGGGAGACCTCCTCAAGTGCTGTCCTGTCGAGGAACCTTGATGTATTGTTGACCTCTGGAGCTGAGCAATTCGGCTTTGAATGCATGTTGGTTTATAATGGTTCCAGCTAGAAAGAAGCAGCTATTCTAGCCCTGTGTCAAGATATTCCAAAAGAAGAGAGCAGAGGTCCTTTTCAGTATCAGCACTGGATGATATTGTTGGGCACTAGGAATTCAGTCACGAATTGCACTAATTAGCCTCTGAGAAGGAAGCAAGAAAAATCCATTCATGGCCAGAACTCTCCAGGAAAAGGACAACTATTCATTTTTGCTGGCACCTCAGAACAGAAAGCATTATATTGATGGCTCAGTGAACAAAAAGCTTGCTAAAATGTTTTATCACAAGAAGTATAACAATATTTAAGCTATTTTTAAAGTGAATATACATCAATAACATGAAAAAATATGAACTTTAGGAAACAGTTCCAAAAAGCAGTGAGATAAGAATGGATTATATAGGTCAGGATTCTTTATAATGTCATGAATAGAAAATTCCATATAATGGGTCAAAAATGAAAGGAATTTATGCATAGATACATCTATCTATCTATCTATCTATCTATCTATCTATCTATCTATCTGTCTATCTATCCATCTATCTATCTATCCATCCATCATATGTTCAGGAGTGCACTGGTTTTACATTCTGCTGCATGGAGTGGCCAAAGCAGTGTTCTCACAAACTGACCTTTTCCTATCCATATCTTTACAGGAGAGGATTCTGAGCGTTCTTTGAAAAAATCTTTCTCTGAGAGTAAAGAGAATAAAGAAAAACTTGTCGCACCTTTCAGGTTCTGTCTCCATGGGAATAGAATTGTGACTTCTTTCTCAGTAAGCTTTTCTGTGACCCTGAGGCTGAAGGTCATATGGCTAAGAGATGACAGCATCTAGGTCATCTGCAAAGCATGTCAGAAAACTGACAAAGTCCAAGTGAAAACTCAAGAGGCAAATATCAAATGCCCGTCACTTAAAGCGGGATTAAAGAAAGAACACATGAGAGCACCAATAAAAATAAAAATTAAACACAACACAGTGTAACACATGAGCACTATGAAGTGTTAAGGTTGGCAGATTCAGCATTCATATTCAGTTAGTTAAAAAGGTATAAATGAAATTATATGAAACAGATTGTGACACAGGAAAAAATTAAGATCTCTCAGAAAGTAGAAGGAACAGAATAAATGAAAACAAAAAGCTATAAAAGGCAGAGAAAGAAAAAGGTTCAATTTAAAATTTTAGATATTCTTGACAAAGAATTCAGACAATGAAAATGGAAGTTATAATTGGACATGGCTAAAAAGAACTCTCAAACATTAAGGAAAAAGTCTGTATTTAGGTCAAAGCATTTATAATGTTCTAGGAAGAATTCACGAAAAAAGACTTTGTCTAGATATGTCCTAGCTAAAATTTTTAATTACCAGCAAAAATAAAAATTCTAAAATTATTCAGCAGAAATTAAGATATCTGTAGAGAAATAAAAATAATTCTGGATGGATTACTAATAATGGAGTCTACATTGTCCCCAGAATTTAAAGGGAGCGATGTTGTGACCCAAATCTGTGGTCAGCTGCATTGTTATTTATGTATGGAGACAGAAGATAGGCTGTAATGAGGATATGTGATATTCACCTAAACATAGTAAAACACAATTACTTATAGACACATCAGCTAACCGAAGGGTATATTGAAATGAACATCACAGTGCATAGAAGCTGGCGTGTGCTGTGCCCTCATTTCCAAATTCTATATTTAATCCCCAATTCCCAGGCTGAGCAGTTGAGTTTTAGAGGTGACTGTGTTTGACTGAAGTCCTAGACCGGATGGGATACCCGTAGTGAGTATCCCATTATCCCACCTGAAGAAATCAGGTGTCCTTGCTCCCTCTGTCCCCCATGTGGAGATACAGCGATGAGGTGCCGATCTGTAAACCAGGAAGAGCGATTTCATCAGCAGCTCAATTGCCTTGGACCCCGACCTCCAGTTTCTAGTCTCCAAAACTCTGAGAAACAAACGTTTATATTTTAATTCATCCAGTCTGGTGTTCTGTTACAGCATCCGGACAAAGTGTGTTCGTGTGTAAACACGGATTGTGAGAACTAGGAACTTTGCAGTTCAGAGTCAAGTCAAAATAGTTGTGAATGCAGTTACAAAAATGGATGCTATTGTGCACATCATTATTAAATGGCATACGAATATACTTGCAGATTCCAATTTGGCAGCATGGACCCGGTCGGTATTCTTTTTACTTTATGTCATGCTAGCAAAATCTGGGTATTAGAGAAAAAAAGAAAACAATAAAAATATACTTGTCTTATGTTGGAGAAGTCTAAAAGATTCTCTGTTTTTGTCTGTAGAAGAAGAGAAAAACATTAAGGAAAGATTTTAAGAATTAAAAATTAATAAACAGCACTATTAAAATAGTGTATAATAACTAAAAGAATAGGGATGAAAGAACCAAAAAATAAACAGTCCAACGCTCATTTAGCAAAAGGCTAAAAACTGGAATAAAACACTTGAATATTTAAAAAGTGACAGAATTAGGTGAAGTTAAGCCAACACGTTTCTCCTGTTAACTTCTAAGAAAGCCAGAGGGCCTCACATTGTGTTAGAAACAAAGTAAATTCTGGTTATCAAACATGGAGATGGTGTCAGCAAAACTGCCACGTGGGTAGCTTTCCCCACTGCAACAGCAGAGATGGCCCTACAGATAAATTACTGCATATTGCGGATGTTTGTTCTAACAAATCTGGAGATTCCTTGAAGAGGTATTGATCTTGGTTAAGTCTAGCTTGAAATATGACATTGAAAAAATATGTGTTGCTCAAAAATATTACACGCCAAACTAACAATTCACAGATTCTTAGAGAAAGAGATGATAGTTAAACCATACAACAGATTGCTTAAGGAGAAAAAGGTAGGTAAATTTCTTTAGGAAATTAGGACATGTGAAAGCACTCACACATTTGAAGGAGTTAAGAAGGCCTTCTGTGTATGATGTCTACTTAGAAGCTACTTCCTCAGATCCTAACCAGACACTGTGAGACCAGCATCACCCTAGATAAGTACCGAAAGAGAACCCTGGCACAGAAGCAACTGCAAAAACTCCTAGAAGAGGGCTTTTTAACATTTATGTTTGGCTGCAATTCAAGAGACTGTATGGAAATTCTAGCTGAGCGCAAGTAGAGAACAGCGAATTCAATGGTAATATGTAAGAAGTTTGCAAGGATAACTTGAGAAAGTTACATAAGTGGACTGCTACGATTTTCAATAAGATCAATGAATAAATACACATGAAATGGCAAACTTTGAGACAGACCTAAAATCTAGTGATCAGAGGTACCACATTATAATATTCAATTGCACAATTTTCAACAAAATATTGCAATACACAGAGACATGCTATATGTGGTTTACTGGCCTATCTAAAAGAATAAAAATGCAAACTTTTCACAAGGAAGCCCAGACATAAGACTTATGATACAAAGACATCAAAACAACTGTCTTAAATATTCTTGAAGATCTAGTGGAAGACATGGATAAAGAAAAATAAATCAGGGCACGATGTATAAACAAAGCTAGAATATCATAAAAACTGCTAGAAATAAATAAAATGAAGCACACAGATGTTCCTGAGCTAAGAGGCACAATAATTGAAAAGAAAAGAGTTATTGTGGGTGTATAATGGTGGAGTTGAGCAGGCAAAAGTAAACAACAGCAATTGTAAAGATAAAACAATTAAAATAGTCAAATCCAAGAAACAATAAAGGAAAAGCATGAAGTGAACATGGCTAAGGGCCAAGCGACCCACCATCCAAAGTAACAAAATATGTATCATGTGAGTCACAAAAGGAGACAGGGATGAAATGCTACAAATCCAAGCTGGATTTGTAGGTTAAAATCGAAGGGAAGTACAATGACCCACGTAAAAAGTAAGCTGTCAAAAGTCAGATACTAGGAAAGAATTTTTAACACATTTAGAAAAGTTTAACTCACTATCTGTATGTGTTGTATATATTAAGTACTGTACTCTTAGTGCTGACTTCTCATGAGCAATACTACAGACAAGAGTCCAATATAATTTAAAGTAGAGAAAGAAAAAATCTTCTCACTGAGAATTTCATATTTGACTACAGTTAGATGGAAGAGATGGGAAAGAGGGATAAAAGGCTCTCCTGTGATATTTACAGGTACCAACTTCCCAAGATAAGTATAATTATTACATATTGCAAACATGTACTAAAAGAAAAAGGAGAAAGTAAGGCATTTTTAGATAAGCACAAGTTACAGCAGTTGTATTAAGAAAGTTTTTTTTTTATACTGATAGTTTGACATCTGGCGTCTTAAGGACCCTGGAGAGATTACCGCTCCCCAGGCTAGAGATAGAAGTACTCAGTTAGGAACAAGCAGGCCTGCTATACGCACACTAGACAATACAGGCCCCCTAGTTCTTTGTCTGTGGAATTCAGCTCTGGACCAACATTCCCATATCCTATGCACTCTAGGGTCAGGTTCTAGAATATTCAGAACAGGCCCCATTGTAGAGTCCACTGTGATTATTGAAACGAGAACGTTCTAAATCTGCTCACCTTGCGTCACAAGTCCCCTCCTGTAGAAACAGCAGGAAAGCCCTTGCCCTTGCTTTTTCTCTGCTCCTTTGGTTTCCTAACAGATCCTGGTGCAATGCAACCCTTTCTCTCGGAAACTGTTAATTGCAAATTATGTATTTTAATAGCCATCATCTCCTGGCCTGTTTGCCTCTTCATACCTGGATAATAATAAAATCTGCATTTTAAAATACTTGTCCTAAAAGAAATGATACAGGAGGTTCTTCAAATTAAAATTAAAATAAGGGGCAATATACATTAGCTCAAAAATTACATGAATACATATAAAAGTTAGCATTACTATAATTTTAGTTTGGAACTACACTTTAACTTCCTAAAATATATGAAAGACAAATGCCAAAAATAATTATACACTTGTGTTATTGGATAAACAATATGTGAAGACACAATTTATAATAGCAACAGTATAAAGGGAAGATGAAGCTATGTAGGAGCAGAGTTTGATATAATACTGAAGGTAATTTAACCCCAATACTAAGTAGATGTTGTAAATTAAAGATGATCACTATAATCCCCATTGTAACTACAGAGAACACATCTGAAATGCTTTACTACACACGCACGCACACATACACACACACACAAACTAAATACAAAAGAAAAGCTTAATAAAGGAAATGAGAGAAATACATACATAGTACATATAGAAAGCACACAGAGAATCCACAGAAATAAGCCCTTCTTTCCTTTTCAACAATTACTTTAAATGTAAATGAAGTAAACTTACCAACAGATAAAGAGATTGGTAGAATGTACAAACAAATTACGATAAAATAGCAAACAAGCAAGGCCCAGGTAGAGGCAGTCTACTAAGGTTCATTTTATATCCAAAGAAAAGTTGATCAGAAGTGAGGGGACAAAAAATACTTAAAGCAAATACTAAAAGAGTTGTGATAGATATATTGCTTAAACAATTAAAATTGAAAGCTGTTGTAAAAGACAAAAATAAGGATTAAAAGTAAAAAAAGGTTAATTCTTCAAGAAAGAAGAATTATACACATTTATGTACCACACAATAATCCCGACATATTAAACAAAAATTTCCAGAACTGAGGGGGAAATAAATATTTCTACAAAGCTTGAGACTTTAATGCACTCTGATCATGAATCCACAGATCATCTTCATGTCAAAAAAGAGTGGCTAGAACAATGTCATAAGCCAGAGAGATGTAGTAAACACACAGAAAATTTTTCCCAACAATAGTAAAATGCACATTTTCAAGTGCACAGGAATGTTCTGCTGGTCCAACCGTATGTTAGGCCACCAGACCGTCTTCATAAATGTAGAAAGATTGAAATAATACAATGTATTTTCTGACTACCATGGATTGAAACTAGAAATCAAAAACAGATCAAAAATGTAAAAATTTAAGAATATAAAGATAAACATCACCTTTTTTTATTTTAAAGAGGGTAAAACTAAACATAACAAAACAGAACAAAGCAGATCAAAAGAAAACAATGTAAGTGACACAGATTTTAAAGCAAACAACAGGAGATCTACAGTGGCTACAACAATGTCTCTTGTTTTCTTCTAAATAGTTGTCCATATCTTCACACACTTTTATTTGTATGAATTCATACAAATAAAACAGTATCAAACTGATCAGAACAGAGGGATGAAGGCGTTATAGGCCTTCAAAACCAGACAATAGGAAAATCAACAATGGTTGCCATAATGTCTCTTGTTCTCTTCAAAATAGCTGTCCATACCTGCATGTAGGTTGAAATTAAACAATACAAAACAAACTAAAATCACTCTAAACAAAGAATAAAAGCATTACTGGATTTCACAGCATGACAATACAGAGTCAGCAATGGATACCATAATGTCTCTTTTTCTTCAAAGTAGTTGTTCACTTCATCACCCATAATATAATTGATTCTTATAAACTGTTTAGGAGAAGTTGTAGGAATGTGTAAGCCTCTACATGTATATCCATCCTTTCTGTATTACTGGGAAAAACAAAGCAAAACACAACAAAAAATATTACTAGAAAAACAAGAAACAAAAAAGAAAAATAAATAACAATAGTAAAGAGCCCAAAACAGTGACGATACAGGCCTTCAAAACAAGGAGGTGGGAGCAGAACTAGGGGAGTTATTTTACGTAGTGATCTTCAAGAGTCCCTCAGATCACCAGACACTAACATGCAAAATTATTCCAAACCTATGAGTATTAACTTTTTTGTTCCAAGAACTTACAGAATTTGTAACACAATCATCTTAGCTATCCTGTGTCCAGTGATGGTGAACATTTCTTCATGTATTTATTTGCCATTTGTATTTCTTCAACTGAGAACTGTATTCATCTCAGATACCCATTTTTGGTTGGGTTTTTTAATTTCAGGGGTCTGAGTTTTAATTCTTTATATATTCTAGACATATAAAGTCCTTTGTCTGAGAGATAGTTGACTAAGATTTTTTCCCAATTTGTGGGTTTTCTTTTCAATATGCTGGAGATTTCTTTTGACATGTAAAACTTTTTAATAAGACATGATCTGAGTTATTTATTCTGGAAAGCATTTCCCATGCAGTTTGATTTTTGTTCATGAATTCTCTACCTACCCCTATGTCTTCAAGATTTCTACCTACTTTGTATTCCAACAAATTTAGTGTTTCTGTTTTAATATTTAGATCTTTGATCCATTTGGATTTTAGTTTAGTACATGGTGATAAGCATGGGTCTAGTTTTAGTTTTCAGCATATGGAGAGCCAGTTTTTCCAGCACCATTATTAAAGAAACTGTCATTCTTCCAGTGAACATGTTTGGCCCCTTTATCAAAGATAAGGTGGTTGAATGTGTTTGTAGCTGTAGTTATATCTTCTAGTCTATTCCATTGATCTTCAGGTCTGTTTTTATTCCAGTACCATGTTGATTTTATTACAGTAGCTTTGTAGTATAACTTCAAGTCAGGGATTGTGATGCCTCCTGCCTTGCCTTTGTTGCTCAGAATTGCCTTTGCTATTCTAGGTCTCTTCTGGTTCCAGATGAATTTTAGGAATGATTTCTCTAGAACTGTGAGGTATGCTACTGGTATTTTGATTGGAATTGCATTAAATCTGTATAACAATTTTGGGAGAATGGCCATTTTTACAATGTTTGTTCTTCCTGTCTGTGAACAAGTGATGTCTTTCCATTTTCTGAGGTCTTATTTCTCTCTCAGTGATTTTTTATTTGTTTATAGGAATGCTATTGATTATTTGAGTATTGACTTTGTATCCAGCTGCATTATTGAATTTATTTATTATACCTAGGAGTCTTTCAATGGAGTTTTGGGAGTCTTCTATGTAAAGTATCATGTCATTTGCAAATAATGGTAATTTAACTCCTTCTTTTCCTGTCCTTACTCCTTTTATTTCTCTCTCATGTCTAATTGCTCTGGTTAGTATTTCCAGCACTATATTGAATAAGGAGTGGTGATAATGGACATCCTTGTCTTGTTCCTGATTTTAGGGTAAATGCTTTCATTTTTTGGCCATTTAATATGATGCTGGATGTTGAATTAGATGGCTTAGATGGCTTTTATCATATTGAGGTAAAGACCATCTATTCCAACTTTCTGTAAGGTTTTTATCATGAATAACTGTTGGACCTTATCAAAGTTTCTTCTGCATCTATAGAAATGATCATGTGATTCTTACTTTTGGCTCTATTGATATGGTGGATTATATTTATTGATTTGCATATGTTGATCCATCCTTGCATGCCTGGGATGAATCTCACTTGATTGTGATGCATAATCTTCTTGATTATTTGCTGCATTCTGTTTGTCAATATTTTATTGAGAATCTTTGCATCTATGTTTATTAAGGAGATTGGCCTGTAGTTCTCTTTTTTTGGTTGGGTCTTTCTCTGGTTTTGGTATTAGAGTAATATTTTGCTTCCAGGAATGAGTTAGGGAGAATTGTTTTCCTTTCAGTTTCATTGAAGAGTTTGAGGAGTGTCTGCATTGAATCTTCTTTGAATTTCTTGTAGAATTCCACAGTGAATCCATCTGTAGCTTCGCTTTTCTTTGTTGATAAGGATTTAATTACATTTTCAATTTAATTAATTTACATTGGGTTATTCAGCAGTTTTACATCTTCTTGATCCAGCTTGGTAACTCATATGTTTCTAGGAATCTGTCCATTTCTTCTGTGTTATCAAACCTATGAGAGTAGAGGTTTTTCAAATAGGTGATGATGATCTTCTGTATTTCCACAGAGTCTGTAGTGCTTTCACCCTTTTCATTCCTTATTGTATGAATTTGAGTTTTTCTTTCCTTTTTAAAATAAGGTTAGGGCTTATCAATTTTATTTATTCTTTCAAAGAACCAATTCTTTGATTCATTGATTCTTTGTATTGCTTTCTTAGTCTCTATTGCATTAATTTCTGCTCTGATATTTATAATTTCCTCCCTTCTTTTGGCTTTGGGCTTGACTTGCTCTTCTTTTTCTAGATATTTGAGATGTAGCATCAGTTTGTTTATTGGTGTTTGTTCTGTTTTCCTGATGTGGGAATTTGCCACAAAACATTTTCCTCTGAGGACTGCTTTCATTGCATCCCACAGGTTCTGATAAGTTGTATTTGTATTTTCATTTGCTTGTAGATATTGTTCAATTTCTTCTTCAATCACCTCTGTGACCCATTGATTGCTCAAGAGTATATTATTCAACTTCCATGTATTTGCGTGGACTTTGCGGTTTCTTTTGTTATTAATTTCTCTTTTCATGGTGCTATGATCTGATAACATGCATGGGATAATTTCAATTCCTTTGCATTTACTTAAGCATGTTTTGTAGACTAGTATATAGCCTATGTTAGAGAATGTCCCATGTGCTGCTGAGTAGAATGTATATTCTGATATTGTTGTGTGGAACACTCTGTATAAGTCCACCAAATCCATTTGTTCACAGGTGTGATTCAGTTCTGTTAGTTCTTTGCTGATTTTCTTTCTAATTGATTTGTCCCTTTGTGTTAATGGCATGTTAAGGTTTCCTGTTATAATTGTGTTATTGCTTATTTTATTTTTCATTTCTGTTAATATTTGTTTTGTAAAGCTGTGTGCTCCTTAATTTGGTGCATAGATATTTAAGATTGTTTTCTCTTCCTCTTGAGGTTTTCCCTTAACTAGTATATAGTGACCTTCTTTCTCTTTTTTTGATCATTCTTGGTTTGAAGTTCACATTGCCTGCAAACAGAATAGCTACCCCCACTTTTGGGGGGGGCTGTTGCATGAAGTATTGCTTTCCATCCTTTGACTTTCAGTCTATGAGTTTCCTTTTGGATTAGATGGGTTTCTTGTAGACAGCATATGGTTGGATGTTGTTTCTTGATCCATTCTGCCAGTCTGTTTCTTTTATTTGGTGAATTGAGACCATTTACATTAATGGTTATAACTGATATGTATTGATTTATTTTTGACATTATCTTTCTGCTTCTTTACCTTTTCACTCTGTTTAATTGTCTGAGTTGCTTAGTGGTTTTTTTTCCCTATATTTAACTAGAATGTCATTGAGTATTCTTTGCAAGGTTGGTTTGGTGGTTATGAAGTTCTTCAGCTGTTCTCTGTTGTGGAAGTGTCTTATTTCTCCATCCATTTTGAAGGACAGTTTTGCAGAGTACATCAAAGTGGGTTGGAAGTCATTTTCCTTTAGGGTCTGAAATACTTCACTCCATTCTCTTTTTGACTTCATTGTTTGTATTGAGAAGTTTGCTGTGATTCTGATAGGCTTTCTTTTATAGATGATCTGTCTCTTCTCTCTAACAGCTTTTAATAGTCTGCTTTTATGTTGGATTACTGAGATGTTGATTATTACATGCCTAGGTGTACTTTTATTTTGCTTATTGCTATTTGGAGTTTTATATGCTTCACTTATCCATTCTCATGTTTGGGAAGTTTTCAGCTATTACTTCTGTAAACAGCCTCTTGATATCATTTGTGTTGTCCCCTTCTTTTTCATTTGTACCTATCAATCTTGTGTTGTTTTTCTTTGCATCATCTTGCAGCTGTTGAACTTTTATTTCATGATTCCTTGTTATTTTTAAAGTATTTTTCCTTTCCTGTTCAATAGCTGCAATCTTGTCTTTGAGATCTGAAAGTCTATCTTCACTTTCATTGAGGCAGTTTTGACAGTTTTTAATGGAATTTTTGATTTCCTGTATATATCTCTTTGAATCTGCTTCATGCATTCTGTTTGTTTCTAATATTGTTCATTTAAGGTTTCAATCTTTTTGCATTGTTCCTCTAATTTTTTAAATATGTGTTCTTTAGGTGTGTTCAGCATTTCTTTCATTACATTTATCATTTCTTCTTTTGCCTGAGAGATTATTTCTGATTTGAGATCTTTTATAGCTTCCCAAAGTTGTTTCTTTACTTCAGTTGCTATCATTTCAGGAATTTCAGGTGTATGGCTTACATTTTCTTCTATGTCCATGTCTCCTAGGCTTGCTTGGGGTAAGCTGGAGGTTTGAGATTGCATTTTGCTCTTTTGTTTTGTAATTTTCCTATATTTCCAGGCTCAGAGTGATGCACCAAAGCTTCCCCATGGGCTGGAAATCACCTAATGCACTTTCCACTCACAAGGCAGAATGCAGGCAGCTATGGGCTGCTCAGGCATTGCTGAGCATGGCCCTGATAGGCCTGCAGGGACCTCTGGTGCTTCCTCCAGTGATTTGGGATGCTGGGTGGGGCCTTACCAGCTTGGAGCAATGTTCCAAAGCTTCCCAGTGAGCTGGAAATCACCTCAGGCACTTTCAGCTCTCGGGGTGGAACCCATCAACATATTCTCAATCAGTTAAAGAAGAAATAATAATAAAATTTAGAAAATAATTTGAAATGAACAAAAATGAAATCGCAGGACACAAAAACCTATGGGATTCAATAAGTCATATTTAGAGGTCAACTGATAGTCACAAATGAAAAAGAAAGTGTTCAAATTGATAACTTTTTAAATTCTTTCTTATTTTAAAGAAGACAAAACAGAATAAAACCAATAAAAACACCAGTGTAAGAGACACAGACCTCAAAGCATTACAAAATCAACAATAGTTTTCATAATGCCTTTTGGTGTCTTCAAACTAGATCCAGATAACTTCAGACATAGTAAAAACAAACAGAGTAGAATAGAAACAATCAAAACAAAACAATGAATGCAAAAAAGGACTTCAAAACAAGCCAATAGTAAATCCAAAGTTGCTACCATAATATATTTTGCTATCTTTGAAATTGCTGCTCCTGCCATCAGGTTTGATGTCATCAAACCAAAGAAAGAGAATAAAACCCAACTCAACAAAACAATGGAAGCAACAGGACTTCCAAAACAAGGCCATAGGGAATAAACAATGGCTTCAACCCTAGAAGGAGATTCCTCCTTGATGTCACACTGCACACTGCTGTCCTCTGAACCCATGATCAGACCACTGGCCCTAGACCCGCAGTGTAGGTGAAACGCTAAAACACCACAGGCATCCAGTTGCATTTCACCTCCATAGCTACCATCACAGCCTGTGTTTCTCTGGATAAGCTGGTCATTACAGGGTGGGGCTGTGAGATGATACTTCCTGTTTGCTAGCCCATATACTGGAAGAGCCGGGGTCTGGCTGTCCCAGTCCTGGGGGGGTCTGCACATATTGCTGGTTCCCAGACTGGGCTGTTCTCTCTACACCAGGTCCCATAACCTAAATTTATATCTTGAGAATATAGGAAAATAAGAATGAATTAAACCCAAAGTTATCAGAAGAAAAGTAATCATAAAGATTAATGTGTAGATAAATAAAAAAGAATTTCAACAGCCTACAGTGTGGTGTTTTGAAAACATTCAGCAAAATTGATAATCAGTTATTCAAAGAAGAAGAGAGTATGTGAATAAACCCCAAAATTATAAAACATTATTTCTGTATTCTGATTTAATTTCTTACAGAAATTAATTATAATATTATGAATAATTGTGTGTTAAAAAATTATATACCCTAGGTAAAATGGAAAAGTTCATAGAACTTTGCAAATTATCAAAACTCAAGGGAAAATAAAAAAAAATCTCAACAGAACTGTACTGAGTAATAAGATAGAATTAGCAATCAAACCCACCCTAACAGAGTCCCAGGGTAACATGGCTTCAGAGGTGACTTTTAACGGTATCCTAAAAATTTATTATCTCCTCCAAAAAAAGAAAAGAAGGAAAAGAATTTCTAATTTGTTTTATAAAGTCATTTACCAAACCAAGTAAAGACATTAAAGAACATAACATTTTACAATTTTGCAAATATCATTATGATATTGAATCAAAACTCCTCTACAAAAAAGTAGAATAGTGAATTCAATGAGTTCATCTAGGCTGGTGGGTCAACTTTTACAAATCAGTGTGTGGACACCTGAAAATAACAGCAC
This sequence comes from Hydrochoerus hydrochaeris, assembly GCA_004027455.1. Lineage (NCBI taxonomy): Eukaryota > Metazoa > Chordata > Mammalia > Rodentia > Hydrochaeridae > Hydrochoerus > Hydrochoerus hydrochaeris. The sequence continues at coordinate 55,729 of PVLA01001583.1, read as the reverse complement.
AGAAAGCAAATAGAGGAAGAGGGAGAGGTTTTTGAGAAAGAGGAAGAAATAGAATAATTATTTATAATGGCATCTAAATAATAAACTACACTTTACACTAAAATCTACAAAACATTGCTCAGAGAAATTAATAAGATCTAGGTAAAAGGAAATATTCCTAGTCATGGTGGAAAGACTTAATATTGTTAACATAGTGATATTATCAGAGCTTAATTAGATGCAGTTTGTATCAAAATTCCAACAGCCTCTTTTTGCACAAAATGAAAGGCCCTATGCAGTTACTATTAATGCTTTATATTTTTTATTCTGGACATTCATAGTAATGAAATTGTATAACATGTGGTCTTTTGTGACTGGATTCTTTGGAGTAGTAATCATGAAATCTAAGGAAAGGGTAAGTTAGAAAAAAAGCATATTGTATTCCCAAGAAAGCCATATAAAGATATTGTTCAATGCCTTAGCTAAAAAGAATATTTAGTGATTGTTACAGTGTATATTTAGCTGTCCGCCCTCAAAGGCGTCATGTGCTCATGGGCGGGACTTTTGAGAGGTAACTGGATTGTGGGTGTCTGATACACCAACTAGATTAGTCCCCTGATGGATTTATAGCCAAAGTGATGTTGTGAGGTGAAGCCCAGGGGGAGGAGGTAGGTCACTTTCTGCACTGAGCACTGTCCACTTCCTGTCTGCCACACCACGAACTTTTCCTCCTCTGCGGTGCTGCTCTGCATTGGAGTCAACCAGCTATGGACCAAAACCTCTCCAACAGTGAGCCAAAATAAACCTTCTCTCATTTAAGTTGTGAGGGTTGGATATTTTGTCCCAGCAATGAGAAAGTACCTAAGACAGTCATGATATTTTTTTTATTATTGGAATAATGACATATTGGAAAGTATATTTACCAAATTGAAAAAATAAAGGAGATAAACCCACACAATAAATCTTATTACATTCAGGAAAGTTTAATAAACTTAGTACAGTATCTATTTGGTAGAATTGCTCAACAAATTAGGAAAACAAAGGAAATTCTACAGTTTTGTAAAGTATAGCTACAAAAATGTATAGCTGGGATCATTTTTGATTGTGAAAATCTAATGCTTTTCCCTCACAAAAACAGAAAAGGAAACAGATATTTTACCTTATATTACAGGTGTAGCCAGTAGTAAACAGCCTAGTCATTAGAAATAAAAGAAGTCTGAAAAACTGAACATGTGTATAATAAAAATAAATTTGATCTTTAATTATATAGCACAAGTTAATTTAAGGTAGATGATAGAGCTCAAAATAAAATTATAATAAATCCAAACAATCCCATTGCTAGGACAAATGAAAACATACAACCACACAAAACCTATGCAAGAATGATCATACTGTCTCTTTTTACAATGGCTAAGTGCTAAAAAAAAAAAAAACCCAAATGCCAATCCACAGAAAAATGAGTAAGTGAACTGTGGAGTACACACAGCAAAAAATACTAGTCAGTCATGAAAAGAAACAACGTATTGATACATGAAACAACCTGGACCAATATCACAGATGCTGTACTAACCCAGACAAATCATACACAAAAGAGTATATTTAAATGAAACTAGTGCAGGCTAAAATAATCTGTCACACAAACAATCAGGACCTTGAGGTAAATAGTGGGTTGACAAGGGGCGAAAAGACTTTCAGGGACTTTCAGGAAATATTCTGCAGTGTGCTAATGACATGGATGGCAAGATTGCATGCATTTGTCAAAACTTACAGACTGTATGCTTTATGAACGTAATTGTGTACACTAACTGTAAATCAGACTTAAATCATCAAATTGTATCTCTTATGTAGGAACTGCTTACTATAAAATACCAATGACAAGAAACAGTTTTCATAAATCAGAAATACGATAGCTAAAACCAACAATAAATAATTTGCAAGAGAATGATACAAAAATTCTCTGGATGTAAAATAAAATGATTCATGAAGAAAATATAAAATAGTAGAGATAAGTAATAATTAATAGTTTACATGATTGATCAATTCATGTGGTCCAACATAGCATAAATAACAAAAGTTACTTTTTCCACAGTCTTCACTGCTGAAGTCCCAGACCAACGGGTCAGCAGAATTTTTTCTCTGAAGCCCCTTTCCTTGGTTTGTAAGCAACCAGCTTGGCTCAGTGCCCTCACGTGGTTGTCCTTCTGTGTGTGTTCCTACAAAGACACCAATGATACTGGATCATAACCCACACATATGAACTCACTTTAATTTAGCTACCATTTTAGATCCCCTCTTGCCAGACACGGTCATGTGCTGCAGTGCTGGGAGTTAAGACTTCAATAGGTGAATTTCATGGGACACACAATTCAGTTTATTACGCTGCCACCCTCCCATTCATGTCCTTATATGCAAAGTGTACTCACTCCATTCCAATAGTCTAAAACTATTTAACACATCCCAATATCAATACTAAATCCAAAATCTCATCTAAATATAAGTATGGGTGGTAGTGGAAATATGATTCATTATGAAGTAAAATGCATCAATTGCAAATCTGTGAAACCAGCTAATGTATGTGCATTCAAAATGAAATTATGTAACAGTAATAAAATGAACATTCCTGTTCCAAAGGAAAGAAATTATTCTCTCCTTTTCTTGAAAGGTAACACATGTTCACAACCAAATACCTGTATTGCCTGATTCAGTGGTACGCAAGAAGTCAGACATCTTTCCTTTTATCCCGTTTCTGTCACCTTCAAGCCAAGTTGGCATTTTTTGCCAATATAATCCCATGTGTATTTTTAGTTTCTTCTAGTGTGGGTGATTATATTTACAAATTGCATGCCCATAATCTTTTATCCAATGGTTGTTCAGCAACACCCTTCTCTAGAATGTGCTTTTTCATCTTTTGCAATATGAAAAGGCTGACAATTTTTCAAATCTCCAGATTCTGTTTTATTTTTTATCAGTTGCTTAAATTCATCATTTTCCACTCATATTTCACTATAAGTAGCAAGTAGAAGCTAGGCTGTGCCTTAAACACTTTGTTTAGAATTCTGCTTGGCTACATATCTTCACTTGCAGGTTCCATCTTTCATAAAACACTAGGATGCAATTTATCGAATTCTTCACCCAAGGATCACATTTCTCAGTTTTCAATAAGGTGCTCCTTGATTCCATTTGAGGCCTCAGTACAAGCAACTTTTAGCTTTCATATTTCAGATTCTTTAAGGCAGTCTGGACCTTAAAAAATCTATTGCTCATTGCATTAGAGCCCAAGTATATGATCACATTTCATTTCAGTTAACTCCTGGGAGGTTTATCTCCAAGTAAAATCTCATTCTAAAGAATTGGGTTTAGGATTCAGCATACATATTTAACAGAGGAAACAGTTTAGCCCTGGTGCAGGTCAAGGGCCGACTGGTCATGTCGTGTCTACTTTTTGTATTAATCTTAAACTTTTTGAAACTCGTTTGTCAGTTATCATTCATCCCACAATTGATTGATGAGATATCAACTTTTGTTATTTTCTAATACTTTCAAACATTGTCTTTCAATGGCTTTGTAATCATCCTCTCAGGGTGCTGAAACAGAGTAATCCCTAATTAAAAATATTTTAGTAGAATATTAATCATTTTACTTCTCTAATAAAGGATCAGAGTACTTTAGATAACATTTTCATTATTTACATGTGCATTAAATTCATTTGATAAATTAATTAATCTTAGTATATCATAGGCTTTTGACGTTAGAGAATCAACAAAATAAAATCTATAACTTTGTGAACCTTAAGATTTTATTTATCCAGATAGGTAGTAAACAAGTAAACATGAAGATAATCATACCTAATATTAAACAAAGGGAAATATAAACACAGATATGCACATACTGAAACAAACTGACAAAACATACAAGATTTGTAAAGATTTAATAAAATATGAGTATCTAGATACATACTTGAGTTTCAAAATTAGTTGTGATATAATTTATTATGCCATATTTTTCTTCCTTCTTATTTTAGTTAGAAAAAGAAGGATTGCTTTCCTATAAACAAAAAGGTAGACATTACTTCCTTCTCAACTATTTTCTACTACTTTGTTTTTGTGATATTATACAAAAATTATATGTATTTCGTTCTTTAAAGTATCATACCAATTTATATGCCATGGTTTCTTTTTAATAAATTTGGTTTTGTCCCTTAGAAATTTGGTACCAGGAGCAAATAATTAAAAAATTATATTCACTATCATATTTTTCAAAAGTAAAATGAATTAAAGCCTTTCATAATTTTGTGATTACAAATTACTTTCTTAAAGTGTGGATAAGATGGGATGGGAGATTTAGTTCAGTGGTATAAGCACTTGCCTGGAAAACATGAGATCCTGAGTTCTATACCTGGTACCAAAAAAAAAAAAAATAGATAAGCCACTACATTCACTGGTTATCTAGCAGGAAGATTCTTAAGGTTAACTGTATTTATCAAAACAGTTATTCTAGAGAAATCACTCTAGACTCTTCCAAAGAACTTAGGAAAACTTAGAAAATGCTTTGCTCTAGGAAAGCATCAGGAATACGGGCCTATTCAGTGAGCTAGATTGTTGGGCACCCATCAGGAGACCAAAAGCATGTTAGGGCTTTAGAGCCTAGATATAAATGTAAAATCTACTAAGTCTATTAAAATAATGGAAAAGATCACAAGACTTAATCATTTTGTCTTTCAAAGTTCAAAGAATAATAAATGAATAATAAAATTTAGCTATATCTCAAATATTATTGTGCAACTATCTCAATATTCTAAAAAGAATCTCTGTAAAGATTCTTAAAGTTATCTTTTTGGTTTATTTCAGTATTGACAGATTATTCATCTTGACGGGTTTTTATTTTAGTCTACACTTAAAACTAGGTAATTAAGGTTTTGCTGTAGTTAAAAATTACAAATAAGAAGCCATAGAAAGAAATGGGAATATAAAAATGAAATTTCTCCCATTGCAAAAAATGAAATCGGGGAGAATCTGAGAGCCCTCACTCGCTGCAGGCTTGGCCCATGTGTGGGCTGGGGAGAGGGTTGCATTTCACTTGCCGTGTCAGTTTTCACAGGATGGTTTTCTGCAGAGAAATTAATTACATGAGATCCTGCAGAACTCAGTTCATTTTTCATAATGCATATGGTTTTCTTTGCCCTGCGCACTGGCCTACACACTTAGACGTAAGTTAGCTTGGTGAGAGACCGTGGCGTAGCTGTGGATAAGCTCTCTCACCTTCTGCATGTGCGCTGCCATCGCTCCACCGAGTGCCCAGCTAGGAGCGGGAAACGCAGGCCTGAGGGGAGAACTCCCGGGTGCACCTACTCGCTTCAGCTCTTTCAATTGCACCTTGCTTTCCTCCCCTCCTTGAAGCATTTAAGAGGATGGTTACAGCTGTCATTGAACCAGCCACCTGTTCCCTTGGCGACCCTTAGTAAGCTGTACCAGGCTTGGGTTGCTAGTGAGTACCTTCAACCCTGCCACGGAAAAGGGCCTTCAAGTTGTTACCATCTGGTAAACTGAGCTCATAAGATGTCAGAAGAACTGTGTCTTGGATTTCCCACCGTCTTGGTGGTATAAGAAGACATACTGTAGTGCACAAAGATGTACAGCCATGAGGAGTTGAAAAAATTTATTTCATAGCTGAAGGAAAAAATCTTGAATTCAAACTGATGAATAAGTTTACTGAAATCTCTGTCTCCTGTTCTAATCGACTATGTGGTGTGAAGTTCTTGTTGTCTTCTCATATCCTCACTAGGCTTCTGGGTGTTGCTTGGTTTCTCTGCTGGGTCAGTGTTTAAGACAAAAGGAGACACTGTTAGTGCCTGCTGATCCTACACCGTTTCTCCCTTCATTCCTGTCTCAGTTCCAACTTTTCACTCTCTTTGCCAATGTCTGACCTAGGAGATCAAATGTGGTCAAATGCTGGTTAATAAGAAATGAGAAGAAGTCTGCTACATGGCTTTAGAACAGTGTGTTGATCCAAAAGATACATAAAAACCCATGGTGTTTCTAGACAGTGGCTGGAGCACTATGGTTCGATTGTGTCCCCTGCAGGTTTATGTGGTGGAAGCTTAGTAGTTGTGAGAGGCTGGGACCTTTACGAGGTGGGTTCAGTGGCAGTGACCAATAGGTTAATGATTTTCTCCTGAGAGTGCACTCTGGCTTCTTCAGGAAGACCCGAGGGCGCTGACTGTTGGCCGTGAGTCTGTTACCTCCTCTGAGCGTCTCTGGCTTCCTTCTCTTCTCCGCGTGCTCCACCTCCTCCTCTTCAGGCTGCTGTTTTCTTTTCTGCTTTTCTGCTGTGTTGTGATGTAGCCAGGCACCAGCACCACTCTCTCTGGACATTGCAGCCTCCAGAAATACAAACCAAAATCTCTTTGAATATTACTGAGTGTCACACAGAACAGGCAGATTCATGGGGCAACTCTGATCATGAAGGCAGCTGGCCTGCATTTGGCAGAGACAAGAAACATAAAGAATATGATCAAGGATGATATCACTAAGCTATTTTTTCCATTCCTGTATTCCTCTGCCCACATCCTTTCTTCCACTTCTCCTATTTATTTTCCTTCCGCATCTCCAAAATGTGGCTTTCTTGTTTTCTACTATAGCCTTTTATTTTACTTATATTTTGGGTTTCTCATATAAGAGAAATCATGCAATATTTAACTTTTTGTCTGGACTCATTTTACTTAACATTATAGTCTCAAGAGCTATCAGTACTTCTGGAAATGTAATTACATTCATTTTGTGCCTGAATAGTCCACTGTGTATTTATTCTACATTGTCTTTATACATTTGTCTCATTAAACTGTTCAGTTAACTGTTAAAATAGTCTAGCATCAGAAATTTTTTTAGTTAAAAATTAGAATTTCCCCATCACTCAGTTTGTATATTTATTTTACTCTCAGTATCCTCAGTACAAGCTGAATTTTTTTACCCCTCTTATATTCAGCCCCAATTTCTCTTTTTCAGTCAACCTTGATCAGATTTTAAAATCACTGCTATACCTTGGATGGAGCTATATGTTACATCTTGATCTTTAAAAGTGATTTAATTTTCAACATTTTAAGGAAAATTGATTCAAAAATATCTTTTGGGATAAATTAGTTTGTTATATTGGTTCAAGTTCAACTAGTTTCTTAAAGCAGCTTGATTTAGTAGAAGGAAAATTTCACCTGCAAGTAAGAAGAGCGAATAGTAGGGAAAGTGGGATCCTGTTATTGGCATTGAGAAGAAGAAGATCAGCATGAGGGACACCAGGAAAGGGAGAGCAGGAACCCAGAAGCACGGCTCACAGACCACGAATAGTAACTGACACAAACAGGCAAAAGGGAAAGAGGGTCACCTTTTACCCTTTTTTATTAGAAGGTAAAAAACTGTTTTAAAGTTTGGTCAGTGAAGAAATAAACACATGGGTGTTTCTGCTAGGGCAGGTTCCCGAGACCTATAGGCACCTTAGCCAACAGGTGTTCAAGTCCCTTAGACGGAGTGGTGCAGTATTTTTAGATAACATACTCCCACCGTCCCACCCACCCTAAAGCATTAGGTTGTAGTAATCATAAAAAACAATGTAAAGATGGTGATTATCCTGTAGTGTGTAGGGAACAATGACAAAAAGTTCTGCACATGTTCAATATATACACAATTGTTTGCTAATATTTTCAACATCTGAGTGGTTGAATCCAGGGATATTGAATGCGGGGATGTGGGTGGTTGGCTGCACAAAATTAGTGTATTTGTAGTAAAACTCTTTCTGGTATTTGAGAAAATGCAAGCCTAATCTCAGGTAATCCTTACTCCAATACCTGTGTTTTACAATAAAGCCTGCTACCAGAAACAGGTCTGCAAGATTGCTCAGCCAATAAAATTTCCCCTGGAGCAGTTTCTCTCCCTTTTACTATATCTATTGTAACTTTTGGATCTTATTTACTCTTCTGGTCTTTTACACTAGTGAGACAATATGGTGTTTACACATGCAAGTCTGACTTATTTCATTTATGAGCATGGGTTCTAGTTGTATCCATTGACCTATCCGAGCCTCGAGTTTATTGTTCTTTATGGCTGAGTAGTATTCCATTATATCAAAATATCACACCTTTCTATTCATTCCTCTGTTGATGGACATTTGGGTTGTTTCCAAGATTTAGCTATTACAAATTGTACTGATATAAACATGGGTGCACATATATTGCTGTGGTATGATGTTTTAAATTCTTCTGGGGAAATACCTAAAAGAGGAATAGCTGAGTTGAATGGAACCCCTAATCCTTTTTTTGAGAACTCTCCATACTGATTTCCACAGTTGTTGTACCATTCTACACTCTCACCAATAATGCAGAAGGGGTCCCTTTTCCCCACAGCCCTGCCAGCATTTGTTATTGGTTAAATTCTTGATGTTAGCCATGTTTTCTGGAGTGAAATAATATCTCAGCATGGTTTTAATTTGCATTTCTTGAATGACCAATGTTGTTGAACATTTTTTCATATATATTTGCCACTTGAATTTCTTCACCTGAGAATTATGCATTCATTTCAGATGTTCATTTTTGGATTGGGTCTTTAAATTTTCTTTGAGGACAATATACAGTATAACAACCATTGTTAAATTCCTATCAACTTATTTTGAAATCCAATATTGTCATTTTTTTGTTATTGTTGTTGTCAGCTTGCTTTTGTTGTTGTTTTTTAATTGTTTATTTGCTTCTTGATTTTTCTGCTTTTTTCTCTTTAAAATAAAATAAAATAAAGCTGGGAAGAAGACATCCAATAATAGTTAGAATTCTAGAAGACTCACATGAAGAAGAGGGATATAGGGTGAAGACAGACTTTCCTACAAAGCAGCAAGGAAAATCTACGCAGCATCCTTTGTATTCCACACATGGCAAGGGTCACAGTGTTAGGGAGGAAAAAAGTCATGACCGATGACTGCACAAGCATTGAAACAAAATAAACAACAACAAAGACTAATGGTGGAGCTAATATGGTTTGCTCAGGGAAGAGAATTAAAACTTAGATTTGAACAGATCTGTCTGTTTGCACTCTCACTGCTTCAGTGTCCACTTTGTGTGCTTTAATTCTGTAACTTGAATAACTATTTCTAAAAGAACAATATGTAATGTATCAACCAGTGATTTCTTACTATTTACCTTCTTTTCTTGAAATTCTGTAATATTTCTACAATTTTCCTGTTTTTTTCTCTTTAAATAAAAAAATATGAAAAAATTAATTAGACTATTGGGAAAAGCTTATGAAGCTTTTTTAAAAAGAAAAATAATGGATTAAAACAATGCTTAGTTTGAGAGAACATTTAATGATTAAAATAAAATTTCAAAAATAAAAAGGCTAAAAGAGAAGTTCTTTAAAAAATAATTGGACAAAAATTTCCAGAATGTAGAGCAACACACACACACACACACACATATGCAAAAACAATTGGAAAGTGAAAATAGATCTACATGATCAAACCAGGAGGTGCAATGTAAGACAGTTGGCAATTTTAGAGCAGGAGCACATAGAAAATGAGGAAAGGAAATTATCCAGAGAATAATAAGGAATAATATCTTAGAATTTAAAGAAGACAATGATTTTCAGAAAGACAAAAGCTTTAAAGCCTCATACCTGGAAGGCAGCTGGTGGAATTTGGGTAGAAAGATTAAGACACTGTGTGACAGATATTCAAAGAAAAAGTTAGATTAACATGCTAGGAAATCTTGAGTATCTGATAAGAGATGTTCTTCTTTTGTCAAGAAGGGAAATAGTTTATTTAAAAGCTAAAAATACTATAACTTCAGATAGAAAACAAAACCCAATGCAAGAACATCATAAGAAAGATAAATGAAAGATTAACCTACAGGCTTACACAGAGAGTATCAGTATCATGACCGAGGAAAGACAATATGCCTATCATTTAAATTTAGAAAAGCAGAAAGTAGTATAAGTAAAAATGGTATTCTCATCAAGCATTTTTAAGAAGAGTGAAACAAAAAATCCATCTTTCATTGTGGGAAGGTAAAAGATGTTATCGGTAGTTGATAAGTCAAACCACAATAGACTTTAGTTAAACATGGTAAATTACGTGCAATTGTTTTCTTTCTCCAGAGATCCCATTAAAATTACAACAAAAGAGTAAAACAATCATCTAAAATGATAGAGAATATTGGGATAAAGACAAGAATAGAAAGGATTAAATGTCATCTTACATAGAACCAATTTCTTCTGACAGAACCTAAGTAGCAAAGGTTTATCCACCAACGCCCTTAAAGAATTTAGAAGAATTCTCTGGAGAGCAGTACGTGCATCACAGAAAAGCTGCCTCTATTCTCGTGTTTCTGGGTCACTTAACATAAGGCCCAAATAACTCAGAGTCACCCAGTGCTGTCTAACTTTTAACCAGCATCTTAGTGACCAGTTCTTTTCATTTTTAATTTTAGTTTCCATTTTTAAAATTTCTTTCTTACATAATATTTGGTACACAGATAAGTACACGATATATATTTGTACTACATATATATGGGGGTGATAAATTATGAAGCGTAAGAAGAAACACTGATGAGATCACAAACCAATGTAAGAGCTAAAATAAGAGCTATTAATATGCTATAAAGGCCATGAAGGTTTCTCTCCTACATTGTATCATCCCTGCCTGCTCATATTTCATGATGCTGCATGTAAACCCAAGGCTGGGGACATGCTAGGTAAGATTCTACCAGTGAACCACTGCCCCAAGCCCAGGATTGTCATTTTTTAAAAATGTTGTTTTATCAGAAGAATTGTTAACTTTTTCTTAATTTTACCCTTTAGAAATATAATATTCTCCCCATATATTTTTCTGATTTCTGTTTTTAATCACTCAGTTTTACATTTGTAAGAGTTTTCTGGAAGCATTCAGATATTGAGACACTGCGAGCCATGTGGCAGAGTGCAAATAGGCCATTCTGCTGGGTTAGCGGGAAAGTAGCCGTAGACAGCGCATAAACAGCTGGGCCTGACGTTTATTCATAGAAAGAGAGAGCCAAGGGATTTGGCTTGTGTGCTTTATCTTCACTAAGGTGGAAGGCATGAATGGGCAGAACATTTGCTTCACTGAATACGGTGGTTCCAGAGGCCACATAGGAGGAGCTCAGGAAATGTTTCTGAATTAATGAATACATTTATGCATGCATTCATGTTGGTGACATGTTTCTTTGAAATAAATTAGCAGGAGGATTGTTGGAACAAAGAGTATATAGTGGTGGAAACTATTTCCAAGGTTTTACTTTCTTCTTAAAAGTGTGTCTTGCTTATTCATAGAAGCAAAAAACAACAGAACCCATTTTCTCAGACTATTATCAGAATGAGTTACTATCAGTTCCTGTTATCTCTGGTTCCCTAATTTTTTTGTTGGTCACTCTGAGGACTGACCCTGCCTAGGCTTTAAGCACGCCAGGCAAATGCTCTACCTCGGAGCCACACACCCTAACGGGAAGTGAGCTTGTCAGATGCAGACCACTTGTACCTATGGGTAGAACAGATATGTAGAAAAGTTCCTTCTGGATATTTGCCACTATGGCTAGACAGAAATCAGGGGGCTTTATTTTTCTTCTATCTCTCTAATTAGGCAAGTGTAATATTTTAAGTAGACAAATTTATCACTGACTTACTTTTAAATTGTTAATTTTACTATCACATTTTTCATGAGTGTTGTCCATCTCTTGGTTATTGAAAACAAACATTTCTTCTAAAGCATTTACAGTGTCTTAAAATTTAAATCATTAAACCATTTAAATGAATCATAAACACTCTACAATTAAATTTTAGTATAAGTGCTTGGTTTAATTTATTGCTCCAAAATGATTTCCAATTTTCTAACTCCCATTTATTAACTAACTTATGATTTCTCCATTTATTTGGAAGACATAATTATTAGATTATCAAATATATAATATATATGTGGGATATGTGTACATACATGATTCCATCTGTAGAATTTTTATATTCACACGAAAGTGCCAATAGTTTTAGTTACATTGGCTGAACATGCTTAATCCGAAAATCCAAAATATGAAAAGTTCTAGAATTTGAACACTTGAAGCAGTGTTCAAATTCTCTTTGTTTCTTGTTTAAATTGTTACAAATATTGCTAAAATTATCTTTAGGCTTTGTGTATGAGATGTATAGGAACATAAATCAATTTCTTTATTTGACTTGAGTCCCATAGCTTTGTATGTTTAAATATGAACACAGAGATTTCCTACTCTAAAAAATATGAAATCCTGAACATTTCTTGTCTCCAGCATATTGGAAAAGAGACTCCCAGCCTGTAACTGTTTTATATTACATGTGCATGACTGAAAGGGCAAACTTCATTTCATTTTTCAAGATTTCCTGACCTCCTATTGAACAGCTATTTCTCTGTGTAAAATTTCAAGGTTTTTTTTTTTTTGACAACTTCCTTTTCTCCTTAACAGGTTACCTGCGTTTTGATTTAAATGCATTACTTTATTAGGAAGAGGAATTGCTCTGTATATGACATAATCCTCCAAAGTAGAAAAAGTTAACTGTCTCAAATTTCTAAATCTTGTCTTTTTCTAACCAAGTGTAAGTTTTGAAAGTGATAAGCCCTCATTTTGCAGGAAAAATATACTCGCATAGTTATTATACTTTACATGATATTTCTGAAAAAGCCCAAGTTTATGAAAGTATATTTATGAACCATGGGTTAAAGACACTCTTGCAATTTTTTTTTTGTACCTGAGATTGAACTACAACCTTGCACTTGCCAAGGAAGTACTTATGCCACTGAGCTAAATACATGGTCCAAGACTGTCTTCCAATGTTTAAGAACAGTTTTCTAGGATTGTTACTTTTTTGTGCAATCTGCCTGTTGCATATTAATTTTTGTCCTGCGCGCTAAGCTTTTAGATAATGATCATCAATTTTTAAACCTGTCAGCTTGGCATGGTGTACAAGTGTGTGGCCTCTAAAATCTGTCTCCTTGGGCTCTACCCCTGATTCATTCACTTGGTGGTTGTATTTTAAAAGAGTCACTTAACTTCATTGTGAAATTGAGAGGTTGAAATGGATCTTCAGGAGTTTTAAAGATAAACTATTTCCCCAGTGTCTCATGTTGAGATCAAAATTATCATCCCCACCCTGGTTTTAAGGAGGTCCAACAGAACCAGACTTCCAACATTTTTCTCAGTCTGTTGGTAGAACACAACCTGGTTAGATCTCTACATGCACTCTCCCTGGTTTTTATTCTACTCATTCTAGAACCTGAAGTACTTCTGGACACTTGAAGGGATCTGAATTATCTGCCCTCCCAACTGGCTGAATTGTAAGAGTGTTTTTAACCCATGGTTCATAAATGTACTTTCATAAACTTGGGCTTTTTCAGAAATATCATGTAAAATATAATAATTATGCGAATATATTTTTCCTGTGAAATGAGGGCTTATCACTTTCAAAACTTAAACTTGGTTAGAAAAAGACAAGATTTAGAAATTTGAGACAGTTAACTTTTTCTACTTTGGGGGATTATGTCATATACAGAGCAGTCCCTCTTCCTAATAAAGTAATGTATTTACAATCAAAATACAGGTAACCTGTTAAAGAGAAAAGGAAGTTGTCAAAAAATTTTACACAGAGAAATAGCTGTTCAGTAGGAGGTCAGGAAATCTTGAGAAATGAAATGTGCCCTTTCAGTCATGCACATGTAATATAAAGCATTTCCAACTTTCTTTCTGTTTCATAATCTTGATGTCAGGTGGATTAACAAATACCATTTCAGACCTCTGATTGGATCCCTTGGTGAAACTGTACCTCTGTTTCTCATCTCTAACATGGTAATGCCAAAGGTGATATGTCTCACCGCCTTTCAATCCTTATATGATGTATAAGGTAATATCAAAAATAAAATTTTTCCAAAGTATGTCTGACCACTTACCTAATTTACTTAATGTGAATGGTTATCAAATTTAGTCTCTTAAAACTTTTCTAAGTGCTGTGTATCACCTACAAATAATAACTATGGACTTTATTTTTCATCATGTGTACTTCTTATTTATTCTTGTTGCATTGCATTGGTTAAAATTTTCAGAAACAAATCAACAATAGTGAATATCATATTCTTATAATGAATAAACTTTAATGTTCTCTTATTAAATGGATTTTAGCTGATGCTTTTGATCATAATAAGAGAATAACCTGCCATTCTTAGCAATATTAAAGGATTTTATATTTAGCAATAAATAAAAGACTACGGCTTGTCATATTTTTTTTGGATAATCATTATGTTATTTCCCTTGAAATACTAATATGAAAAAATTTATTGAATGATTTATAAATTCTGGTCCTAGAATAGAAATTAGGCTAATCTGCCTATTATAGTTTAATAATATTTAGACTCATATGTATTACTAATGCTGTAGGTATAACACAAGTCAACAAATTCTCATGTCACTTTTTTCATTTTATAGGTGTTAATTTTGTCTGGGACCCTTCATCCTGCCAGGCATCTGACCACATGGAGGGCTCATGGCTTCTCCTCCAGCCAGAGCCCAGGCTAAAGGATACTGCAGTCACAGTGGTCTACACAGTTTCCGGCCAGTCTGTCTTCTAGCCACAATCCTTTTGGATCCAGTGTCTCCCTGCTCTTACTGTATCTCTCTTTGAACTTTCAGATATTTGTAAACTGAGAACTTCAGCCGCTGTTCTTGTCTCTGTAGCTGTATCCTGAATACATTTCTTTCTGGAGCATTCCAAGTGACAGGAATTTATGATCCATTAATCCCAAGGGCTGACTTTTAAGCAACCTAAAGATAATTTCCCATTTCAGCAAAAGCAGTGAGTTTTTCTTTAGCTCCTTCTGATTGGTGCTGAAATGTTTCTAACCTATAATTGCAGAGGGTTAAAAAGGGGTAAAAGTAAATAGGTATATTTCATCGTTAATCACTATAAATGTTTATATCTAAATTCATCATTATTTTACTTAGGATTCTCTGAATCCATATTTATGGGTGAAAGTGATCCAGGGGTTTTTACTTGGCCTTCTCAGATGTAATATTGAGGTTTCAAATGCATTCAGGAACTCTGTATCACTGTCTGTATTTTGGAACATGTTAACATCAGGATTATCTGTTTCTAGAGCTTTGGTGGAATTTATCCTCTGGGCATAGAGAATATTTTTATTTTAAGATAAATCTTGGATTGGTCTTAATTTCTTTTATGATTGTTAGTCTCTAGCTTCCAGTTTTGTTAATCTTCTTTTTCATTCTGGGTCTTAGTAAAATATTTAACTCTACTGGTATGCGGCAACCAGTCATCACTTGTGACCTCCTGATTTTTTCCTGCCAGTTTGTTATGGTTTCTCTAAGAAGTTTCTTAATCTCCTTATATCCACTGGCTTATGTGTGGCTAATTAAATTGTTTTATGATTCCTATGTACTCAGCTGAATTTGCCTTATTATTTCCTTTGATTTCTCCACCACCTCTTCAAACACAGTTTGTTCAATATTAATTGTCAAAAGAAAAAGCAGGCATAATTTAGAGCTGAAGACTGTTAGCTGTTCCCATCAGAGGGCTGGGATTGGGGTCCTATGGCAATTTGCTCTAAAACAATGCTATAGTTTAAGTGAAAGGAGAGATGCTGTTCAGTCGTGGATTGCTGCTAGATTTTTAAATAAAACACAAAACTAAGGGAAAACATTAAAGCTGGACACAGAACTCAGGAATTGGTTTCATTACTTGAGTTCTAAAAATCCTACTCTTCTCTTCTGTCAGTTTTTAAAATACTTTTATACTATGATTGAAATCTGGAAAGGGCTCAACTGACCAAAAATGAAGCAGGGCTTTGCCTTTTTCCAGCTAAATGACCCATACAGTTTTCATATTATTTGTTTTCATCAGATGCCAAATTTTACTTTATTACATATTTAGAGATAGTGGATCTAAGATGTTTCTCAGATAGCTGGAGTAGAATGTAATTAATTACACTTATTTGTGGTAAAATGATAAATTAAGTCAAAATAGATTATCTGCAACATTATTTGATATGATGGACACATGAATTTAGCATATATTTTCAAACTGAACTATCAATGTGATACTCAGAGGAACAGATTTTTTTTTTCAGATTTCTCTTCTTACAGCAAAATCAATGGTGGCAAAGACAAAATGTGACTATGATAAAAGAAGAGTTTTCAATAACACTGTGACTCCAGGGCATCCAGCCAGGTGGCACCATGTTGGAAATAATAATATACGTTTTCCAAAGGTTAGTAGTTCACACCACTATAGAAATTGCCAAGCTGGAACAAAATAATTCTCATCTCCACAGTCCTGTGTTCTCAGCTAGTATATTTGAAAACTCTCTATTCTTGGAAAGAAATTCCTGAAGAGGCAATCTCATTTGAGAATGGAGATTATTTCTACATAAACATTGGTGGTATATTGCTTTTATCAGAGAATTTTCCTTAATTTCAAAAGTAGCACTAATTCTCAAGTCATAACATTTTGTAAATATTTAAAAATAACAGAAATTAAAGCTAAAAATCAATGACTCTGACCAGGTTTACATCTGTTGGACAGTACTCTATGGAACAAACCAAGTGGACTTGGGCTTGGTAGTCCAGCCAAGCCAGACAGTCTTTGGAGTTATCTGTTGATGACATTCACTCCAGAGCTGCATCCAAAGCAGATATTTATGAGCACTAAAAGGTGAGGCTAATTCAAACAGTGAGTCATTTTCAGACTGGCTAACAAGGGTGACTCTTCTATAATTTTTACTTTGATGAATAACATAGTAAATGTATCTTATGAAAACTTTTTATCATAATACTGATTTATTCTTTAAATAAAATCTCTGAAGCTAGAATTACTGAGCCAAATGTTATAAACTGTTTTTATAGTTTCCTGTTAGTAGGGTTATTAAAATCAACTGCATTTTTGTCTATGTTTTGAACATTTTGTTTTGCATTTCTAAGATAAGAATGTTAAAATTTACCACTGGTAATGGCTTTATCAAATTCTCCTGATATTTTAAAGTGGCTTTGCATATATTTCATTAATATGTTACTCGATGCATACAGGTTTGTATGTTTAATTCCTTGGTAACTTAAATCTTTTCTTGCTAAAATGATCCCACATTGCTTTAATAATATGTGTATTCTGGGCATTTTGTTGTTTTTGCTGTTGGATACCATCATAAAATATATATTTGTTCTTGTATTTCCTTTAGAATATGTTTATTATAAATAACAGATTAATAAGATTTTGTTATTAACTAATTCAGAGTATGGGAACTACCTACCGTCTCCATTGAGGTGAGTTCCTGGTGCTGCAGCTGTCTTCTGGACATGGTTTGCGGAGAGGTGCTGAGGGTTACTAACACCGATTGCTACCAGCAACTTCCAGTCAAACCTCAGGGCTGTCAGTACTGACAGAGCTACACTTTCCCTACTTCTTGAATTCTATTTGATTTGAGTAAAAGACCCTGCAGTAGATCGATCGGTAGCTGTATAGGCCACAGATCTGACAGAGGTATTCTTTTCAAGAAAAACCTCATTTATATAAGGATAGAGATGATTAAAAGCAATTTACATATGTATGGGAAGTACAAATTACCGACCATTCATTTCAGGTCTATGTTAGCCCTGCTGTCATGATGTTGACTGTAAGGATCTCGACGAATGTAGAGCTACAGTGGAAGCAGCATTTTCATGCAGGTATACCAGTAGTCTAAGGAATCGCTGGCACAGAGAGAGAATCGTGATTGTCATGAGTGGCTAGTGATGCTGATTCAGAGAAAGGCTTATGAAGGCATCTGTCTAGAACAACAAGCTCCCATGGCATCACATACCAGTGCTCCCAAGCTCAGTGACAAAAGTCAGCAAGCAATTGCAGCAAACAATCAAAGCGATCCAGGGCTCTTAGACCCTCAGAGAGAGAAGTTTGGGTCTTCTCTTTGGGCAAGAGCCTCAGAGCAGCAAAGAGTTGGCTGAAAGGTGGACAAAATGTGAAAGAGGTTGGGGGAGTAGAGGGCAGTGACAAGGTCCAACTTGGGCCCTGGTTTTAAATGTACCCTGGGGGTATTTCCTTGTCCCTTTTATTGTGCTAGAGAATGTGGCACTTAGTGAGGAGTCAGGAACAGAGTTTACAGAGGGTGTGCACAGATCTGAGCCGTGTGAGACCTAATGCAAATGCTTTTCGTGGCCCTTATTATTTTCCAGTCCTTTCTGATTTTAACTGCAGCTGTGGCAAAGAGTCTGTGTGCACACTGCCTGCCTTCTACCTCAATCACCCTCTGTCTGTCTCTTTGCTATTTGCCCTACAGGCTTTTGTGTGTGTGTTTTTGGTGGAAAAAAGAAGCCTTTTCAGCCCACATACAGGCATAGCTGAGCATCACAGAGGAGACCCCCTCTTGGGGATGAGCATGCCGGAAGCAGGGGTGGGCAGCAGGTGGGTGTTTTCCTCCAGCTGAAAACTCCGAGTGGCATCTTCACAGCTGCAAAGTTCATTGTGGACACTTCATGTGTTTTTCCTGCTTCTCTATCTGGTTCCTCCTGCTCCCTCTCTCATTTCTCTTCCATTCTTATTTTATTAAATTTAATTCACACATAGAAATTGTATACGTTTGAGGTGGGCAGTGTGTTATTTGGAAGTACATGTACATTCTGGATGCTCCACAAGTAAGCTGATCAGTACACTGTCACATCGCAGTTACCTGTGTGTGTGTGTGTGTGTGTGTGTGTGTGTGTGTGTGTAAGAATATTGCAAATTTGTTGCCTTGCCAATTTTCAAGGATAAAATATGTTCTGCTTAACTATAATCACCATATATGATTTGCTCATTTTTTAAAAGTGCAAATTCATATCCACTGATTAAATTCTCCCCATTTCCTCGCCATCTTGCCATTTGGTATTTAGCATTATATTTATTCCCTGTTCTGTGAATGTAATGTCTTAGATCCCACAGGTAAGTGAGATCATGCAACATTTCTCTCCCTGTGCCTGGGCTATTTCATGTAGCATGACGTTCTCCAGGTTCATCCATGTTGTCACAATTGACAGGGTTTCCTTTTATTAAAGTCTGAGTGATTTTACATTATAAATCCCAATACTACATTTTCTTCATCTATTCAGCTGTCAACAGACACTCTGGTTGTTTTTTCTTTGTTTTTTTTTTTTTATCTTTTTTTATTAACTACCTGCAGTCAGGATCTATCTGGGGGACACTCAGATTAGGAGATCAGGATTCATTTTTTATCCACAAAATTATCAATCTTTTCCTTTGGAATTAAGTTGTGTATCTTTGACCATTTCTCATAGAAAGCATAAAAAAACTCAAACTCTGCTTTTAAATAAATAAACAGAATATAAATATTTACTCAATGAGATATTACATTTTTGTGTTGTAAACTCAAAAGCAAAGAGGTTTTGTAGAATGAAAAATTCAAGGCCTCTGATTGGTAGGTCAGTACAAGATTGCCACTGAAAACGCCTCCAGGAATCACACGGGTTTCTCCACATACAGCCTGTGCGGTGCTGCTTAACACCAAGTGGGATCGGCCTCTTTCTTAAGCTGCTGACCTTTCTTTGGAATGGCCCCAGCTCCGTACATTCTGTTAATCCTTCTCTTTTATCCACTATAAACTCCATTTATTTGCATATTTTTATCTTCCATCTTTCTCTTCTCTATTCATCTTTTATTTTTCATATAATAAAATATTTCTTTTGACATTATGTAGCTATCATGTTGATACTTCCTTGAGCCATAAATAATTGATTTATTTGGATTTTTTTTTTTTTGGTAACTCATTCTTTTTCTTCAGTTGCTTCTTGAAAGTATTGATTCCTCATTATGGTCTTTTTCAGGTTAGCACAGTGATTTTCAGGCAAAATCTAAAATATTTGAAGACTTTTCTCAGATGCCAAATTTCACACAGACTGGATTCCTGAAGCCCATTCTTGACTTCTCAATGTTATGTTAGTGAAAACTCAGTCTTAGAAAACTTTTTACAAATTGGAATCTCAAAGAAAGTGGTGAAAATGTTTTTGAAACCCAATTATCTTAATACCAAGAGCCAATTTAGGCAGAGTTATGAAACATAAAAATCTGAAAGCAAATCACTTCCATATGAAGACACTACAGTAGTTATTTCATGTACTATCAAGACTCTTCATGTTACAGATTCACTGGCATGTACTTGCCTCAAGGTCTTAACAAATAATTGATCATGTTCACAGATGGCCGTAATCCACAGTGTGATGGATGAAAGGCAAGATACTTGACACAGATTTTCAGAAAATTACCATTTTAAACAACATTTTTGCTTAAGAAAAACTTTAAAAAACCACATGTGAAACAGTCTTGTGGAAAAAAGATTTCAGTAGCGGATGTGAAAGAAGGTGGGTGTTACAGATGTGTCAAAAGCTAAGTGCTTTTCCTAGAAAAATACTTAAGAAAAAGTAGCTAGGAGGGAAATGGAAGTAGAACTGTGATCAGAAAAAGTAAAAACCACATGAAACTTATTTTCACTTCCACTTGCTTGTTTTCCCCTTTTTTCTTTATTTCCACAAAATTTCCGCAGCACATTTCAAGGCGAAACAATGGCAGTTATAATGAACTTGCAGTTTATTTTATCTGTGTGAGGAAACCATATGTAACAGGACAATATGAAAAATGAAATCATTAGCTTAAAGGCCTCAAAACTGATCCACACAATTCATAAACTTCATTCTCTCTTGCAGAATGTTTTAGGTTTCTTAATTCCATTTAAAACCTCCTACCTCCATACTACTTTCTAGTTAACAGCCAATACTGCATACATTTTCACACTCCTAACACAGGAATATTTTGTTGGAATCCTACAAATGGACTCCTTGCCCTTTCTTAAAATTTGTTTCTGTATCCCATCTTTCTTGCTCAAATTAAAATGCATAAGATAGGACACATGCTCAGTATAAAAAGTGCTTCAATGTGGCAGTGATAAAGATGAGCAACCATGCAAAATAGTATTGCCACAGAGCAATTTTGTTTGATTACCATTGTGCCCCAGCCACTGTTTTTAGCTAGTGGTTTAGCTATGCTGCCATGACACATACCATTTTCCTGCTGAGACCATGGCCCTCAGGGTAAGGGAAGGTGGAGAGGATTAATTAGGCTGTATAAAAAGACAATGTGATTATAATTTGGGAAGAATGCTCTCTGACTTTTAGAAGTATTGCGGAGCACGGCTTCTCTGCCCAGTTATTTTCTAAGGAGAATTCTGTCTCATGCAACTACCAACGTAGGTCTCAAATACAAGGAACTGTGGGGAAAATTTGATGTTTTACAATGTTGAATTTATCTCTATAGTAACAAAACCGATTTGCTAAAAGAATCTGCAGTATCCCCCCCAAAAAAGAAAATTAATTGGAACTGATTTTGTAGGCTCTGTCACATTTTCAAAAACTTGCTATAGTTAATGAGGATGCAGAGGAACTGCTCCCTCTTAATCAGGAAATATTGGAAATTTTTAGGACTTAGTCTTTTGAGAATGGAGGGATATTTGCATAATATATGACAATTGCTTGGATATTTCTGCCCTCCTCCTTAGATTTTGTTGTTGTTGTAGAAAGGAAGTTAAAATAACAGAGTCCTGAATTCAGTTTCATGGTAAAGTAGAATTTTTCTAATTATAAGATGTACTTAATAACTTTTTCATCAAGTTAGGAAAATAAGGTAAAAATAAGGATTTACTACGTCGGTTCTTCCTACCCAGTAAAGTACTGTAGTTTTCCAAGTGAAGGCCTTTGTTTCCTTTGTGAGACTGGCTCCTAAGTATTTCATCTTTTGGGTGCTAATGTGAAAGGTGCACTTTCTCTAATTTCTCTCAGTGAGTTTGGTTTTTGTGTATTGCTACTGATTTTTGAGTGTTGACTTTGTGTCGAAATATGAGATTAAATTTGGTTATTAGATGTAGAAGACTTTTGCTGGAGTTTTTAGGTCTTGTATAAGAGTATCATGTCCTTCACTAATAATAATACTGTTACTTCTTCCTGTACTATCTTTATTCCTTTTTTTTCTCTTGTCTAATTGTTCTGACTAATGGAAACATTATTGAATAAGAGTTGGAATAGTGGACATCCTTGTCTTATTCCTGATTTTAAAGTGAAAGCTTTCAGTTTTTGACCACTTAGTAGGATGTTGGCTGTTGGTTTGTCATAGTTGGCCTTTATAAGATTGAGATTAAAGGCCATCTATTCCCATCTTTGGAGTATTTTTATTATGAATGGGTGTTAGGTTTTGTCAAATGTGTTTTCTGCTTCTATTGAGATGATCGTGTGAGTTTGTTCTTGCCTCTGTTTTACTAGAGAGGGGGGAGGGAGAAAGGAAAGAAGGGGGAAATGAGAAAAGATGAAAATCAGAAGCAAAGCTTTTGTAAATAAGGGAGGGAAGAGAGATTAAAGGAACGGGAGGGGAGTGGGAAAAAAAGAAGAATCAAGATATGTCATGAAAAAAAAAAGATATATCATGTACAGGTACAAATTCCCTATGGTGAATGTAATCATTATGCATATCTAAAGTATACTAATAAATTTAATTAATTAAAATATAAGTGCTTAAAGAAGCAAATATATAAAGTATTACATATTTCTTCAACTGTGTTTTTGCCAATCTGCCAATCTGTATTTAAAGCTACGCTAAATCTGTATTCTTTTGTATTTTCAGTTTAGTTATATGCTCCCTTTAACTACAGAATTACAAAGCCATAATTGCTATTTTTATCAGTCTCTCTTTTTGTTCTTTCCTTGCAGGCGATCTTCTGGATTACATAACCAGTCTGAAGGCACTTTGGAGGTTTGGGGTTCACAGGCCTCCCATTTTTCCCACACTTGAGCCTGGACTTCTTGACCTCACGTATTTCTTTTTTCTTTTTAATTCTTTCCTGGTGCAACTTATCAGTCTGTTGACTTAAGTCAGATCATTTTGTTTAGCCATGTATATTTGTTTAAAGTGAACTTTAGACTCAAATAAAGCCCAGGTTGTCTGTGTGAGTGCTATTTCCTTTCAAAATATAAAGAAAATTGGTTTTGCTGATCTTGCAGTCTGAAAAAAGCCAGACACCCAATATAACAGTACACTAAAAGCTTCAGCTTTCTCTGCCAACTCTGGAATAAGATTTCTGTGCATAAATCTTTAGCTAAACTCTTTTGACATGATCTGCAGCCAAGTTCTTATCCCTTTCTCTCAGCAGTAGATTTTCTCAGAATACACAGCTCTCATTAATGTCAGTGGGTTGGTGCCCACTTCTGAGTGTATTTCTAGAAAAATTCTGTTTTGAGTAAGCTTGTGCTGAGACTGTATGAACATGAACCATGTCACCAAAATCCAATTGGTGTTAACCCGAAATACTCAACTTTTCCCACAAACTTTTGAATTATTGTTTATGTCTATGATGTTTATTATTTCCATTTTTTTCTAATCTAATCTGTACTAGGATTTCTATTCCATGTTGTGAGGACAAAAGTATCTGTTAAGACATACTGTCAATTTTCCATTGCCTATAGATAAACATAAAGATTAAAAAAAACTATTCTTCATTTTTACTTTGCATCAAGATAAGCATTTAATGTGACTCTAAGATGTTTTGATTAAGAAATGATACTGTAGAATAATATTTTTTTTACATTGGTAGTAAAAGTTACAGTATCTTCTTTGCTTTAGTTTGCTTAGTGCCATGCTTTGGATCTTAAAACTTTCCCAAGGTTTTGAAGGTTTTGTTTCCAGTCTACTGGGAGGTCCAGAGGGGCCTCTGGAAGGTAGGTAACTAGAGGAAGGAAGTTAGGCAAATGTGGAAATTTGAACCCCAGTCCCTTTTCTCTCTTTATTGTAGCCACCATGAGGGGAGCAAGCTTCTTCCGCTTACATCTCCACCATGATGTACTGTGTGCCACCGTGGGACCGTATCAGAAAAGTCACACAACTTTGGATTGAAACTCCTGAAATCAGGAGTCGAAATAAATGCTTTCCTCATCTGACATTGTTTATCTCAGGTATTTGTCATAGTGACAGAAAGTTGAAGAGTACATGGGATTTTATTTCCTAACAAGATATTTATTGCTACATTGATAATGTAGCAATTTAAAGTAGTAAATTAGTCATAGAATTCTTTCTCACTATCATAATCCATCTTATCTTTAGTCTAGTTTCACGTAGCCTTTGGCAATAAATGTAAGAAAAGTGTTATCTAACAAAATCATGAAAGTCTAATTTGCATATAGCACACTTGATAAGAGGAATGATCTATCATACTTCCTTCACTAGAGCGATGGTTATAACTATCACGTGATTTAAAATTAAATAATGTATTCAGGGTTTTTAAAAGTTAAAAAAGCATAAGGAGGGAATAAATCTCTTATGTAGCCCAAGGTTATGAATTCTGATAGACATTTAGGCAAAGTTAACTCCAAAGCACACAACAATATATAATATTGTAATAAAAAGACATCTTTGTCTGAAAATGTGTCATATTTGCTTAATGCTAGTGCTTTGCTAAGAAGTTTTGTAAAATGCGTTCTCTCAGGCGGTGTCAGTGCTCTGCATCTGAGGCTGGGCCGTTGCTGTGGAGGATCGGTACTTTTACAAAGGACAATAACTAGGTAAAGGCCTGTGCTGTAGGAATGTGCTACCTTAAATGAAATGTTTGATAGAAATAGCTCTTGATGGGGGAGATAGTAAATTTGTTATTTTTCTCATTAGGTGATTTTGTTACTAATGCATAATTGTATAAAAGTGTATCATAGCTATATGAAAAATAACAACCTGATAATTCATATCTCTATTTTATCCAACAAATCTTAAGCTTGTGAGAAACAGGTCTATAGTTTACACGATTTATTGCATCTCTGAACTTGGCCATATTTTATACTTTGTACAAAATAACTTGGTTTTCCTATCATGTTGCAAGAGTTCTTTCCATTTTGGGTAACTATGATCTTTTTCTGGAATGTATGATCCTGATAAGACTTGATAACACTGCTCTAGAATTTGGATTATACAGCTGTAATTGTGCTTTGATTATTTTGAGGAAGTTGCTGCAGAATTCCACATTATCTCAAGATATCATTATAAATATAGGCTGCAAACTACATATCATAGGGGAATAGTAACATTTGTTTTACATCTTAGGCATAAGAAGAAGAAACACATTTAAAAAAATGGTTCAGTTTAGCGAAGAAATGGAGAAATGCAAGCAGAGGTGGGCATTCTCTCCAAAGCCTTGTGCTAATTTATCCAACCATAACCATTCTTAACCACTGAACAAGCAAGGGATTTAAAAATCCGATGAAAGTCATAGTAAATGGAAAGAGCGCTTCTCAATAAAATTCAATTGCAGATGTATTTTCTTAACGATATGCCTCTGGTGCTCATATTTTAGATGGATGCTTGACCTCAAGGACAATGAATGGAATTTCTTAAGTAGTTAAGAACATTTACATGGAAAAAAGATTTTGGCATTGTTACATACTTGTTCTTTCTACCTAACCCCTGATTTGGACTGAAGATCAAGGTGGATATAACCATCACTCTGGTAAAGGAAGTGTGATGGATCATTATCAAGTATGCTATATGCAAATTAGACTCCCATGATTTTATTAGATAACACTTTTCTTACATTTATTGCCAAAGGCTACGTGACAGTAGACTAGAGATGAGATAGATTATGATAGTGAGAAAGAATTCTATGACTAATTTACTACTTTGAGGATATTTCCCAATGAGCTGTACCACTCTTTCAGCCAAAGAATTAATTTAGAAGCTGCTGTCAGGTCTTAAAACAGCTGATAGATCTTTGGTATTAGCCTGTTTTCCCAGATGACTGCCTAAGGATGTACTTACAAGGACATTTATTAATATTTAGTGCTCTGGAATTGATTTTTCAGGCATGTTTCTTACATCAAGATACTACCCAATATTTTTATTTGACTAGGCAATTTTAAAACATTTTGGCTGTACCAACTTCAGTTTATAACATATTTAGAGATTACTGGAGAGTTCTCTGCTTTTTGACTGGTTTTAAGTGGAACCGCTTACAACTTATTATGCTTAATCATGCAGTTGAAAAACTAGCCAGAGAAGTTCACGTTTTCAAAGGTCAAGCATAGTTGTTGAAATGCTGGCATTTTGTGTAAAATCATACAATTCCATTAGAATAACTGTGTATTTGTTAAATAAACCAATACATACTAAATACACGTTTGTCTGACAAAAGGACCTTTTATTTCTTTTCATTCTTTTTCCTCCCTCGTTTCTCTCCCTCCCTTCCTTCCTTCTTTTTAAAATCCTTTCCTTATTTCAGTGCCTCAAACGGCCACCATAGAATTTGTACTGAGATATTTTCTTTATTAGTTTCTTAGCCAATTTACCAAAGTAAACACCGGAGGGGGTCGACTGGGTTTCAAAGGATTCTCTTGATCAGGAAAATTAAATTTTCAGGCACAGGAAACATTCTAGGAAAGTTGCCAAAGAATCAGGCTTGGAAACATCTAATATTTATTTTAATTTATATAGACTCAGTGTACTATGTTTCTTTCCCAGGACTTGATATTTACAAAGAAAATACAAAATGTCCTGTCAATCCAAAAGAACTAGAAGGTCTGTATAAATGATGACAAGTACAGCCAATGAGTTAATAAACATGTTGTCTAATGTAAAATGTTCCTGGCTAGATAAGTTTTAATATACAACAAACCTCAATCTAGAAGACGTGATCTTGAACATCTCACCTTGAGGCCTGGTACCGAATCATAACACAGTCATACAACTAATCTCAGAAGCTGTTCTTCCACCCTGAGCCCAGAGCCACCTCCTCACCAGTGTTCCAGGCAGTGACAAGAAACGCCGTACCATGAAGTGGTGCTCCGCACCACTGCAAATTCACCTTTCAAGGAGAAATTGTTTGTTGGTATTTGTCCAGGGGAGTGAGAGCAGTCTGAGTCAGGCCCGTAGTGGTAGGTAGAAGGATCACTGCCCTGGGTCTTTCAGTGGAGAAGACGAGTCAGGGCCAGTGACAACTGACAGCCAAGCAGCAGGGTTGGAGCAGTAGATGAAAAATTACTTAGAAATAACATGAGGAAGAGTAAGGGAACTGCTGGATAACTAGACTTAACCAACAAAGTTCTTGTTGAAGGCAGACCAGAGTGACCAGACAGCACCTGGTGGGTGGTGGAAGAGGAGAAACCTGACCAGCTATAGAGGGAAATCTGATAGTCCTAGCATGAAGGAACCTTCAGAAACTGATTTCCCAGGGCTCTGTGGACCTTGGAGCAGTTTCCAAAATCTGACTAAAGTTTGGTCAAGCAAAGAATCTTTGTTAGTTTTTACAGCTGCATGGAAAACTTGAGGCCACTATTGAATGTAAAATTACAGGATTTTGTGTATTCCTGAAGAGCAAAGAGCAGGGATCGGCCCTGCCAGGGACCAAAGCCCTCCCCTTCCTGTCCCACTCTTGGGACCCTTGTGCTCCCCCCTCACTGAATTTTCTAATTATTGGAAGAAGTTTCTTCAGGACAATAAATTAGAGTTAATTATATTGTCTAACTCCAATTAATTCCAGTGTGAAAATAATGATCTAATTAACATACCTGAGCAAGTGTCATCATGAAAACTGGTCTGCTCCTGCTGGTGTCTGACATATTCTGTTTTGAGGTGGGGCTATTCTGGTAACATACTTTGGGCTGTTGGGATAGAAGGTGCAGGAAAGGACCTTTTATCAAACCCCCAAAAGACACACTGAAGTAACTACTTCCATAGCCAGTGCAAGACTGGTCCAAACCTCCAAATAACTGTCAGCTTGTAATCACTGGACACTTCAAAGGAAACCATGTGCTGACCTGTCCCCTGTACCTGACACAGGTACCAAAGCCTCTGCATCAGCATCTTATATTTTAACCCATCTCCCTGTTTCTTTTGAAAACAATTTTCTTCTCTCTTTGCCTGTTTCTTTAACATTTGGTTTTCCTTTCTAGTTGCAATGCTGACCCCTCTAGATCATCTGTTTACTTCTGTGTTAGCAGTGGGGTGCATCCTAGGACCCATTCTGACCTACTATTTTATTTCAGTCTTAAATATTATGGCCTAATTCCTCTATAGTAATTCTACATGAGATTGAAGAACAAAATGGAAAAGTCAATTTTAATGGAGAAACAGATAAAATGAGAATTGTTATTAAAGGAAAGTACATACTTTCTTGTGAAATGCATGATAAAAATAAAATTTAGCAACAGAAGAGTGATTCATTTGAAAAAGTTTTTAAAAGAATAACAGTAGATGACTGGCAAGAAAAAATGTTTTCTCTGATTCATGACTGTTCTTTCAGAGAGAGAAACAGGAAGATGCCCCGTGGCCTAGGCAGAGGAGCGCCGAAAGCCTTCCTGCGATCTAACGCTCTCCTGTCTGCCATGATTGCCAGTGTTGCTTGAATTAAAGGAATATATTCAAAACGTGCAGCTTGGAGCTTCAGGAGGTGCTGTGGCCTGGAGCAGGCCATAGGAGATTGAACAGTGATCTTGGAACACCTCGTCCCACTTGTGTTTGCTTTTCACTGCTGAGAAAAAATACTCGAGATAATTGATATATAAGGAGTAAATGCTTACTTTGTCTAGATTCAGAGATTTCAGACCATATAAGTTTACTCCATTACTTTTAGGATTTCCTACATGGAAGAGGCATGTGGGAGACAAAGCTGCTGACCTGGGAGCTAGGAAACAGAAACAGAGAAGGAAATGAGTCCCAATATTTGCTTTGGGCATTCTCTCAGTGACCTAAATTCCTCCCATGAGGCCCTACCTCCTCTTTTTGACCATCACCCAATAAACACAACCATAAAGTAGGGACCAAGTCTTTCATACCTGGCTTGTGGGGGGAATATTTCAGTTTCAAACCATAGTGACACTTTACTAACAGAGAATCTGTTTTTTATATTTTCATATTTGGAATTTATCTGGGTTTTTTTGTGGAAATCAAAGAAAATATAGAATGAATTATTTATACAGATTGTGCTAAAATCAGATCTATCTCTATGTAAGAAGAATATTTATATGTATAAGTACCCATGCAGAAAATAAAGACTTGGGAACTCAAGCAAGTTAACTTAAAACATTTATTAGTGTATGTTTGAAGTACTTTTGATGTGATGGGATAGAAGATCTGGAGGATTTAGGGCTGGGAGAGGGGAAGGGAAGTGGGGTAGAAGTGACAGTGGGGTATGTGTAGGTGCAAGTGTGGGAGCTCCAGACAGACAGACAGACAGACAAGCCCAAGATGGTTCTGGCTCTGAGATTTCATTCTGGGCAACTCAAATTTTGAGAAATGACTGAAAATCAGCCATATAATTAGGATGTGTGGTGCAGTGTTCTAAAATGTGCTTCAGGGGACAGGCTCCTGGCTAGCTGCTATTCACAATGAAGAGAGAACAGGCTGAATTACACTGCCAAGGGGGTGGAACATCCTATTCACTGGGCAGAAGGAGGCCAACCCAGATTTAATATTGGCTTGAGCTAAAGGATAATTTAACTTTGCCTTGGAAAAGCACTTGCTCTATAAAATTGGAATTTCAAAAAGACTTTCAAGATAATTTTGATTTTTCCCTCAATGCTGTCTTAATTATTTTTCTCTCTTTGCTGAGACAAAATACCTAACGCCTAAACTTCTCAAATTGACACAATGTATCAACCATTACAATCCACCCCTTGTCAATTTGGCAACCAGACACATTTCTTTAAACCAGTTCCCAGATACAAAGATATGTTTATTCTTATCATTTCACAACTTGAACATTATAACACAGGTTTAATAATCCTTAGGAAGCAATATTAAGTCTGTCAATACTATATTAGAACCATAACATTCCACCCCTAGCTTCCCACAGACTCATGTATATTACATCCCTTTATGCAAAAAGCATTAGTCCATCTCAAGAGTTGCCAAAGTCCTAACAGTTTCAGCATTGCTGAAAAGTCTAACTCCCCAGTCTCTTCTTAGATGTAAGGCAAACATTTAGCTATAAATCTCTGTACAAATGAAAAGTGAAACACTTTCAATTTCAATGACACAGATAAACATTTTCATTCCAAAAGTTACATACAGGAAACAAAGGATTAGGAACAAAGCAACTCCAAAATCCAGCAGGGCAAACATCAAACCCTACAATTCCTTGTCCAGCATCTGAGGCATTCTGTGGCAAGCTGTGAGCTCCAAAAGGCTTGGACCAGTCTGCCTCTACAGCAGTTTTGGTAGTTATAGTTCCCATGACTTCTTCGTTGGACTGGCTTTGCTCTCTCCTCACAGGTTTCCTTAGATGAGCCACGTACCTGGCTTTTCTAAACTTCTGGGGTCTCCATTGCACCTTTAGCATCACCCTCACAGCTTCACATACTGTCCTCTCAGGGGCACATTGCCTGGTCTACCAGGCTTTCTGAAGTCAGAGTGGAGGCCTTCTTAACCCCACAACTCTTGTATTCTGCATGCATCTAAAACTAGTACCACATGGATACTGCCAAGGTCTGCTGCCTACTGGGGCAGTAACCAGGCTTTTCTCTCTCTCAGATGTCAGGGTAGAATGCCTGAATCTCTGAGCACTCTGAATCTAATTTTGCAGAACAAATTTTCTGAGTTGCCACCATTCTGGAACATGGTGCTCTGAGACTTTCTCCTCAAAGAAAGGTCTTTCACTTTTGCAGTTTGGAGGATGCAAAGGGTGGAGACATGTGGTTTCTTGGGATGCCCTCAGGCCATTTTTTTAATATTCTCTTATTCTTTCTCAGCAATTGAGGTCTTCTCAGCTCTATCTTTGTAGTTCACAGCTTTACTGGGGCTTCCTTTCTGGCCAAACTTGCAATATTTTAAATCATTCTTCTGGGTTCTGTACTTGATTCTCAACATAAATCTGGCTATAAAACCCCAAGAAGAGTCAAGTCACAACCTCCACATTCAACTGTCTTGAAATTTCTTCTGCCAGATTAATTAGTCTGCTGTCTTTAATCTCAGTCTCAGGCAATCTCTAGACACAAGTAAACTGCAGACAAACTTTCTGCCAAACCATAATGGACATTATTAGGAGTCTGACAGTCAATGAAATCTTTCTTTCCAGCAGAAACCTCTCAATCCTGGTCTTTGCCAGCAGGGTTTTTATGAGCCTTCTGGTTTTCTGAGCTTTGAACAGAATCTCCCATAAAGAACAGCATAAGGCATTCTGGTGTTACTCCTTCAGGCAACTTCTCCAAATTTTTACTACAAACCATTCTCAAAGGCTCTTGAATAACATGGTCAGGTATACTCACTTAATGACCCCACTCCTGGTACCAAATTCTGTGTTAGTTACTTTTCTCAAATTGCTGAGACAAAATATCTGACATCCAAAATTAAGAAAAGAAAGTTTTATTTAGCTCATAGTGTTTGGAGGTTTCAGTCTGTAGTCAGCTAGTTCTAAGACTGGGTGACATGGTAGAGGTGCAACAGTTCAAGGTGTCAGAAGACAGCAAAAGCAACAAAAGCAAAAAAAAAAAAAGGAGAAGCAAGCCTCTTTTCCTCCACTGTATTGTACACAGGCTACCTGCACACCCAGGGATGGTGTAGCACTCACACTGTCTAGGTGCCTTCTTCTTGCACAGGATGAGGATGTTTACAAAGTGAGGGCTCAGGTCCCTTGCTGAATCACTTAGTTAAACTTCTAAACTTCTCAAGTTGACACAATGCATCAGCCATTACACTTGTTCTCCTTGTTATCATTTAAACATAGGAGCATTTTCATGTACCATTATGCAGGATGGTAAAATCAACTTTTGTCATTTATTGACACAATTGACAAAATTTAAAAATTTGTAATTATACTTCCTTGATCTGTATAAAATTCTTATACACTTTGTTTTACATAAAATTTTAATTTTTCTCTAAATATTTTCTTCTCTCAAAATAAATTTATGCATTTATTAGTTCTTTCATTCATTCATCCATTTCAGTAATATCTGTTAAACCTAAAATATATCAAATACTGCTTTAGATATATTAAGCTCACCAGAAATAATGCTCTGTCCTGTAACATTACCTTTTTGATACCTAGTTCAGATTATTTCATTTTATTTTTTATTTTTAGGTATTCTTTCAAATTTAAATTTATTTTCTTTTAAAATGAAAGCAAAATTATACAATTCTTTGAATTAGAATCTAAAATTAAGTTATACTGGGAGAAGTCTAACATCTATTACTGACCTTTTGCTTTGTACTCATTCATCCAAAGAAAGAATTTATATTTGCTTTGCTTTATTTATCATTTTGTGACCCATGATCCAGTATGTATACAAAAATTTTACTCTAGTCTATCAGATACTCACTAGTGCACTTTTCTAAAATTTTCTAAGATTATTGTCAGTTAGAAATCTAATGCTGCTCTTGTACTTTAAAATGAAAGCTTATTTGTGCACATTATATATTT
Organism: Hydrochoerus hydrochaeris; assembly: GCA_004027455.1. Lineage (NCBI taxonomy): Eukaryota > Metazoa > Chordata > Mammalia > Rodentia > Hydrochaeridae > Hydrochoerus > Hydrochoerus hydrochaeris. Next base: position 23,269 of record PVLA01001583.1, on the reverse strand, counting down.
AAATACTGTTATTATGTATAGTTGATGCTTATGCAATGTTTTGTAGTGACTTTAAGCTTCTGATTCTTCTAGGACAATTTATTATAATAATAATTTACACACTACGCAAATATACTTTATTGTTTCTCAAAACATACATATTTAAGGGAGATGTGACAAAAGAGACCTAAGATGCTAACCTTTTAGTAAAAGTATAAAACTCAATATTCAAGAAAAAGTTGTACATTTTAATAAATTGTAGAAATGTGCCTTATTTCATGGATTGAAATTTTTATAGAACTTCAGTCTAAGAGTTGGGATGATAGGTACTTGTTTGTAGTCAAAATTTTTGGTAAAAATATTGGAAATAAAATCCATGATCATGAGTGGTGAAATAGGAAGCTACTTACATCTAGGATTGCAATTCTTAAAATTGGTCAGCAGCTGGAAACTGATAGGTGTTTAAAAATGCATAAAATTTTTCTGCCATATATTATTCTCTTAGAATTTCATGAAAGTGGACGTACAATTCTTAACTATAACTGGAAATTACACAAAAATCCTGCTGGTCATAGGTGGATTACTTTAATTTGTACTATCAAGTTGACAAACTGATTCACTAAATTTACCTTTTTGCCCAAATTAACAAGGAAAAGTAAAACATGTAAAACAACAACAAAGTGTAGCTTGGGTCCACAGGTTGCACTGCATAGCTTACTTTCTTGTGGTTATTCAGTGAGCATTAACAAAGGTTAGATTAAAAAAATATGACACTTGTCAAACTTTGTGCTTTGAACATGTCATATTTGAAAAATGGCAGTAGATTTTTTCTGTGTGTAAGGGATGGTCACCTAAAGTAGAACAAAGAGGTCAGTTGCAGAGAAACTGAAATACAAGAGAGATGAGTCTACAGAAGCATGAAGTTTTGACCACTGACCCATGGAACCAGGCTGGAGGGAATTCCAGTTAGAAAGAGGCAGTGGGCCAGGAAATGAGCTGGGCTCACCGCAGATGCAGGACCATACCTAGGGACATTGTAAATTTAGCTGGTTGTATAGTTTGACTTTTGAATGTCTTCCAAAGACTCCTAGACTAAGGCTGGGTTTCCAGGTTGGAGCTACAGAAGGTGGTGGAAACTTTCAGAGGTAGAGTCCAGTGGAAGATCTTTTGAGCATTGGGGTAGGGTGTGGCCCTGAAGAGGGCAGTGAGATCTTGCCGCCTTCATCTTCCTCTCTTTTGCTTTCTGGACATGAATTGAGTGGGTTGGTTTGCTGCGGGTGACTGTCATGATGTGCTGTCTTACTACTCACCCCAAACCAATAAGGTCAACTAATCAAAGACATGAGCCTCCAAAACTATGAGCCAAAATTAATCTTTTCATTTTATAAATGAAATCTTTTCATTTTATAAAGGTATTTTGTCATAGCAGCTAATGAGAGTGTGCAAATCCAATTTCTCTCGTTGAAATTAGGAATCTTGATTTGGGCTTTGATGCTTTTTAAAATTCACAAGCACTAAGAAAATATTTTAAGTGGATCATATAAATACTTAAACTAGTTCCTCCACTGGTTTTTGTTAGAAATTTTACCTCCAATTCCAAGAAGAAACTTGAATAAGCTGATGCTTATTGAAAAGAATCCTGGCCATTCTGATTTTGTAGTGTAGGTGGGTACATAATGCCTAACTGAGATGTGAAGTGAAACTTTCCCTACAGAAAAATCGAGAGCAAAGAATATTAAATAAGCACACATTGTTAAAAGAAGATTCAAATTTATTAGGAAACTTGGGCAATTAGTGCCCCACACACATCTACCACCTTCTAGGGTCCTAAGCTATCATTCATCTTAGGTAGAAAAGGAGCCAAGGAGATCACTTGGAAGATAATGAAAAGATTTTCTCAGGAAAACATTTCAGAATTGCTTTGTCCTGAACTCCAAACAAGGAGCTGAACGTGGAACCCAAAAGTGTGTCTTGGGCTGTTAAAATTAGCTGATCTATTACCAAGGGCTAGGGAGAAAAGTAGGAGAGCATTCACTGAGTCCTGAGAATATAGAGGAGGAATACTGAACAAGGGGTGTCCTTCTTCCCTTTACAGTTTGAGGGTGAGATAGTTTTAGAATCATTTTGCTATCAGGAAAAAAGAAAGCTCCCCAGAAGGACAAGGGTGCCTGACTGCCTCTAGGGGCCAAGGGGACTCTGAATGTAGATAGGCTTGAATTATTTCAAGGGTGCAGGACACACACAGCAAAAGGTAGAGGTGGATTGTTAGAGGCCGAGAGAGAGAGCAGCGGGCAGAGGTTTCAGGCTGCGCTGGGAGTGATATATAGCAGGTCCACCAGGGCTCCCTGCAAAATCCACAGCAAAGCCCTTCAATTAGGTGTACAAACACAAGTGGGGGTACCAACAGTGCTCTAGTAGGTGACAACTTCCCAAGTGTTAGCTCTTTTGCCTTCATCTTTTTCTCCTCTCATACCAGGGGAGGGACCGGAAGAAGGGCGAAGGGATGAAGGTGACAAAGAATCATGGTGCTGATGTGCTTTTTTACCTCTACCACAGGCTTTGGAGAAGTGGGAAGCCTGAGCTGGGATTAAGGAGAAGTCTAGGGTAGAGGACTTTGAAATTGTGACTTTATTTTAACAGAGGGTATAGAATTACTTGATATTGTTGATAGCTTCCAAAGTGACTATAGAAAAGCTGTACAATCTACCTGGGATACTGCCAGAGAAAGGCAGGATATATTCAACATCATGTAATTGAAATATAGAATTAGGAAGAAAGGTTTGTTTTTAACCTATAAAAAGAGTGTAGGAATTGCCTAAAGATTGAACATAATTAAGTTGTGTATTTAGGAAAAATGACAATAGAGTGGAAATATAGAAATAACTTGTGGTACCTATTTGGTATCCAGTGTACTTCAAAACATCTATACGCTCAGAAAATAGAGTTTAATATTTTCTCATTAGTTTTGCACCAGTGGGGACTTGAGCCAATACTTTTATGTGTAGAATTAATTAGAACAGCATCCAATTTTTTTGTTATATTTCTCAAATGTGATGGGTGTCTTTACTGCAATAGAATATGACTTTTCTAAAATGTTCAATGCATTTTTGTTCAGGTTTTATATAAGCAAACATTTGAAATGCATTTACCATTGCAGGGAAAGTAAGTCTCAAACCCATCTACTTTTGAAGAAGGAAGAATTCATGAGCATCAGTAAGCTTTTATGTTCACCTCTGCTGCTCTCAGGTCTGTCTCTCGGATGACTCACCCCTGTATAAGAACAAATATTAGACAGTTAATGAGTGTAATAGTCAGGGTTTTACTAGAGAAAACAGATATAACACAAGACATACAAATGTATAAGAAACGACAAGATTGGCTTACGGTGGTCAGCCACAGAGTCGGAGGAGGAAGCGTGCAGAGGGTGTCTACGCACTGGAGGCCGAGGGATTCAATCCAAGGTCTGGAGTTCACCCTAGTGTCCAGTGCAAGTCCACACCAGCAGGCTGATGGGCCTGCGACAGAAGGCTGAAGGCTCTACAATGAAAGGCTGAAGAGTCTATGCCGGAAAGCTGAAGAGTCTACACTGGAAGCCAGGAGACAGGTCCAACCAAAGGCGAAGACTGGAGCTTCTCCAAAGAATGGAATGCATGCCTCCTTCCTCCTTCCCTTTTATACCTCCAGGTGATGAGCCACCCTAGGGTGGGTCTTCTACACCCTTAGGTGTAGAGTTGTTAAACCCATTTATTTAAGCTTCTAAATGTCTCAAGTTGACACAATCAACCACTACAATGAGCATCTTGATTAAAGTGAAATGAGATGTCCGTGTTTGAAAATGTTCAACGCTCACATTGAGTTATGAAGTGAAGAGTTTTGAAGAGAAGAGAAACCCTTAAGTAGAAAGACCCTTTTATCACAGAACAAGTGCTTTTGATGCGTTTTAAATTCTGTAAAATTTCATGTCAGAGCTATAAGCAAGAGATTTCATCTGAATTTATTCTTAGAACTTAACAATATTAATTTGATTTTTCTCAAGTGCAATAAAATATTTATTTTGACCCTTATTTTGATTTTTGTTTACATTTATAGATCATTTATATTTTCCCCCAATGTCCAAAAAGGCCTCACCATCCTCCCAGATCTGAGATCAGACTTGCGTTCCCCTCCTTGTTCCTGTAGGTAAAACATTTCTCCACACCCTTCCTGCTCTCTGTTCATCTACTTCTCTGCTTACCTCTAAAGAACGGAAGACTCGCTGAGTGATACGGACCATTTGTCGGTAGAGAGAGAAGAGATAGAGGGAAGAGAAATGAAGGGAAGAAAGGAATTAGATAAGTAAAAGAAACTCATTTTGACCTAATGGCTAAATGTGCTGCTGCTGAGCATCGAGGGCTCTGTCTGTAGAGCCCTTTGGAGTTAGTAGTTGGAGTCAGTAGTTGCCGAAACAAGGTTTTTCCAAGTGGAGGTCACAAGGAAGCATGAACCCTTTGCTGGTGCATGGCAACAGCACCTTGTTGCCACCTGTGGTCAGCATATACTAGGAGGTGACCAGTGTCATCAGCTGCTCTCACTGTCACCCTGTTTGTTTTTACCACCACGTATCTGAGTTGAGAAATACAGTCCAAGAAGAGTGACTTACCTGAAGCCAAGGAAAGATTTCTTTCACAGTGAAGAATAAGCCTCAGTGAAAACTTTTCTTTCTAACACATACACTAGCCAGTATTTTCATTAACAACAAAGCCTGTGTGACCAGGATCATGCACTGGGTTCTGTAAAGGGCTTCAACTTTGACTAGTTGAGTTGCTATGGAGTTAATCACAAGATAAGGAAAAGGATGCCAACCTATTTTTGCAAGGATTAGCTGGTCAGATAATACTGCAGGTGAATGAATTGCCTTATTCATTTTTGTGAATGAAAACCTGTCTGAGGCTGGAGAGGTAGGCTGAGTCTGTGCCAAGGAACCACGATGGTGGCCATCTTTCAGTGGTCAATGACACTACTACAAGAAACATTCCACGGTCTGGGAGTTCTGGGAGCTGGTTTAGATGCCGGCCTGTTCGAAGTTAGCTGTACTTTCAAATCTAGATGGTGCTAAGAGACCTGTGTTATTACAGGATGGGCTTGTCTGGGGCTGGGGAGCTCATAACCTGGCTTTGAATCCTAGTTTTTCATGTACTTTCTGTGTGATGTTTGCCAAGATGGTTGTTCATTATCTTCACAAATAAGATGACAGTATCTAACTGAGGGAGGTGACAGAAGCAAAATAGTCCTCTATTTTTCAGACTTTGCAAACTATCTGGTTGTTTATAAATAGTAATGTCTAATCACAAAAATAATAATCACCTAATACATGGAAACACAAATAAACATCTGATAAAATCTAATGACAAAACAATTTGATCTCTATCATGCCTTGACATTATAAGAATGCCTCTCGTGACATCTAAGTATTCCAAGTATTGTGGTAGGAAAAGCAGAAGATCCTGGGACTGGAATTTTTCATCTTTTCCCTGGGTGGACGCAAACAGCCTGACATCTGATGACAATTCTACCTTTCTCTCTCTTGTCCCAGGCCATCAGAACTTACAAAGCTGGAGACACACAGGTTTTGTCGTTTTACATAATCATGAAGATAGATCTTTATTGGATTCTATTTGAGACAATAAAGTTCCCTCTGAGAGGCATAACGTTTTGATAGGACAGAGTTATAGAAACAGGTACCTACCCTCAAAGCACCCTGGGTATGGAGCTACAGTGAAATGCAGGGGGTAGGCCTTGGTGATTCTGTGGACCTAGGGGCTCCAAAGAGAGGTGTGTGTGTGTGTGTGTGTGTGTGTGTGTGTAGTTTATGATGTTTTTATCTTCCTTGAAGAATTAGAAATTGAAAAATAATGTTTGGTAAGTTGTTAAATTTTTATTATGCTCTGTTTACAAGGTGATTTTTCATTATTATCTTTGTTCTACACTTCTATTTAATGAAAAGTTTTTATTAGTGGGTATTAGTTGTACAGAACAGTGGGTTGCGTTTTGGCATGCTGGAGTATGCACAGAACATACTTGGATCATTTCACCTCATTACCCATCCTTACCGCTCTCTTGTCTTCCCTCCAAATTCCTACCCCACCTCTAACACTCTGCCTTCTACTTTCAAGTTTTCTTTTAGATTCAGAAAAGACATGTTATTTGATGATCCGAGTCTGGTTTATTTCACTTAACATAATGATCCACAGTTCTCTATTTTTTTCCTGCAAATAATTTATTCTTCTTTATGGTTGAATAAATGGTCACCTGGGCAGTTTCCATAGCTTAGCTTTGCAAATTGTGCTACAGTAAATACAGATAGCAACATAACATATCATTTTTAATTCTTTTAGGATAATACTGAGTTATGGAAAGCATAGTGAGAAAAAAAAACCCCAAATCAAAAATCTCTAGATACTTTAAGGTGGTCTGTGCAGAGTGTGTGTGTGTGTGTGTGTGTGTGTGTGTGTGTGTGTGTGTTTTAGAGAGGAACAGGCCTGGTGAGTGAGTAGATGACATTTCTAATATGTGGCTTCAGGCTTCAAGATCCCTTAAGGTAGAAATTTTCCCATAGATGCCAAATGTATGTATTGCAAGATGATGCTCACTTTCTTGAGAAACTTCAGAACATGAATTTTCCTTGAGACTTCACTTCTGGAATTACTACCAGCTCCTGTACTCTGCTTTCCTGCCCTCCTGGCTGCCAAGGGGATGAGTGCCCACCTGGCTGGCCAGGGGGCAGAGAAACACAGCACAGCTTGGCAGAAGCTACAGAGACCCAGCTCTTATGGATCCTTGCATTCGCTCACTAGCCTTGACAGAGTATCACCTGTGGCCCTTTTCTGCACAATGAAATTCAACTTTTCCAGTGCAATTTTCATGCTGTTGCGCCATGACTTCGCCATCTTTTGGTGGTTGGTAGTATTAAAATTACATAAGTGACTAGAAACATAAAGTAAGACATAGGGAAGCTAAGGAGATGCTCTGAGTCTCTTATAATCTTTACTTCTTCATCTGTAAAACATGACATTTCAAACTTTCCTCTATAGTAACTCAAAAAACTGACAAGAGCTGTTGGCCTTCTGTATATGAAAATGCTTATTTATTATCCAGCACCATGCAATGCACCACAGAGAACTCACTGCACCACAGAGAACTCACTGTACCACAGAGAACTCACTGCACCACAGAGAACTCACTGCACCACAGAGAACTCACTGCACCACAGAGAACTCACTGCTCACATTCGTTGCTCCTGCCCTAGACTTCTCACCGAGACAGCTGCCGAGCATTTTAGTCAGAAGCATTTCTGGGGATTTATTTTTTAGCTGTGTCCTTGAAAAAAGGCAGTTGATTTATTCAAAGTATCCTGATACCTTTGCAGCTTTTCTATAGTAGCCTATGGTGTTTATCAGAAGGATAACATCATTGCTTTAATGTAAAATCAGTGGAAGCTTCACTAGGCTGAGCTTAATTTTATTCCACATTGTCACACCACATGTTTCCAGTTTTGTGAAGATAATACAGTTCAGAAAAGGCTTTATAGTCAAAGCTTCAGTTTAGTGTAAACTGTGCCTTCGAGGCCTGGAACATCTACTTTTTAATGGTTCTTAAAAATACTCAAGTGGTGAGTGTTCCCTTCCTTCCATGTTCCTGTGTCTTTGCTTGTGCTGATTACTAGCATTTCACATTGGCAATAATTAATTTGTACTTTGTGCTCCTTTTTATGCACATTTTTATCTTATTTAGTAGAGTTTTCAGAAACTTCACATGGTAACAAAACAAAAACATTCACTTACTCTCATTCTGTGGCAGTCTTATGGTGAGAGCACATGCTGGTAACTAAAGACCATTTTTTTTTTAATGCAACCCTGTATTGCTTCTGTGTAAAGCCCTTTAAAATGATTTCCACTTTCACATGGATGTATAGATAGCAAAGTCATATAATCAAAATACCAAAAGGATGAAAGAGGAAAAATACAGTGCTTCCTTCCTATTCCTGATTCCCATTTGTCCTGTTTTCTTCCTCCATTCTATGAATTATTTCTTTATATCTTCCGAGATATTCCATGTACATAAAAGTGAATATTGATATTTTTCCCTCATGTTTTGCACAAATTTATATTCTATCCTGAAATTGTGATTTTAACTAAACAACAGGTCCAGGGCTCCTTCCCTATCAGTGAATAATGTATCTGTGCACCTGATTAGCATTGTGTCTCACGATTGTCTTGTCATTATCTAATCATTTACCTTCAGACATTGGAGTTACTCCTGGTCGTTTGCTTTTATGAATAATGCTCCATGAATGACTTTATGCTGCCATTATTTTCATGTGTTGTGACAACTCCAGAATGCATCCTGAAAAAGAGGAATCTTGAGACTGAAAGTATATGTTTTTATACTTCATAGGCAGGGGAAGTTTGCACTCGACTTACACCATAAAAACTTCTACTAGAAGGTGTGAGACCACTGTTTTCCCACAGCTTTATCAATTATGCTGTGCTCAAATATGTGACATTTGGCTAGTTTGCAAGGAGAAAATTACTAATTTCTTTTTTTTTTGTCACAGGGATTAATTTTGTGTGTCTGCTACATGCGCCATTATATTTTTTCCATTTTGTTATTTGTCTTTTAGATTTAGTTATGAGGTTCTTAGCTGGTATATTCCTGTAATCACAGCATTTGGAAGGCTGAGGCAGAAATATTATGGTGAATTTGAGGCCAGCCTTGGCTACATAGTTTGAGACCAGACTGAACTGTATTGCAAGACCCTCCCTCAAAAAAAAAAGTTTCTTGCTTCAGAAAAGCTTTAATAAAGGATACACTTTATGTTTCTAACTTTAGTAATATTTCCTATTATTCCTTCAGGATTTTGTGGTTCACTCTTAGAACTTTGTCCTTATTCAGGGAGACTGCTGCAATCTGGATTTTTCTTCCCTGTAAACTTGGCTTGGAAATTCCCTCCTGGCAGTACACTGGGGTAATCATAGTACATACCCAGAACTAGAATTGTTGGGTCATAGGTGGAAATATGTTAGTTTTGGCTGTCAAGAACTTTTCTCATACTGCTGTAGCAATTTACAGTCCTAACTGCAGAGTGGGAAAGTGTGTGCTATCCTGGAACACCAACAGTACTAGTTAGGGCAGCCTCTAATTTTATTCTTTTTGGTGGGAATGACTTAAATTCATATGGCCCTGATGACTAACGGGTTTGAGAGAGGAAAAGGCTGGATGTCCCTTGGTTCTAGTCCCAGACTGTAAACCAGTAATCAGAACTGGTTTGAAAGCAGCACCAATCAGTTGCCAAACCTCAGGGAACTGAATGATGCTTCCTCTCCTAAAGTCAGTCAATCAGCCATGTAGGTGTCCGAGGCAAGGATCTGTCTTCTGTGCATGACACCTTTTCTCATTTTAATGTACTTCATCTGTCAATCTTTTTAATTATAGGAAATATTTTAGCAGATGTGTAGAAGACTTTTGCTTACCACCAGGTTCTGCAACTTTATACCATGTTATACTTGAGAAACTGTTGTTATACGATTCCCATTTAGACACCAGTCCTCCTGAAAATGTCTTTTATCTGGAGTGATATAGAGGCAAATTTAATTCTTATCTTATGTGTATGTTACTAGAACTTTGTACTTACAATGATTTATTGAGAATATAAATTTTTCCTTTTCCAGCTGCTCTGCAGGGCCAATTTTGGAAGATATCAAATGTTTGAGTCAGCTTCTGGACTCTCAGTCAACTTGGAATTTTCTTTGTGGGAAGATCTTTCAATATAAATCCATTTTGTTTTGAAAGGAGGTTTTAAAGATTTTCTATTTCCTCTTGTGTCTGTTTTAGTAGGTTGTATTTTACCAAGAATTTACTCATTTTATTAAGAATTTCAAATTATTGGAGTAAAGTTGGTTATGATATTCTCTTTCTTCTATATTTTATGATGGAGATTTTAGACACATACAAAAGCAGAAGACATTTTGTAGTGACAACCCATATGTAAGCTGCCAAATTTACAATTCATATTTCCGTATTTGATCATTTATTTATCCATCTACACATTTCTGCTCCTCACTTCATCTCTGTAATGCATTTCAAAGTAACTTTCAGACATCAGTACAGCAGCTATCAAATACTTGAGGATGCATATTACTAACTTATGTTCCATATTTTTCCCTCCTGAGATAATGTTTACATGTAATAAAATGGGCATAGGTTACCATCTGGTGAGTCTCTGACCAGAAACTCTAAATGCTCTATCAAGATGTCGAAAATGATTATCACCCTGCAAGTTCCTTTCTGCTCCTCTATTAGATACCTCTGCAGTTTTCCTAGAGCCAACCATTGTTTTGATTATTTTTTGAACCATAGACTAAGTTTCTCATCATATCATTTTTTGTGTATAAAATAGTACAGTGGGTTCTTTTTAGCGATCTGTAGCAATGTTTCCTGACTCATTCCAGATCCTGATCATTTGCCTCTTCCTCCTCTTGTTTTTGGCAGGGATGGGGCACAGGTTTGCTCTTGACTGAACTACATCAATTTTGTAGAGTTTCAATGTAGGAATTATTTTGATATGTGAGCCTTTTGTAAAGATGCTAGGAGTTCTGAAAAGATTTCAATATTTGGATGGTACAAGTGTGTACCTGTTTCCTACTTGATTAATTCATGCTACTTATTCTTTCCATTTTCTTTATGTTGAATTAGCTGCTTTTTTACAAATATTTTGAGATAGATATTTGCTGCTGTGGTTCCTGTGAGTGGTGGCGGGAACAAGTTTGGGCGGCTCTGCCTGCTGGTGCAGATTCAAGCTGGCCCAAACTTGTCGGGTCACCATGCAAACACTGTGTCCTGTAATTTTTAGTTATTTCATTTGTAGTCCCGAAGTATTTGATGAGCTTTTTTGTGTTTTAATTTCTTCCTGTGTCAAGAGGGTCCATCTCCCTCTGTGTGGGTCTCTCCAGGTTGTTTTATCCTGGCATTGAGTTGTTTCTCTTGGGAGGCTTTGTATTTTGTTGCTCACTGATTGGCCATCTTGACTTCTTCCCCAAAGTTATTTTAAAAATACTCTCTCATAACTGTTTGGGAAGATGATCATATCTCCTTGTGTGCTTGATAATCTTTGAATACTTGCTGCTATGTTTCATAAATTAGAAAGAAAATGGTGAAACTATGAAAGATATGCTTTTCTTCTAGAGAAGTTGTTCACATATTTATGGAGTACAATGTGATATTTCAATATTTGTTTTCAATATATAATGATCAAATCAGGATAATTGGCACTCTCTAGCAGGATTTGTTGGTACAGTTGTAGCTAGCTAGACCAGAAGCCAAATCAGAAGCCAACCACTGTAACCTTATCAGGGCTTCAGTGTTTTCCAGGAAATTTTTTTTGTTTTTTTTTTTTTGGTACCGGGGATTGAACTCATGACCTCACACTCGGCAGGTAGGTGCTTATGCTGCTGAGCTAAACCCCCAGCCCTTTCCAGGAATTTTTGATTTGCTGCTGTTCAACGATACTTCTAATGTTATCTCTTTGGGAGATATGGGTTCCACTGGTCTTGAGGGTTCACAGGGTATTTTCCTTTAAGCAAACCCTGAACCCTAAGATCTGACTTTTGTGTCCTAGATTTGTGAGGCTGTCAGTGACTCCGCCCGGCTTCTCTTCTCCTCCACTTTCATATTCTCTTTTGTAAACTGCCTTTTATTTGTCATTCTGGATCTGGAATGTCCTTAAGAAAAAACCACCAGTCAGACCTTCTCATTTTTCTTAATCTTGATTTCTCAAGTAGATGCTGCCTCAAAACAAACAAACAAACAAAACAAAAACATGATTTTGTTCTGTGTCTATGTTTTCTAGATCTTCTATTTTTCATCACATTATTCTGAAATCATTTAGTTCACCATTACTATAAAATACCTTTATTTTATTTAATTTTCTAGATATTATTTTAAATTTTTTATTTGATTTGTAAGATTTTTAAACCCTGGATATCACAGATGAGACATTAGCATACATATTACTTCCAATCCTCTCTCTTAAATTTCACTTTACTATATTTAAAATGTCAGGGCATAAAACATTATATTTTATGGTACTACTCTAATATCCAGGCTTAATTATGAAATTAATTGTTTCGCTAACAAATATGGTTAATATATAAATGCATCTAGGTTTCCCATTCATCTCTTGTCTGAAGTTCTTTCTCTAGTAGTATTTCAATAAAGGCTCTTGGGAGTGATATTCTCTGGTGAATCCATAAGTCACTGGGATTGTGTGGACCAGAGAGGATGCATCCATGTTGGTCTGGCATGGATTTGGATGAGAGACTATTGTAACCCAGGGAAGGTGGATGACTAAAACCCATCTCAGAGACTCACATGACAATGAAAATCAAGAGTATCGATACTCAGTGTCATCTACTTAATATTTTCGCATACTTTAGAGTATTTCATTTACTTACATTTTTCATGATAGCTTCTTGATATCTGGCGTGTTGATAGAAATGTTGCTGGGGAAATTAATATGAAACTGTCTGTATAAGAATTCAGTTTTAAAATGCAAGACTCAAACTGCAAACATTAAGACCCTCATTGTACATATTTCACTGAAACCTGGAAGAAAAGAATTGTTTATCCAAAGCCCACACTCAGAATTGTAGGTGGTGATGAAAAGACAGTGTCTGTTTCACCTCTCTGAGGGCAAAAATAGCTCCCTCTACATTATGCAATTCACAAAGGTACAGTGTAGGAGTCAAATGATAGGTTATCGCAGAATAACAGCAAAACGACGTGTGTGTGTGTGTGTGTGTGTGTGTGTGTGTGTGTGTTTAGCATCAGATCCCATGAGGCTGTGCAGAATATAACTTTTAGAGGTTACAAATCCATGTTTTAAAATCACCTATTATAGTTTGTGTCTAGATGTTCCCCCACTCCAGTGTCATGCAGTCATTGGGATTGGGCTTTCTGAAAGTGGTTGAATCTAGAGTTTGTGATTGGTTCATACTCAAATGCCAGGATTAAGAATGTATGTGCTGCACCCACCCTAGGGTAGGCAGCCTGCACACAATATAAGAGGCTTCTCTCTCTCTCCCTTGTTGCTTTTTCTGTCTTTTGCCTCCATGAACTGTTGCCCCTCTGCCATGTGTCACCTTGCTCTTGAACCAGCAGATTATGGACTGAAACCTCTACAAACTGTGAGCTAAACAAACCTTTCCTCCCTTTACTTTTGACTTTGAGTGAGCTATTTTGTCACAGCAATGAGAAAAAAGTAAGTAAAATAACACATGAGGGTTGATCCACCTAAAGTTGAATTCTTACAAATCTTAAGATATACTTGTCTGGTGCAGAGGAAAGAATCAGGGTGAAGAGCTGAAACCTAAGGGAATCCTGTAAACATTAAAAATAAGAACGGTTTTGTTCATACGGCATTAAGAAGCAGACAACTTCAGTCATCTCTAGCAACCAAATGCCAGTCTGAACACATATGAGTCCCAGTTACAGCCTGAAGCCCAGTAACAGGACACTATGATTTCTTCAGTAATGAGATCAACTTGCTGAGAATTTAACTGAAATTGACATTGATCACTAAGCATAGTAAGGTACCTGGCTGACTGACTTCTCCATTCCAGTGAGTATAATTTGCCATATGTAATATGTCATTTGAATTTTAGCCTGAAGGTTCCAAGTTAAAACAAATTAAAGGTCAGAAAAATGTGATTTTCTTAGCTATGATTCTATACACAACTCCCTACGCAGTTTGGAAGCTATTTCTTCATGCTTTTTGTCTACCTGTGAGTGGAGGTAAGACTATTGTTTATTGAAAAAATATTTTACTGTTGGGTTGCTAATGCTCTAAAGTGGTTATAAAACTTTGTCCAAATTTTAAGGTAGGGTGTAGTTCATCTTTATAAGTTGGATAGTTTGATGAGGATGTGAAATTTTATAAATTCTGAGAACTCTTGAGGAAAACGTTGGTAAAAATAGAAGAGATGCATAATATAAGTATCTACATATTATGTATAACATATATACAATGTGTACTATGTATATGTACACAAATACATGCAATAGTTACACATAAAATACATATTACACACCTATATCACATATAAGTACTGCTTGTCATATACAGTTATTACATATAGTACATGAACTATATATATTACATATGTATCACATGTATTACATATATATCAATACACAAAACCTACAGTTATTATAAGAGATACCACAATTTGGTCAACTTTGATGACCAATACCAAACCATCTGAGGCATCATTGCTTTGTAATTGTAAATAAATTATCCCTAGCTCAGAGTAAGAGTCCTCATTAACACTACAGATTCAAAGTGAAATTTTTTTCTCTACCACAGAAATAATTTTCACCTCGGAGTTTCTTTGTGAGGTCCGTCTCAGCACTCTCCCTCCCACATGGGAAGCACTGAGACCCGGCTTGGTGCCAGTTGACTAGGACACAGGGAAGTAGGAAGTATTCCAGGGTATCAATATGCCCAAGTCCAAGGTGTGGGTGGAGCCAAACAAGTGGATAAGAAGTGAGTGATGGCTTGGGGGCTCAGGAGAGAAGTGCTCCACCCACTTCTCCTTCAAGAAGGAGCTTGGGGCTCCTTCTTGGCCTTCAGATGGCTTCCAGGAGAAGTTCTAAATGAAATGTAAGGGTTTGGGGCAAAAGGAAGGCAGCACCGGAGAGCAGGCACAGTGTGCAGAGGATGAGGACCATCCAGCAGGAGAAGGGTAGAAACAGACCCCAGTGTGGCACATCTGCTTTGAGAGGCCACAAAATTATGCATGAAGAGCCAGGTTCAGAAGGGGACAGTCAATCCATATGTATATTCCGCATGTACATGTATATATACATTGAATATATATATATAAAATGTATAGTGTACATATAGTGAATATAGTGTTTACATACAGTGAATACATATAAAAATGTACTGTGTATATATATATATATATATATATATATATGTATAGCGAATACATATAGCATACACCTATAATGAATATAGATAATTAATATATATATAAAATATATACTGTGTATATATAGTGAATACATACATATACATTTATTGAATAATAATAAATATATGCATAGTATGTTATATATACACATATGTATATAAATATATATTGCATTATTATATATAATGATCACATATAAAATATGATAGTCACTCGTGGTGTCAGCTTGACTAGCAGGCACCTAGCTGGTTGGTTTGCAGCAGTTCGGTGTACGTCTGGATGATGAACTCGCTGAACAAAGAAGACCCCACGCTCTCCTGGTTGTGGTGGGGATTAACCATCAGGCTCGTAGCCCAGAGGGGCAAAAAGGGAAAAGGAGGTTCATTGCTGTTTCTTCAGAGGGGCTGCAATCTTACCCATCCCCGTGGAATGTCTGTCTTCTGCCTTCCAGCACGGACCTCCTGCTTCTTCACACGGAATCCCGCGGGCCTCCATGCTGAGGGCCCGGCCTTCTGCGTTTGGGTGGGTCCTTCAGATCCCCGTGCGCACAAGGCCCTTCCACGTTCTCCCGCGCCTGACTCTGTCGCCAGCCCCTGGGGCTTACCTTGTGAATCCTAGGTGCAGTGACTGTGTGGTTGCTAAACTCAATTCATTCCAAATTTGTGTCAAAACACTGAAAAGTTTGAGAACCGAACATATTTTTCCATTAAAAAAAAAAGGAAACCAAATTGGCTCTGAGGGCAAATAATTTCACTTACGCATTCCTTTTTCCAGGACCTTAACAAATTTTGCAGTGATTTCTTTATCCAACCCTATTGTGGTTCTCACAGTTTTCCTCTTAGCTTTACTGCTAGTATCACTAACTTCCTTTGGGCCCATGGCTACAGTATTTTATGGAAATGAAATGCACAAAAAAGTATGACAATGAATGTTTTAACACAATTACACATGCACTGTATGTTTTCTGGGCAAGAGAGGTGCTTAGGCTGAAGCATCACCCTTCAGGTCTGCGGCGAGACTCAGTTTGCCCTTGTAGGTTTCTGAAGTCAGATTCCCCACTCAACTACTGAGCAAAGTTATGGACACCACAGAAATTTTTTATGTTGCTGTTTGAGTAGTAGAAAGTTTGAATTCACAGCTCTTTGACGACCAAGGTATCACTACTAACTTAATAGTTATTACATATATAATTATATATACATATGTTTTATATAGATAAAATTAAATATCTAGTGAACCCTAACTCACATACACACACATGCACACACACATGCACACACACACAAGCACACATATGTTCATTAAAATTCTACAAATGGTTTAAGAAAGGCAATAAAATTATTGTGCTTTCCAAAGTTTTACTTTCTAAAGAAATTTTTTGCAATGCTAGGGATCAAATCCAGTGCTTTGTACATGTGAGGCAAGAAATCTACCACTGACCTACATCTCTAGCTCTTTAATTCACTTTTAATTGTCACATAGTAACTATACCTGCATATAACTGTCATATTTTGATACATGCACACTTGTGCAGAGTTCAAATAAAAATAGAGTATCCGTCACCTCAAACATCTACTGTTTACTGCCTGACAACATTAAAATTCCCTTTTATTATTATTATTATTACTTTTTTTTTTGTACCAGGGATTGAACTCATGACCTTGAGCTTGCCAGGAAGGCACTTATACCACTAAGCTAAGTCCCCAGTCCCTCCTTTTACTATTTTGAAATATATCATACGTTATTGTTAGGTAGAGTCACTCTCTTGTGCAATAGGTCACCAGAACTTATTCTCACAGTGTGTATTATTTTTCATCAGACATTTAATCTAAGGCAGGAACTTATTCTAGACAGTGTAAATGTGAGCTAGTTTGGTCCTCACCACAGCTCTTATTATCACCCGTGTTTTCATGGGAGGCGAAACTGAGGCTTGGAGCGGTGAAGTCTCCCTTACTGAGTGTGTCTGAGTGTCCAGCGCTCCGCTTCGCCTTTGCACTCGCTTCTTACCTGATGTCCAGTGCTGCCTTGGTCTCCTATTGGAGACAGAGCTTTATATTCGGCAGCCTGTCCCTTTCCTTCATTTAGCTTTGGACCTCACGGGCACAGAACTGAGGTAGCCAACTGGTAGATCTTGGTCATACTTCTTCAAGGGCTTCCTGCGCTCAGTCACATTCTGTTCTTCTGTGCCTTTCTCCCATTCCTTGATGTTTCTTTCCTACTCGGCTCTTCAGCCGTGTCTTCAGTGTGCTAACGAATTATTCTTTCTGTGTGCCCCGCTCAGTGGTCAGCGCAGGAGTCCCAGGGTTTCAGCAGTGTTGCTTCCCATGTTTCACATCCCCAGTGGATGCTCTGTTGCTTCATGCACTTCCCTCTTATTTCTAGTGTCCTTCCTTACATCTGTGAAAACGTTTGTTTAAGATTCTAGTGTCCTTTCCTTACGTGCAAATGTTTGTTTATGATTACTTGAAATCTCTGTTACAGTCCATTAATCCTTCAGCCTTCGTAGGCTGTTTAGCTTATTGTCCTTCAAAGTGCAGACATTTTCCTTTCAGCGGTTCCCCTCATAGTTCTGTTGTGCTTGGCTCATAGCATGGATCTGGGAGGAAAGACGCTCCCCCAGCCTGACACTCCCCCAGCTTGGCGCTCCGGCGGGGATCATTCAGATGCTGCCTTCTCCGTGGTGCCTTCCTCTTATTATTGCTCCATCCACAAAGTGACCACACCTCTTACACCTCATGTTACTGGAGATTTACCCTGGGTGGTTACAGTACCAGGGGATCCCACAGGACTGTGTCTCCTGTCAGCACAGGCTGGCACAGGCTGCCCATTCCACAGCAGAAGCAGAGCGGACCCTGGCCTAGCTAACATGTAGAAAAAGGTTGTAAAACAAGGGCGAGGGCACAGGTTCGGTGGCTTCTCCCTAGCCTATTCCTGATTTTAGCAACTGACTTTCTGCCTGTCTAGTTACTAGTCCTTTTTCAAATAGGAGTAATTTCTCCTCCACACATTCTTAATGATTCTTATGTAATGTTTATTGGTCACGTCTGGGGCTTGTGCATTGTGGATTCAGGGAAGGTAGCTGATAGATCATGAGAGTTTACTATCTTTTCTGGGACTAAAACTCCTCATTAAGTTTAAAAAGAAATGCCTAAAATAGTACTGACTACTTTATATATTTCTTTATATATTTAAAATGGTGAAATCTTTGCTTTAGTACTTGTGAGCTGTAGCTGCAATTAGCAGACCTACTAGTTAACATGAATACATCTCTGAGTTTCATGGCTCTGAATTTCAGTTTACTTATCTACAAGTTAGAAACATATTTTTAATGAACTTTTACTCCTCAAGCACTGTGTATCAGGCATAATATGAGGCCCAGGCTATTTCACAAGAGTTCCTGGAGATTCAAAGCACCTAATCAGAAAACTATCTAGGAAAACTGAAGTATATCACATCACAGAGGAAAAGCTGCTCAGTGCTGAAAAATTGGGCTCTGGAATAAGAACATTTTACTCATATCTTGTTTCTTCTACTTTACACTGTTTTTTTGAGCAAGTTACATAATTTCTCTTAGCATTAGTTCCTCGAGCTGTGAAATGGAGATAACACCTACATCAAAGCTTCCTGTGCTTTGAAAGCAGTCTGGTGAAGCACTCAATTATTACTCAATGACTGACGCTGATTATGAAGTCAAAAAATTGCTAGTATATTTTCTTCTTCCTGGAATGGCAGCATTTCATAGGCTTTATTCACTTCGCTGAAGAAATTAAAGGGACAGTGACCTTAGACAACTCAGTGTTACAGAATCTAAATCTACCAGGACCTTGATGAATTACAAAAGATGATGGTCACATCGTCTTGTCCTAAAAGTAACTTTTGAATTCCTTAGTGATCTGGCTCTATGTCATGGTCATGGTCTTTGCAGGAATAGCTAAAGCTTTTTAAAGCATTGGCCAAGAGCTAGGTATTGGGTAGCACTGGAGTTTTGCAAAGGAAAATATTTTACATAATAATACTGTGTGACTTGAAGACAATGTGTGTGAAGTAGACTGGGCAATGGAGGGTGTGCAGGAGGGTGTGGGTGGAAATGAATACAGAGACTACAGATAGAAGAGCAAGACGCTGTCAGAAAAGCTGGTCCCTGATGATTCCCTGTTCATTACAACCCAAATCATGAGAAGGAGAAGCTGTACCAAAGAACAGCATTCATCCCTGCTGTCCCAAGTGTTGCTGGTAGCAACATGCAGTCATTAAACACTTAAAAAATGGTTAATGTGGTTGAACTGAAGTTCAAGCTTATTTCACTTTAATTGATTCGAATGAAATTAAAATAGCTACATGCAGATAATGGCTGCTGTGTCGGAGAGTGTGGCACTAGGAAAGAGAATTGGCTAGAGGTAATATGAGATTAAAACTGGGTAATGAAGGAGAGAGGAACCAGGTCTCTATATAGACCCTCGGGGAGGATTCAGGGAGCCAGGGGTATACAGGGTCCTTTAGACAACCATCTGTCATCGCTGCATCCCTGAACCCTCTGCCTCTGTAACCTTGTCCTCACCTTGCAAAGCTTGTCATCAGCATAATCCACACTGAGCGCTCAGGGGAGTGAACACCATATGGCATGGACTCCACCCAGGTCAGAACAGCACCGGGGCCAGAGCACAGAGATTAGCGTTCATAGCATCAAAGGGTCCCCTGTGCACACAGCACGCACCATGCCCGACGCTGACATGCAATTGCTGAAAAATGCCTGTTGACATGGCAGCACAGTTTCATTAGACTCAGTCACAGAAAGCCAGAACCTGTAATTTGCTGAAAAGAAATTTTAGCTCAATTTCTTGTGTGTTTGCTCAAGATGTATATTTAGTTATGGAAAGCATTTATGTATGCTTGTATGTGACTGAAAACACATTCTACAGCTCTATTGATAGCAGCAGAGCAAGTTTAAAGAAGGAAAAACTACTTACCCTTTACCTTACAGGTAAAAGATGGGGAAGACAACCCTGCATGGGTGTTTGGGGATGTGTGACAGACTTTCTCAGCGCATTTGTGGCTGTGCTGAGGTTCATGCAGGGTTTCCCTGGATGAAGCACCATGCGCAGTAATCTCCCAAGAGTGCTCCATGACTCACCCAAGCATAAATGGGATGCTTTAGCCACTCTTCTGTAAGACTTTTCTAAGCATCGCATGGATAGTTTATCAGGACTCTCCTTGGACAAAAGAAGAAAGAAAGAAAGAAAGAAAGAAAGAAAGAAAGAAAGAAAGAAAGAAAGAAAGAAAGAAAGACAAGGACACACACACACACGGGGGGGGGCGGTGGAGAAACTTCAGTGCAGGTCCCAAAAATCCCATATACATCACGGGGTAGACCTGACAGGTGAGAGTGCTGGAGATACTTGCATTGCTAAGACACATTAGCAGCTAATTTTTGTGTGTGGCTTTGAGGACACATAATGGGTCTTCTGTGGTTAAGTCACAAAGCATTTTCACCAACTACTAAGTGATGTTAAGGTCTTTAAAATGTATTATGAAGTTGAATGTCATGACATATAGGATTTTTAAAAAGCTGCTACTGAATACATTATCAGTTGAAACCATAAATTAATATGTTGTTCACAGAGAAGAAAATGATTTTAAGAGGAAAAGCTTCTCTATTCTGTTATTGAGCCAAGATACTATATTTAGATGTATGGCTTTTATCATGTCTCATTTATAATCTGGGATAAGTCCCAGACTTGAGTGTTACACACACTTTTGGCAAGAAGGAAGAACAGGTTACAGGTGTAAGGAAGAAATATTTCTAGAGAGTTTTTTGAAAGCTGCACTCGCTTACTAACCTACTTGCAGACAATGTACAACCAGCAGGTCGGCAGCTTGGGGTAGAGCACACTGGTGCCTCCATGGTCAGATTTCTTGTGTTTCCTGCAGTTGAAATTGATTGGTTCTGCAATGCAAGAGGCCCTGGGATCCATCTCCTGTACTGCAAAAATCAAGCAAGCAAGCAACCAAACAAAGAAGCATTGTTAGTTTCTGGCGTGTGTGTGTGTGTGTGTGTGTGTGTGTGTATTGCTAATGTCACTCTAAAGTTTTTTAAAGTGCTGCCTGCCTATGCTGAACTCCCAGTGGCCTTTCCCCTCCGCTCTAGCCTCCTGCAAACTAACCCACCATCTACTCACTGGTGAGGACTCCCATTCTAATTTATTAATTTCAGGCTTTTTAATTTTACTTCATTACCAGGGGGCAATGACACCCACTGTTTTTCTCTCATACACACTACTTCTATTGATGAATGACTCCACTTGAAATGTGTCTTCTGCCATTGAAATCTCAATGTGAGAAAAAATAATCCAATTAGCCGTTTTGATTTCATTGACTCGAGTGACCCTTCTGTCTCAGCCTCCTCATGTGCCTGACACTGCAGGTGCTGGCTACAGTCACTGATATGCTTTTGCTTTTTGTTGCTGCTTTAAAATCTTCATCAGACAAATGACTCACTACAGAAAGTTCTTTTGTTCCACTGCAAGTAAATCTGACTTAGTCTGAGAAAAAAGTACTCAGACCTTAGATTTTACATGTAAATCTGGTTCATGAACTTGATTCTTTCCATGATTCTCATTGCAAAACAATTTGAATGAGAACTGAATCAAATTCAATGGTTAGGTTCAATGTTGACCTTCTGGGGAAACAGGCAAGTGGACGTCAACCTTTTGAAATAGGAAAACAGTGTGGAGGACCAGCTGGGTGACTGTCCTTGAGTAAAGAACAGTTATCTCCATTTTGACTACAGCTGGCCCTCTCTCCATGTACTGATACGTACAGAGCTGGATAGGCCACGTCTCTCTCTCTCTTCAACTGACTTTAAACAATGTAGTAGAGCTGGCTGATGTACTGATGTGTAATCTTTGGAGCTAAGCTCCAATCACTGTTTCCCCACCATGATGCCCGAAGAACATGGTTAGCTGGACGGGATGAAGAGTGACCATTCCAAGCTGTCAGGTGGAATTCGGCTTTGGAGGCTAGGACTTCCCAGGCAGAACAGTTTGCACATCAGAACTGAAGCGCCAGCCCCAAAACATTAAATGCGACGTCATTTGTGTTCTGTAGCTCGCTCTTTCTGCGTATCCTTCTCTCTGCAGATTGCAGGGTGATCTTAGGACACCTGTCTAGCCCAGCTCATGGGTTCCCGTACTTCCTGCCACTCTCAGAGTCACTTAGCCTCAAGCCACTTCTTTCTTTACCAGTTAACAAAGTCTGTGTTGGGCCCTGGGTCAAGGCCTTTGTTCAGCGAACCACCATCTTGGCTGGACTCAGGACCTCGGCCCCCCTAACTATGAATGTGTCTTAGTGTCTTTATTCTCACCACGAGTTGCACTGAAAGTGGCAAATTGGAGTTAACTTACTGGAATTCCAGTAACGTTTCCATGGTGTTACAAATATAAACTTCCTGGTTGAGACAAGGACTGAGAAGGGGTCTCTACAAAAAAGGAAGAGCCTAGTTTGAAATTCATATTGTGCAATGATTAGTCTTTCTCTTCAAAGTGCTATGGCATTTTATCAAAACTGCCTTGAACTGGGTTTGTAGCTTGAGTCTCAGAATCTCAGACCACCTGGCAGGCCCTTCAGAAGTGCTTGGTTCATACTGCTCCTTCCACAGAACGTGAAGCGGCATTTCTTACCAAAGGTGAAGTGATCATGCCTTCCCAAGAAAAATTGTTCCCTGTGGATAGTACAGGGCCTGCTATCACATGAGAGCATCTGTTCTATCATCTCATTCAGCAACCCTTTGTTAGGAACCTGTTATTTATCTAAGGTTCAGTTAGGCAGATAACTAACTGAATACTAATTTTGCATAAAGTAGAATGTTCTCTCTTGAACACTATGCATCTCAGCTCAAAAATGTAACAAAAACCAACCCTCCAACAGTACTCAAGAATATTGCAACAATCCCTTTCCTGAAATGCCTGGGAGCAGGAGTATTTTGGATTTCAGAATTTTTTCAGACTTTGGAGTACTTGAATATACATAATGAGATACAGTGGGGTAGTTTCCAAATGTAAACATGGAATTCTTTTTTGTTTTATACATACATGTACACATAGCTGAAAGGGGATTTTATACAGTATTTTTTCTATACCTTCTTATTGACCATGTGCTATCACTGAGTTCAGGTGTAGAAGTTTTTATTTGTGACATCATGTTGGTGATCATAAGATTTGGATTTGGGAGCATTTTCAAAGCATTTCAGACTTTTAGAACAGAGACACTCAATCTGGACTAAT